>CM053404.1:26035801-26066925 GCA_028644305.1 Xerus rutilus
GAAAACATTTGTTGAGGCAAATAGAAAAAAAATTGTTACAATCATAATTTTTCTAACTTTGCACAAAATTATAAGCAGATTACATTCTTCATATTAAACATCTTTATATGCACTTTCAATGAACAGTATATATATATATATTTATATATATTTTTTATCAACCATCTTTACTATACCCATTCCCCTTTCCTGCCCCCCCTCCCCCATGTCGCATCCAGTGTTTCTCTAATTCTCTTATGTTTATCTGATATTTTATCTACTTTAACATCTTTGGAGTCAGTTGCTGGTGAATTATGAACTCTAGGAGGCATCACGTTACCTCATTTTTTGCATATTTCTTATATTCCTGTATTGAATTTTATGCATCTGTTGGGATGAGTTTCTCTTACTCTCCTATATGTGGGCCTTTTTAGGGCATAGCCTTTCTTGCCAAGGTGTCCTATAGTGTTACAGATTGAGACCAACTTGTAAGTGTGTTATACACAGACTTTGTGTTAAATTTTTTTTTGTGTGTGTGTATGTCCATGAGTGGAAACTGAGAGCCCACTCCTAGCTATTTATACTTGGGTCCTGTCATTAGTTTGGGCTTTTGTCTTTTCTATTCTTTGTATTAAAATATTGCTGATGTTTGAGTGTGGTTAATTTGTGTGTAGAGCAAGGTGTGCTGTCTTTTGGTTGGGTCTAGTTCAGCAGCAAAGTCTCTACCCTGTAAACATGTAGTGTCCCTGTAGATTCCAAGCACCTCACAGAAAATGGGAAAACAAACAATAGCAACAACTAAATCAAACAATATACAGCATTAAAATAAATGGTGCCTAATTGATATCTACAACATGACCACTAATGGTGGGGTCAATGATTGTCAACAGCAATTAAATAAATAAAATAAAAATAAACAAAAACCAAAACAATTCTGCCCAAAGAAAACCCCCAAATAACTGGGAACTAGATGTGGCATTAATGTGAATAGCAGATGTCAACTGTGTCATCTACAGCAGTCATGATTACAATGATATGAATGGTCAGGGCAGGAATTATGTAAACCAAAGAGTTCTAAAAGATGGTAAAAATGCAATTCATTAAGAGAAAAGTAAATGTGATAGGAAGGTAGAAGAGTATTCAGAATCTAAATGGAAGCTGGGCGCAGTGGTGCACACCTGTAATTCTACTGGCTTGGGAGGCTGAGGCAGGAGGATAGTGAGTTCAAAGCCAGCCTCAGCAATGGTGAGGTGCTAAGCAACTCAAAGAGACCTTGTCTCTAAATAAAACCCAAAATAGGTCTAGGGATGTGGCTCAGTGATTGAGTGCCCCCGAGTTCAATCCCTGTTACTCATTCACCCACTCCCCAAAAAACTGAATAAAGAAGATGCAGAAGAGATATAGCAAGTGATGGTTATAAAGGAGGAGGAAACATAGGAACAACAAAATAAGAGAGAGAATGAAAGAGTTTGGATCTTAGCAGTAGAAGAAAGGAAAGTAAGAGAAGCAAGAGAAACAAACAGAAGCCAAGCCAAACCAAAATAAACAAACCCAAACCTCTAACTCTCAAGATAAAGAAGAAAATAATAACTTTTGTAAAAAAAAGCTAAAATGAAAAAAGAAACAAATATATACTCTCCACTGAGGTGATCAAAAAACAGTCAGTGAGAATAGATGGTCACTGTCCGCACCCAACTGTGTTTTCCATTTCTTGGGCTATCTGGAGAGAGAGGTGGGAGCGGAGAAAGAGAAAACACACAAAGGCTGGTGGTTGTTAACCCCTTCTTCTGTTTGTGTTGCTCACTGACCTGCCAGCTGGAATAGGCCAAAACTGAAGCTGGTTGAAATAATTCTCAGGTTCCCTCTCACCAGTATAAGGTACTATGGAATGGGAAACACTGTAGATTGAAGTTTTGTCTGCAGAGATGAGATAGGTGCACTTCCATGGTGGGTTTGTTGCAGAACTCTGTGAGGGGAGTTCTGGAGCCTGGGGCTTAGATCTAATCTGGATTTAGGGACTTGGTTGGGTGTATTTGGTCTGGAGAGATTAGAGCAACACATTCCTAGGAACAGGTGGGTTCTGATGTTTGCTGGGAATCTGGATCTAAGGGATCCAGATCTTAATTCCTAAGAATTCTCCTTGAGGGGCAGGGGAATCAATCCTTCACATACTCTGCTGCCCATGAACACAGCTTTCCTAGACATAGTCCCTGAGTAGATTCACAACCACCTTATCATTTTCCCTACTCTCTTTTGCTGGACATGTGAACTGCCAAACTTAGAGGGAACACAAGTTTTTCATTTCTCTTACTTGAATCTGCCTGGGTTCTCTGTGCCTATTTCACTTACATTTTCCTGGGTACACCCAAGGCTACATGGTGTGCACTTGCTGGGAGAATATGGCAATGTTTGCTATGACCTCCCAGGTTCTTGCTGTAGCAGGCTGCAGTGTGGCCTCCTCAAAATGGCTCCTGCCTTAGCTGTTTGCTTGCCAGTTGAGACATAGAGGGGGCTTTTCAAACACCTGTTTGCTGTGCAGCCTCTGGATCAGCTAAATTCTGGCTCTTTTTCTAATCTACGGGTTTTTCCATACCAGATCTGTCCATTGTGTTTCTCTCTGTGTTTTCCCTTCCCTCTGTGGTGAACCAGCACCACTGCTTCTGTCTCAGCCGCTGTTGCAACCAGCTTAGCTCCAGAAACTCTTCTCTAGTATTCACTCAGTGCACCTGAATTTCTGAGTCTCTAACACACTCTGTCCAATATTGAATTTTAGTGAAATCTTTCTTTCATCCACTTTTCTGAGAAGCAGTATTCCTGTTGCTTGAATTTGAAGCCATGGAGCAACTGGAAATATAGCCTTCCTCTAATCCACCACCTTAAATCTATAAATGCAGGATTTTGTATTCAGGTCTTCACCTTTCATTTTGAGGATTTTATCCCAAAGTTGCCAAGATGATTTTGGATTTTGAGTCTTTCATCTATGATATTAACTCTTCCTCCAGATATATGATCATGTACATCTTTGATAAATATTCTTGCTTTGTGTTTATGTAGTCATAGGTATAATTTCAAACAGGTAAAGTTGAATAAAGAATCCATACAGTATGTCCATTTTCTTCCCAAATGTTTTTGAAAGGTACTTTTCTAAGATCTAGAATATATCTTTGTAAGTAATTTTCTTTTCTTAATATTAATAGTATGATAATATGGGCACTTTATTTCAAGATTCTGGTTGGAATGATGGTGACATCAGTTACAATTGTTGCTTCCTGTGTGCTCTGAGCAATACATTTTATTAGATAGGAAATAGAGTTTAGTAGATGTTTTTCCTTTCTACTTAAGTTTCTATCAGAAGACATCAGGATAATTGATGTTCTCCTTCACTCTTTATAGTATGTTTTATTGCAAGTTTTGTACCTTTTCTAATAAAATACCATATACATTTCTTTCCAGGTAATCTGATATGATTTTATAATAATGTAATTCAGCTTTTCTCTTTAGTTCATAACTTTTATTGTTTAATATAATTCCAGTATTAAGCTCATGAACTAAAAGGAATAATTTATTTTTTCCAATTTTATTGGTGCATTATAATTATACATAATAGTGAGGTTTACAATGCCATATTCTTACATGCACATAACATAATTTGATCAATCTCATTCCCCAGTGCTTTCCCTTTCCCTGTCCTTCTCCCTCCCCTATCTGCTTGCTCTACTCTACTGATCTCCTATTGTTGTTCTTACTTTAATTTGTGCATCATAATCATATATATGGTTCACTGTGGTATGCTCATGCATAAATATAGGATAATTTGGTAGATTTCATTCCCCAGTACTTATTTATGCCGTCCTCTCTTTCCTCTCTCTTGTTCCCTTTCCTCTACTCTATTGGTCTTCAGAAAAGAGTTACTTCTAAAAGAACACTGGACTTTTAGAATTCCTAAATTTGGTTATTGACCAGGCTGTGTGAATTTGAGCAAGCAAGTTCCTTTAATGTTTGTGGGTCTCTTTCCTCATATATAAAATAGGGATATTATTATTATTTATTGTTCAGGATTACAAAAATGGGTTAGGATTTACAAAGCAGGTAACTATTAGTGGCTTATATGAATAATGTTTGTCTCACATAAAAAATCAAGAGATGGACAGTCTAGTTAATATAAACATTAGAGATTTCAGGCTCTTTTTTTTTTCAAATATTTTTATTTTAGTTATAGGTGTACATAATACCTTTATTTTTATGTGGTGCTGAGGATCGAACCCAGTGCCTCGCACATGCTAGGCAAGCACTCTACCGCTGAGCCATGACTCCAGCCCCTTCAGGCTCTTTTTTAATGTATATTTTTTTAGTTGTATATGAACACAGTGCCTTTACTTTATTTATTTTTATATGGTGCTGAGGGTCGAAATCAGTGCTTCACAAGTGCTAGACAAGGACTCTACCACTGAGCTACAACTGCAGCCTCAACTTTAGGCATTGAACAATTTTCCTGTTCAACATTTGTTTTAATCAGTTTCTTTTCTTTTCTTCTTTTTTTGGGCTGCTATAACAAATGAACCTGATGAAAACAATTTTAAGAGAAAGTTTATTTTGAAACTCACATTGTCAGAAGTCTCAGTCCAAAGACAATGGCTCCATTTTGGGGGGCTTGAAGTGAGACTAGAAAATCATGGCAGAAGAGTGTGGTGGAGAAAAGCAGCTCAGGACATGATCAGAAAGCAGAAAGAAGGTTCTGCTCAACAAAGACAAAATATATCTCCCTAAAGGCATTCCTCCAGTAACCCACCTCCTTCAACCACCCTACATGTCTACAGATTCCATTCAGTTAATCACTATCAGAGGATTAATTCACTGATTTGGTTAAGGCTCTCATAATCCAATCATTTAACCTCTAAACATTTTGTATTGTCTTACACATGTCCTTTTGGGGGACACTTCACATCTAAACCATAACAACATCCTTTGCATATAGTTTTTTGGGTTCTAGCTTCTTGATTCACGGCTGCAAAATGGCGAGTATAACCCTGGTCCTCTTGTTTATGTTTCATGTGAGGCTCTGACTTTTAATTTGGCAAGAGAGGTTCCTCTTTAAGATGTCTTTATGTAATTCATTGGCCAGAACCATGTAGCATAGGCACACTTTATTTCAAGGAAAACTAGAAGATTGTACACTGTACTTTTCAGTGTGTAGACTAGAGGATTGTAAGGAAGAAGGGATTGTGTTTACAGTTTGGGTCAGACAATCAACAATGTCTGTTGCATACTTTCAGAATATTTTTGTAAGGATTCCATGAGACAATCTAATTAAAATATTTTATAAAGTATAATCTAAATATACCATTTCTCTTGCCTTCTATTGGGTATTAAAAAAACCTTTGTGTGCCACACATCCTAACTCTTGTTGTCATATTTGTAGTTATATTTGGACCTTCCTTATAGGTTTCTGAAAGCACTGTTTGTCTAGAAAAATATTCATGCATATCTTATTTTCTCTTAACGGTTCTTGAGCATTACAGTTCATTGAGTCTTTCCAGTTCATCCTCTTAACATGGACATTAGTTTTTTTCCCTTCCAAAGACGTTGTCAATGATGGCAGAGTATTAATATGTTTTTCTTAAGCTTTCTCCTATAGTTAGCAATGCAAAACTTGAAAGTTTCTAGAGTTGCCATCCAGATTGCTGCTGGCAATATTATTTATTCCTATGAAAATCAGTTGAATTATGTTTTAATTTATAAAAATGAACAAATAACTTCCAGGAAAGAGGACATATAGAATTTTTAAAAATTAATTTTATTTATTTATTCTACTTAGGTATACATGATAGCAGCGTGCATTTTGATTTATTGTACGCAGATGGAGCACAACTTTTCATTTCTCTGGTTGTATGTGATGTAGAATCACAACATACATGCAGTCATACATAAAGCTAGGGCTATGATGTCCATCATATTCCACCATCTTTACTGTCCCCATGCCCCCTCCCTACTCCCATCCCTGTGACCAAAGTTCCTCCATTTTTCCCATGTCCTCCCTCACATTATCGATCAGCATCCACTTATCAGACAGAACTTTTGGCATTTGGTTTTTTAAGATTGGCTTACTTTGCTTAGCATGATCTTCTCCAACTCTATCCAATTACCTGCAAATGCCATAATTTTATTCTCTTTTATTGTTGAGTAATATTCTATTGTGTATATATACCACAGTTCCTTTATCCATTCATCTATTGAAGGGCATCTAGGTTGGTTCCACAGTTTAGCTATTGTGAATTGAGCTTCCATAAACATTGAAGTGGCTGCGTCACTGTAGTATGCTGTTTTTAAGTCCTTTGGGTATAGACCGAGGAGTGGGATAGCTGGGTCAAATGGTGTTCCATTCTCAGTTTTTCTAAGGAATCTCCATACTGCTTTCAAGATTGGTTGTTCCAATTTGCAGTCCCACCAGCAATGGATGAGCGGGCCTTTTCCCCCATAACCTCACCAACACTTATTTTTGTTTGTATTCTTGATAATTGCCATTCTGACTGGCATGAGATAAAATCTTAGGGTAGTTTTGATTTGCATTTTTCTAATTGCTAGAGATGCTGAACATTTTTTCACATGTCTGTTGATCTATTGTATATCTTCTGTGAAGTTTCTGTTCAGCTCTTTGGCCCATTTATTGATTGGGTTGTTTGTTTTTTTGGTGTTAAGTTTTTTGAGTTCTTTATATATCCTGGAGATTAGTGCTCTATCAGATGGACATAGAATTTTTATGCTATTTGGGAAGCATTCTATATATTTCTTTCTGAGAAAGTCTGTTTTCTGGGGAGTATATTTGCTTTGAGTGAAAAAAATCATAGTGAAGTATAATGAGCAATTTGTCATTAATGGGAAAATAATTGGGGAAATTGATCTGCAAAGTGACTCTAGACCTCCTCTTGCTCACTTCAGTCACTCACAAAATCTTTCTGGATTGAAAGAATGATTGCTGAGTAAGAATGAAGCTATTTTTTTCTCAGAGGTACATGAAAAATAGCTGGAGAAACCCTGATTGGGTAACCAATTGAATGGTAGCCTTGACTTGGACTAAGTTGTCTGGCTGAGAGATGAGTTTGAAAGTAGGGCCTTTATCCAGGATGTACATGCTGGAGTTATCACCTGGTACTACAGCATGAGGTGGAGGAAATGACCTTCATAGTCACTATAATTCAAAGTTGTATTATTATTCCCCATGAAAAAATGGGAAGGGATATTAAGAAAAGGTCCCTGGAGATAAATAAGTCTTGGAGGTGAGCTAAGAAGGAGAATATCTGAGTAGACTCTTTAAAGAGGTCAGAGAGAGCCAAGAAACAGAAATCTCCAAATAATTTGGAAATAACCAGAGGAACTTTCAGGATGTGTCATGGAATTGAAGACCCTGTAGGGTCAGTACTTCTGCATTTCTTTAGTTTGATGAAAACACTTTTAGCTTATAAATTGGTTCATTTTGGGGTGAAATAAGACTTTGATGTGTGTGTGTATATATATTTGTTTTATTTTAGATTTTGCTTTTGCTTCCAGCCTTCTTTCTTTCTTTTTGTAGACATTGTTCGAAGTGATGTTGCTTTGGATAAACAGAAAGGCTGCAAAATTGCCCAGCACCCTGATATTATGCTAGAACTCCAAAGAGAGAAGGCAACTCAGATGCATCTGGTTCTTCTAAAGGAGCAATTCTCCAATACTTACAGTAATCTCATATTAACAGGTAAGGCTACTGCAATCAGCTAGAATCTTAGAGCATTATATATTGATGATCTTCATCACTTAGCAAGTTGATGCTTGGGGGATACTAGTGTGGGATTCAGATGAGCCCACATCTGTCTCCACCCACTATATCACATTTTTAATTGTGGTGACTCTTGTCTTTCTAAAACAAATAGTTCTTGTAGTTTTCAGATGTATTTTGGCTTGAAGTTATGGACGATTCAGCATGTGTTTTCTCAAAAGACAGAACCAATGACAACCTTGAAGCCTTATAAAAATATGACTTTCTAGATGTGTGCCAGTAGATTTGAGAGAATTACTAAATTTGGTGTCTTTTAAGAAGCAGTTATTTTCCTCTTTCTGTGCATGCCCTTTCTATGAACCCAGTGAATATAAAGATGAAATGTTAAAGAGATAATAATCTTTAGGCAGAGCTGGGAATGTTCTATTCCTGATAGTGTTTGAAAATATTTGGGGAATTTGATTTTCTTTTTAAGAGTGAAGAGGCTATGAGACTGAGTCATATTCCCTTACTTCTTAGTGCTAGGAGGGAAGTACATATGTATCAGAGTTGCAAGGAGAAACAACTTTCAACTTTCAGCAGGGTTGTCTGCAAACTTTGCTGGTAAAGAACATATTAGTTGCATGTCTTTATTAGGCTTTGGAGAAGACTTTAGTAACAGACTTGAGTGTGAGAATCATTTAGGATTTGAGATGAACTAAGAAGAGCAGTCCAAGTTACCTCCTATTTTTTTTTTTTTTTTTGAGAACATGCAAGGCAGATCTACATATTGATCTGAATGAACTTTAACAGGTCAAAATCATATTTTTTGCCTTGTTTATGAATAGTTTAAAAACAAAACAAAAATAGAATGTCTGATAGGCTATGAACATTCACACTGAACTTGATTTGTGAACTCTAAGTTAGGAAAATTTTAACTTTTTTTACAGGCTTCCTGGCATTTCACCAGGAATTGCTGAGTGGCAACCAAATTGTTTTGCTTTTGAAAAAGCACAAGACTCTTCCAACTTTTCATCTTGTACCTGGTGGAAAACCCAACAGCATGAGATGAAAGCCAGATTTAAATGTGGCTTTGGTGAGCAGAGAAGAGGATTATGGATCTCATAAGTATAGGCCCTATTTTTTGCTCTTCGATAGGTCATTAAGGAGGGCAAACTTAAAAGTGATTTATGGCCAATGCATGTATTTCCCTAAGTTGGTTAGTGAAACTGAGTTTAAGTTTAGATGTTTGGGAAGAACATAGATTTTTCTCCAAGTTTTTTTACCCTACCTCACATGTATACATGTACATATATTTACTATTCTCCAATTTAGTGATTGGAAATGACACATTTTATTCCACCCTCATTTTAATATTTTTTGACATGTATTAGAGGGGTCATACCCTGTGTTCTTTAATGTGGCATATAAAGAGCTTAGGGTAATTCTAACCCTAAACTGTGGATCTAGAGTATGGCTTGAAGGCATATTATCTTTGAAAATACAAGTGTTCTATTGAGTTCAATGGAATCTTTTCTAATTCTCAGTAACATAATCCCTTTGGATGTTTATTCACAATTCAAACTGTTGGAATCAACATTGTCAACTTTTACCCTGACAACTTGCTTACTTTCTACTAAACAAACTTACCCTAGAGAAGAGCCTCTTTCCTGCTCTTACTTCTCCCAAGCTGCTTCAAAGAGTCCTCAGGCGTTTTCCACATTTTTCACCCAAATGCCTGTGCAGAGTGGTACCTTGCAGCAGACAGAGCATTTGGTGTGCCCTGGTTTGTTTACATGAAAGTTCAAAAGGTTTTGGTTCCAGGTGTTGGGAAGACATGGAGTCATTTCAGTGTAGCACCAATGGTAAAACTATTTTAATGTCCTTTAACTAAGTCTTTGATTTTACACAGTGTGGTTTTCTAATTGTTATGAAGTTTAATCCTTGATTTCTTGTATAAATCTTGAGAACATGGTCTCCAGACAGCTAAACATAATATTTAAACATAACTAAACTAAGTTTTGTAAATATTTCCCTTTTCGGTGATGAATGTATATTGGTAAGGAGGGTGAAGTTGAAGGGGCAGGGACCTCTCAAATGAAGTGACTTTCCTTACCAACACATTCAGAACACCTACTCTATGATTTCTACTTGGTGATATTCCACTTATTTTGTGTAAGTCTGGCATAATGTGTGAAATATTGGCAATGAAAGTATTTATATGGGAATATGATGAGGAAACTGGGCCACTAAAATCTCAGAAAACATAACTTTTTCAAATCCTTCTCCACCCCACCCCCAGGTATTTACAGAATTTCATATATATGAGAAGTGTGTAACTGTTTCCTGGTCAGTTTGAGGTATATTCTTTATTTTTAAGATGGGCCAACCAAGATTCCAATATAGTAAAAAAATAAATAATGTGTTTGCAATGTCAGATGGTTAAAAGCATGTTCTCCACCTCATAAACAAGTCCTCACTGTTAGGTATTCCACCTTCAGCTGACATGATTCTCAGCTGCTGAGGTCAGAAGTGTGTCTTCAGTTCTACATTTTAACTAATAATTCCTTTTAAACAGATAAGGGCAAGTGATATTCTAGCTTTGAAAGTCTTCTAACCACTTACACAAAGGAGACAATTCTATAGTCCTTACTGATAGCCTAGTTAATAGACACTAATAAAAAAACTCCAAAACTTTCTTATTGAAATATTTTTTTATATCATATTTTTAGAAAAGTAGATTGTTTTTATGTGTTTCTGCATGGTTTTAGACTTGTCTTAATGTTCTCATGTGAATAATTTATCTAGTTTTGGAAATAATGTTAGCTTTACCTAGTTTAGGGGGTTTTTGAAATAAACTGTAAGGTTACCGGAAGGTGATGGAACTACTGGAACTATTTTAAATGGCTATGAGTTTTTTGTGCACTTTTCACACTGACTTGATGGCGTGGGTACATATGCTTGTCCTGTAGATCCCTGAGTATGAGAGTGTTGTCTCATGCATGTTGTTAAAGGAGTGACTAATGAAAGGGAGAATTGGGTCATAGCCTTTAAGAAAGAGCAAGGATCAGATGTTACACACTTCTTCATGCTATCATGATTCTTAATATAGTAATGCTCTATAAATTTTTTGAAAATGTTACATATATAATGAGTGAATTTGCTTGAAGACTACTTTTTATGGGATAATTTGACATTTTACATAACTTACAGATTCAGTTATTTGTCTCCTCCCTCTCTTCCCCCTTTGAAGGTGTACATTGAATTTTTTCTGAGGGATGCCTGTACTGTAATCAAAGGGAAAAGATAAAAGTAAAGTCAGCCTTAAGGGGAAATAAATTTTCTAGGAAAATTAGAAATGATATTCCTGGGGCTGGGATTGTAGCTCAGTGGTAGAGCGCTTGCCTCGCATGCGTGAGGCCCTGGGTTCGATCCTCAGCACCACGTACAAAGCAATAAAATAAAGACATTGTGTCCATCTACAACTAAAAAAATATTAAAAAAAAAAAAAGAAACGATATTCCTGGATGGCAAGGAATATCATATTCTTTAGTATTCTGGATAATATGTAAAGCATTGTAGTGAATTACCATGAAATGAGTTTTTTAAAAATATATTTTCTCTGTGAAGTTATGTAGTTAGCCTTCTGTAGCCAAGCAGCTTGAAACCAGTTAGTATAAATGAATGGCATCATTCAAGACATATTTTATTTTATTTTTTATTTATTTTTGGTACCAAGGATTGAACTCAGGGGTACTCAACCACTAAGCCACATCCCCAACCCTATTTTGTGTTTTATGTAGAGACAGGGTCTCACTGAGTTGCTTAGGCCTCACCATTACTGAGGCTGGCTTTGAACTCGCGATTCTCCTGTGTCAGCCTCCCAAAGTGCGGGGATTACAGGCTTGCGCCACCATGTCCAGCTCAAAACATATTTTATTTTATCTTGTGATTGGTTGCCATTTTTGGTTTTGTGCCTTCCTTCAGTCATTAGACTCTCAACTAAAGTGACATTCCTGTGGTTGGCTTTCTTGTGTAACTAGCATATTAGTTGAATAAGAGATTGCACTTCCCTGTTGTGCAATTGTGGCCAATTCTGTTAACTTCAGTTAAACAAAAGGGCTCTCAGTGGCACAAAAACTGTTCTTTGAGTTTGCACAAAACATAATGCTCAGGGAACTATTTCTAGGCATGCATAAAGCTGCAGTAGCCAACCAAGGACAAAAACTATTTTTGACTTGAATTCTTTCTCTGTAACATCTTTCGTGATCATCCAAAACTAAGAGCTCTTTTCTTCATTTTCACTGTTTATGCCATTATTGGCAATTGGCACAACTGTAAAATAATTTGTCAATGCCTGTTATGTTTCAAAATTAATTTTGCTAGTGGTTTGAAAAAGATCACTTTCATTCTCTAATTGACTCTTAGTAAAGTAAGTGCACTTATTGTTGTTTTTGAGATCCTGGGAGATCCATCTGCCTCTATATTTTACTCATTTCTCTATTTAAATGCATCTACTATAAACTTATCTGCCCAAACTGTATCATTAAATATTCTCTATTTCTTTCACTCTATCCCATATGCTTGGAGCAGTCTCATGTCTCCCATTTGCAAATTTTCTTTTAGGTCACTGAAAGCCATTTTAAAGCCCCTTCATATAGTAACATCACATCTTACATTCATGTGAGGGGACAAGGATAGAAAGTATATTTGTCTATCAATGTGAAGCAGGTGGGTGTGATTGGATGTGTAGCAAAACCAAAACCCCAGGATAGCAGAGGTTTTAAAATCAGGAGTTTTCCCCCATGGCATTTACTGCCAACTTTATCAAATAAAATAAAATAATTTTTAAAATGACCTTGAATAGTGATTAGTCTGTAGCATTATTTGCATGTTTATCAACATTTTATAGAGGGAGATGAAGTAAAGTACCATAGAAAATTCTTCTACAGGACTAGAGCTTGTTTCATATGTATATATACATATTCTAAACTGTGATTTTGAACTTGCAATGTAAAAACCCTTTAATATGAAAAATTTGTAATTAGCACACAGAAACCAATAAGAGACTGTTTGTCTATTGTAAACTATGTATACATATATAAACATATATAAATATCTCTCTATATGTGTATGTATATCCATATATACACATATATGTATACACATATGCATACATATGTATGTGTGTATGTATCTATGTATATGTGTGTCTCTGTGTATGTATGGATTTGTTAGGAAAACTGGTTCTCAAGTTATTCTGGAGGTAAAGATATTCCAGAATAGGCCGTGCAAACTGGAAGCTCTGGGATATGTAGCATGGTTCCGTACAATTCTGAAAGCCTCAGGACCAAGGAAGCCAGTATTGTAATTTTGTCTGAGGTCGAAGATCTGAGAACCCTGGAAACTATTGGTGTAAGTCCTGAAGTTCAGTGGTTGGACAATCTGGAGCTTTGATATCCGAGGGCAGGGGAAGAGGAATATGCCAGCTCCAACAAAGAAAGAGAACTGAAATTGCCTTTCTCTGCCATCTTTATTCTCTTTAGGCCCCTATCTAATTAAATGATGCCTGCCCACATTGAGGGCAGACCTTTCCCACTCAGTCCAGTCAGACTTACATGCCAGTCTCCTCTGGAAACACCCTCAGAAACATACCTTTACGGGTTCTCTAGCTACTTCTTAATCCAGTCAAAATGACACATAAAACTAACCATCACACCCTCTATATTTTACAAGTAACTTAACAAATGAAATCTTTGTATTAACACATTCTTTATAAGTACTCAAAATAGTAATCATCCTAACTATTGAAGCATACTTGATGGGAATTTGTGCTTTTGAAGTAATGTATACATATATTCAGCCTCTCTTAATTCCTGATTGTGGTTCTGATTTCACAATTCTTGAATAAAAATTAAAGAGTTCATTTTAAAGTCTGGTTAAACATACATGAATTTTCAGGATCATTATCCAAAACAGTGATTTGCAGGTTTGAGAGGATAAAGGTTTCTTTATAGGGATCAGGAGAAGGAGCTTATTTGTGTAATGAGGAGGTTTTTTGGCTGCTCCTTTTCTGCCTGGCTAGGGAATGAGTAATCAAAATAACTGCATTAATTTGCAACAGTATTTACTAAGTGCTTACTGTATACCACAACTTCCTGCCACCACTCATAATGTTAATATTTGGGTACTTCCTCTTCAGACATCCTAATGCTATTTCCAGGTCAGTTGTCCCCCAGCCATCAGACCAAGCCCCAGCAAGTCTGCTCACTTTTGTATCTTGGCTTATCTTCTCTAGGCCAAGCAGTTATTATCTATATGTCACTGATCCTGACATCCTGATTCTTCTTTATCTTGATAATTTGTTTCTTTACCTTCTTTTCTCATAACTAAGAGCTGAAAGGAAATGAAAACTGAAAGGAATTCTATCATCCAAATTCTTCTCTACTAAATATTTAATTAAACCTGTAGAATTATAAGCATGAGATTGATTTCACAAGGCAAATGATCTTCCTGCTCCCTTTCTCTTTGTTATAGGAAAAAATTCTCCCAAAGTATAGATGTCACTGAATTTATCTGAGAAGTCTTTCTCTTAGAAATTTAACTTCTCCCCATTCATGAAAGTAATGCATGCTTATTGATGAAAACTTTTAAAATGCTCTAAATCTAGAGATAACAAATGACATTCAGTCCTTTGTAACCATAGGTTCCATATTCGCAGATTTAATCAACTATGAACTGAAAATATTTTTTAAAAAAATTTTGTCTGTACTGAGCAGTTGCAGATTTTTCTTGTCATTATTCTGGAAACAATGTAATGTAATAATTATTTACATAAGGCTTGTGATCTATCAGGCATTATAAATGTATTAGTCAGCTTTCAGTTACTATAACAATATACCTGACACAAGGTACTGAAAAGAACCTTATTTGTTTAAAGTCCAAATGGAATTTTGCAAGCTCAGTGGTAAGGGCTGCCCCTTGGCTGAGTGGCCTCATGGTAGACAACAATGGCAGGAGCATATGCAAAACAATAAGATTACGCATATCAAGTTAGGAGGCTGGGGGGAGGAGGAGAGGTGAGTGGGCCACGCTTGCTCCCTTTATAATATTCCTCTCACAAGAACTACTTATTAATCCTTTCTGAAGGCAGGTCCCTCACCCCATGGCCTAAGAACCTCCCACAAGATCCCACTTATAAAGATTCTACTACTTTCCAATATTATCATTCTGGGGGACACTTGAATCATAGCAATAAATAATGTGAGATGATTTAAAGCATTTAGGAGTTTGTATGTAGGCTATAGGAAAATATTATTCCATTTTATATAAGAGTTTTGGGTGTCCATGGATTTTGGTATCCATAGGATATCCTGAAACCCAATTTCTCATGAATGAATACTGAAGAATGAGTGTATATGTATTTTATATATGTAAAATATAATTGAAATATTGTTATATATCTACTTTAATAATTAAAATCTGTGTTGAATATTCCCCATTGTAAAATTCTTTGAAAATGCTCTGAAGGCCATGTGATATTCTTTCTTATTATGCTAAGTGTATTTTTAAATAATATTGGTATTTAGTGGTTTACTTGTTTTATATTTAAAGTTATGTAAATTCATTGCATAAATCCAAAAAGTATAAATCATCCCAAATCCCATTACTTAGAGATTAACTGGTATACTTTATGTCTTTCAATTTCAGTATACTATAACCTGTTTATTAAAGGATAACTAATTTATTATATATTTAAATTATATACAATAATGTACCACATAATAACATTTCAGTCAATGATGGGTCACATATATGATGGTAGCTATACCATATGGCTGAGGTATAGTAGGCTGTACTATCTAGATTTATCTAAGTATACTCTGGTGTTTGTTCAATGTGAAATTGCCTGATTCACTTCTCAGAACGTATTCTCCTCATAAATGATACATGTATGTATATATTTAAAATATAAACACAGTTTCAAAATTTAAATTATTCCATATGGATAGTTTTTGATGGTTAAATAGCATACATTGGATCTTAATTTTTTTACTTTATCAAATGTTTTAAAATTATAAAAGTCATAAATATTTAGTTTTAGTAGTTGAACAATCAGAGATAAAAAGGAAAAGTAAAACAATTTCTTATCCTAGACTCCTCAGTTTCTACTTCTAAAAGTAGAAACATTTTTTGATGTTTATATATTCATACTTTATTTTAATACCTTATATTATGTTTGCATATAATGATTAAAAATTCATCTTAGTGAAAAAGGGATCCAAATATAGCCATTATTTTATAATTTTTTCCCCCACATATGTCATAGCATATCATAGGCATCCCTCTAGGTCAATTCATATAGTTCTAATCCCTCCCTATTTTTTGGCAGTACTGGGGATTGGACCCAGAGTTTCTCTATCAATGAACTATACCCACAGCCCTTTTTTATAATATTTTGAGACAAGTTATTGCTGAGTTGCCTAGGCTGATCTCAAACTTGCAATCCTACTGCATCAGCCTCCTGAGTTTCTGGGATTACAAGCATGCACTGCCACATCCAGCTAACTCATTCTTTTTAATGATTTGCATTATGTTCTACAGTGTTGAGTATAACAATTTATTTAACCATCTCCTTATTAATATACGTTAGTACATTACTTTCTCTTCCTTTCTTTTCACACATCTATGTACACTTATTTTTGTAAATTTCTCACAGTGGAATGTTTGATTCAAAAATGGGTATTTTAAAATTTTATAAAGTTAGATTTACTGAGACATAATTCACATGCAGCAAAAATCAATTTTGACAAATGTATATCCTATATAGCTATGTAACCCATCACCGTAAAGATATAGATCTGTTATCCTAAAATATTTTCTTGTTTCCCTTTGCAGTCTCCTCTTCTCATTCCCAGTTCTTTGCTGCATCTGAACTAACATGTGTTCCTAAATGTTATGTAAATGGAATAAAAAAGTGATGGTCATGTGTGTCTGATTTTTTTCATTTAGCATGATGTTTTCTGAGGTTCATTTATTTGTTACATAGATCAAGATTTCATTCCTCCTTTTTACTGAGTAATATTTCATTTTATGGATATTCTATAATTTGTTTACCATTTTACCTGCTGATAGGCACATAGTTTGTATCTAGTTTTTAGTGATTATGATTAAAGGCACTATAAACATTTTTTCTCAGATTTTTGTGCTGGCATGTATTCATTTCTCTTGTGTAATACCTAGGAATAGGATTGCTTGGTTTTATGTTGTTACTTTTTAACTTTTTTAAAAAATTGTTCTTACTGGTTATACATGACAGTAGAATGTATTTTGACATATTATACATATATGGAGTATAATTGCTCATTCTTCTGGTTGTACATGATGTAGAATTACATTGGTTGTGTAATCATATATGCACATAGGACAGAGACATCCAATTCATTCTATTATCTTTCCTATTCCCATTCCCCCTTCCTTCCCTTCATTCCCTTTGTCTAATCCATAGTACTTCTATTCTTCTGTAGCTTCCCTGCCCCTTATTCTGAGTTAGCACTTGCATATCAGAGAGAACATTTGGCTTTTGTTTTTTTAGGATTGGCTTGTTTCACTTAGCATGATAGTCTCAAGTTCCATCCATTTACCAGTAAATGCCATAATTTCATTTCTCTTTATGGCTGAGTAGTATTCCATTGTGTATATCTACCACATTTTCTTTATAAATTCATCTGTTGAAGGGCACCTAGGCTGATTTCCATGGTTCATCTATTGTGAATTGAGGTGCTATAAACATTGATGTAGCTGTGTTACAGTAATGTGATGATTTTAAGTTCTTTGGATATAAACCAAGGAGTGGGGTAACTGGGTCAAATGGTGGTTCCATTCCAAGTTTTCTGAGGTATCTCTATACTGCTTTCCATAGTGGTTGCACCAATTTGCATTCCCACCAGCAATGTATGAGTGAAACATTTCCCCCACATCCTCACCAACATTTATTGTTACTTGTATTCTTGATACTTGCCATTCTGACTGGAGTAAGATGGAATGTCAATGTAGTTTTAATTTGCATTTCCCTAATTGCTAGAGATGTTGAACATTTTTTTCATATATTTGTTGACTGTATTTCTTCTGTGAAGTGCGTTCAGTTCTGTTGCCCATTAATTGACTGAGTTATTTGTTTTTTTGGTGTTAAGTTTTTTGAGTTCTTTATATATCCTGGAGATTCATGTTCTATCTGAGGTGTAGGTGGCAAGGATTTTCTCCCATTCTGTAGATTCTCTCTCTACATTCTTGATTGTTTCCTTTGCTGTAAAGAAGCATTTTAGTTTGATTCCATCTCATTTGTTGATTGTTGACTTTACTTCTTGCGCTTTAGGAGTCTTGTTGAGGAATTTAGTTCCTAAGTGAACATGATGGAGAGTTGGGCCTACTTTTTCTTCTAGTAGGTTCAGGGTCTCTTGTCTAATGCCTAGGTCCTTGATCCATTTAGTGTTGAGTTTTGGAAATCCATATGTAGCAAAAGGAAATTAAATCCCTATCTTGTACACTTCACAAAACTTTTAACTTTATAAGAAATCTTTAGGCTGTTTTCCAAAGTGCCAGTGGTATGTATTAGTTCTAGATTCTCCACATCCTGCTCACAGTTGTTATTGTCTTTGAATTTTAATAGTTCTTTAGTGTAATGGTATGTTCTTGTGATTTTAATTAACTAGCATTTCCCCCTTTATGATTAATGAGATTAAGCATCTCTTCATGTGCTTATTGATGCACATGTCTTCTTTGTTGAAGTGCCTGTTTACATCTTTTGTGCATTTTTAACAAATTAATGCGTCTTGGTATTTCTCGGATATAAGTCCTTTATCTCTTATCAAATATGCGATTTGTAAATGTTTTACCTGGTTTGTGATTTGTATTTTTATTTTTTAACAGTTTCTTTGAAACAGCAGAAGCTTTTAGCAGTGATCAAATGTAAATCATGAATTTTTCTTTTATGGTTCACATTTAAAATTTTAATTCCTTTTGCCAGACAGTTTTCATAAGAGATTGTAGCAATTCCTGTTCCCATTATCAGTGTGTGAGAGCAGTGGTTTCCCAGCATACTCATTAGCACTGGATGTTAGTGCTCTTGTCAATCTGTTCCAGTCCTACAAGTTAAAGCCATTTCAATGTTGTGGTTTTATGACTATACCCTGGGGAGTTTATTTTCACATATTTATCTGTGATTTACATTTCCTCTTTGGTGAGTTGCCTATTCATGTTCTTTGTGATTTTTATTGGGTGTTGATATTTTTCTCATCAATGTAATTGCTCTTAGTGAATTACAAATGTTAATGTATTACAAACCATTTTCTTCCCTTAGATAATACTTATTTTTGTATTTAACTTAGAACCTTCATTTTTTTTCTATTACTAGAATTTACTTGTATACAGGGCCATGTAGGTAACATCATTTTTTTCCAAATGGCTATAGCCACTTTTGCTTACACTGTTTTGTTAGTACTTTTTTTGAAACTGAATTGAAACACTATATATGCTATGTATTTTACTTCCACATATATTTATACCTGTTTATGAACTCTCTTTTCAATTATTTTCTATTCATTATTTCCGTGCCAGTGCTATAATACTTTTTTTTTTTTTGGTACCAGGGATTGAACTTACGGGTACTCCATACTGTGGCACATCCCCAGCCCTATTTTGTGTTTTATGTAGAGACAGGGTCTCACTGAATTGCTCAGTGCCTCGTTGTTGCTGAGGCTGACTCTGAATTCACAATTCTCCAGTTTCAGCCTCCCAAAGGGCTGTGATTACAGGTGTGTGCCACTGCACCCTCCTAGTGCTATACTACTTTGATAAGACTTATAAATCTTTTCTTTTTCAAGGTTTCTTGGCTATTCTCATATAATTACTTTTCAAAATGAACTTTTCATTTTCTCCAGCTCAAAAAAAATTATCACTGGATTTTGATTAGGATTATCATTAGTATATAGCCTAATTTGGAAGGATAAATATTTTAGAATGTTGTCTTCCATTTAACAACGTAATATTGTATTTGTTCAGTTCTTGTTTTAGATCATGTGATAACATTCTATAATTTTATTCCTATGCTTTTCTTATTAAGTTTATTCTTTAATATTTTATGGTTTTATTGATGCTAAGAGTGAATTTCTTTTCTAGTGAAGAGACAAGCTATATATTTAGTTTATATTCATTTCCTTCACTACATTTTCTTATTAGTTCTAATAGTTCATAGGTATTAAGTTTCTTGTATTTTATAAGTACACAAAAGTAGTTCTATTTCTTTTCTAAATTTTAACCAATTATTTTCCTTTTAATATCTTAAAACCTCTAAATCCTCTGTTGAAAAATAGTACTGATGGTTGCTTTTCACATGATTTTAATGAAAATTAACTTTATTATTTTGTTTGCATAAACTTCTGAATGTTTTTCCTCTAAAATCAATATCTTAAAGTCAAAATAAGTTCATGTATTTATTTAAAAAATAGAAATGTTTTGTTATTTCTGATTATAGTAGATGTAAAATATTTTATTAATATATTCTGGATTACCTTTATCCATACTTACATACAAATGCATATGTAAGTCATAAACATAAAAACACATACATACATGTACTTTTCTCCCCAAAGAACCAGCTTTTTGTTTTGACAGTTTTTTGAATTGTTCCCTTTGTTTCAATTTCATTGCTTTCAGCCATGATTTTAATTATTTCCTGTCTTCTACTTCTTTTGGTGTTGATTTGTTCTTCTTCTTCTAGAGCTTTGAGATACAATGTCAGGTCATTTATTTGTTGAGTTTTTCTTGTTTTAATAAATGAGCTCAATGCAATGAACTTTTCTGTTAACACAGCCTTCATAGTGTCCCAGAGAATTTGATATGTTGTATCAGAGCTCTCATTTACCTCTAAGAATTTTTTTTATCTCCTTCCTGACGTGGTCTGTTATCCATGCACAATTCAATAGTATATTATTCAGTCTCCAGGTGATGGAGTAGCTTCTATTTTTTATTTTATCATTGATTTCTAATTTTATTCCATTATGGCCTGATAGAATGCAGGGTAGTATCTATTATTTTGTGTTTGCTAAGACTTGCTTTGTGGCTTAATAGATGGTCTATTTTAGAGAAAGATCTGTGTGCTGCTGAGAAAAAAGTGTATTCACTTGTTGATGGATGAAATAATTTGTATATGTCTGTTAACTCTAAATTGTTGATTGTATTATTGAGTTCTATAGTTTCTTTGTTCACTTTTTTTTGGAATATCTGTCCAGTGCTGAGAGAGGTATGTTAAAGTCACCTAGTATTATTGTGTTGTGGTCTATTTGATTCTTGAAATTGGGAAGGGTTTGTTTGATATACATGGATGCTCTATTGTTTGGAGCAGAGATATTTATGATTGTTATGTCTTGTTGATGTATGGTACCCTTAAGCAGTGTGAAATGACCTTCTTTATCCCTTCTATCTTTGGTTTGAAGTCCACTTTATCTGCTATGAGGATGGAAACCCCTGCCTGTTTATGTGGTCCATTTGGGTGGTATGGTTTTCCCTATCCTTTCACCTTCAGTCTGTGGATGTCTTTTTCTATGAGATGAGTTTCTTGAAGGCAGCATATTGTTGGGTCTCTTTTTTTAAATCCAATCTGCCAGTCTATGTCTTAACTGATAAGTTTAGGCCATTAACATTCAGGGTTATTATTGAAGTATGGTTTGTAATCCCAGTCATTTTGGTTTATTTTTAGTTTTTAACTTGACTTGGTTTCTCCTTTGATTGGCTTTTCCTTTAGTGTAGTCCCTTCCTTTTCCAATTTGTCATTGTTGTTTTTCATTTCCTCTTCATGGAATATTTTGTGGAGAATGTTCTGTAGTGCAGGCTTTCTCATTGTAAATTATTTTAACTTTTGTTTATCATGGATGGTTTTTATTTCATCATCAAATCTGAAGCTTAATTTTGGTGGGTATAAGATTCTTGGGAGGCTGAAGTTGTGGCTCAGTGGCAGAGCACTTGCCTCACATGTGTGAGGCACTGTGTTCAAGCCTCAGCACCACATAAAAATAAGTAAACAAAATAAAAATACAGTGTCCATGTATAACTAAAAAATATTTTAAAAAAAGAGTCTTAGTTGGCACCCATTTTCCCTCATAGCTTGGCATATGTTGTTCTAGGATCTCCTGGCTTTGAGGGTCTGGGTTGAGAAATCTGCTGAAATCTGAATTGGTTTCCCCCTGAATGTAATCTGAACCCTCCCTCTTGCAGCTTTTAAAATTCTACCCTTATTGTGTATGTTAGGTATTTTCATTATCATGTGTGTTGGTGTGGATCTGTTGTAGCTTTGTACTTTTGGTGTCCTGTAAGCCTCTTGTATTTGATTTTCCAATTCATTCATGTTTGTGAAATTTTCTGATGTTATTTCTTTGAAGAGATTGTGCATTCCTTTGGTGTGTATCTCTGTGCCTTCCTCTAACCTGATAATTCTAGGTTTGGTCTTTTGATGTTATCCCATAATTCTTGGATGCTCTGTTCATGGTTTCTTCCCATCTTCATTGTGTGGTCAACTTTATTTTCAAGATTATATATTTTGTCTTCCTTGTCTGAGGTTCTGTCTTCCAGGTTATCTAGTCTGTTGGTGATGCTTTCTATTGAATTTTTTATTTGGATTATTGTTTCCTTCATTTCAAGGATTTCTGCTTGGTTTTCTTTCAAAGTCTCTATCTCTTTCTTGAAGTAATCTTTTGTTCCTTGTATTTGCTCTCTAATCTCTTTGTTGGAGTGATGAATCATTTCCTGTATTTGCTCTCTTATATTATTGTGTGCTTCACACATCATTTTAATTATGGACTTTCTGAACTCCTTCTCTGACATTTCATCTACTGTGCTGTCAATGGATTCTATTATTGTAGCATCTTGGTTTGATTGGGGCATTTTCTTCCCTTGTTTTTTCCTGTTGTTCATGTGTCTTCCTCTCTAGAAGTGCTAATCTGAGGTCTTATAGTTTCTACTCTATAATCTTGTAGTGTTCTTCAAGTTACCAATACCTTTCCTCTGGTATAACCAGGCCTGCAGGTACCTTGGGGATGATCTTCTTAGTCCTGGCTGTTGTCTCTAGGTGGAAGTAGGCAGGGACAGTTGCCAGTTGGTAGGTTGGGGGCTGCAGTGTGGTCAGTCTCTGCAAGTTGGACCAGGTTCGGTCCGCTCTCCCTCCTCCATGCATCGGGCCAGGGTCCCAGTATTTCTAATGTTAAGGAAACCATATTAAGAGCAATCTTAATTTAGGAAGATTAGTAAATCTTAATTTAGTAAAATTTAGGAAGAGTTAAAAGCACTTTAAATCAAATATATAAATTTACAAAATGTATAGACTGTCTAAAATTTGAAGTACTACTGATGTGTGTCAGAATTTGATGATACATATTAAATTTGGAAATCAAAAAGGTAGACCTCTAAGAAAACCAAGCTCAGCAGGAGGAAGAGAACCTCAAACAATGTTTTATAAGCCATATAAATCCTAGTTACTTCAGAATTTCTAGACTCATTTTCCAGAGGAGAATGTTTTATGTTATCCAATAGCCTCTCTGGACCCTGCAGTCAATAATCCTGCTTCCTGAAAATTCCTTGGGTGTCCAGCCTCTTCTTTCCTACTTTAATAGAGCTATTCCTATGTTAACTATGTTTTAAGGAAATAGTTTATGAAGATTATCTTTGCAGAGTACTTATCACTATTAAAACAAGTTTTTAACCTTATGTTATGTTATGATTTAGATATGAGGTGTCTTCCCAAAACTCATGTGTGGGATGGTACAAGAAAGTTCAGAGGTGAAATGATTGAGTTAGGACAGCCTTAACTTAATTAGTACCTTAATTAGGAATTAACTGGGTGGTAACTTTTAGCAGGTTGGGTGTAGCTGGAGGAGATGGGTCATTGGGGGCATGACTTTGGGTTTTATATTTTATATTGGTGAGTGGAATCTCTCTGCTTCTTGATTGTCGCATCCTGAGCTGCTTGCCTCTGTCATGCCCTTCTACCTTGATATTCTTCCTCACCTCTGGCACAGAGCATCTCTGTATTGAGCCCTCTGAAACCACAAATAAACTTTTCCTCCTTTAAAGGTCAAAATATTTATGGCATAATGTTAAGAGAAAAACACCATATACAAAGCCATCTGCTGGATGATGTCAATTTTATTTTAAAAGGAGAATATGAACTCAATGAAAGTTTAAAGGAGGTATAGCAAAACACTAATATGAATACATTATGAATTGTTTTAATTTTTTTTGTCTTAGTGAATGAACTTCACTAAGCAAATAATAAAAGACATCATAACACAAAGCCACACTGTTGTATACAAGAAAAATACTTCAAAATGTGATTCAAAAAGTTTGAATAAGAGTGTGAAAATTATACCAAGATGTTCACACAATAATTTGCACATAAACATTCACCATAGTATTAGTCATAATAGCTGAAATGTATAAACAACCCAAATGCCCATACAGAAAATGTGATGTAGCCATAGAATGGAATATTATTGTAATAAAAAATGGAATGTTAATGCATGTGATAGTATGGATGAACCTTGGAAACATGCTAAGCCAGTGATAAATGGCCACATTATAGTGTGATTCTATTTATATGAAATATAAAGAAGAATCAAATCTATAGAGGCAGAAATAGATTTTATTGGTCACCTAGGGGTGAAGATTTGGGAGGAAATGGAAAATAACTGCTAATGAGTATAGAGGTATCTTTTTGGAGTTGATGAAAATGTTCTAAAGTCAAATTTAGTGATTGCTGCAAAACCCTATGAGTATATTAGAATTGAACAGTGTGATTTAAATGAATGAATTTTATCATATGTGAGTCACATCCTGATAAAGCCATTTAAAATCAAAGTATAGTAGCTTGATATCAGAAAAACTAGGAGTCACAATAGAAATATTGATAAAAGTAAATGTTAAACTAAAAACATCAAATGAAACAAAACATAGTACTATACTGATATATGCAGTATGTGATGCATTTGTGAATATCAGTGTTCCAAATAAACCAAAAAATTTTCTAAAGCATAATTTTAAGATATATAAGGACAAAAGATTTAAGAGATAAAAAAGAAAAATAATTTAAAATGCTATTATTCATGACTTAACCTCTCAGTTTAACACTGATCAAGTAAATACCAAAAATATGTATGAATATATATGTGTGTGTGTATATATGGGTGTGTGTGTGTATATGTATGTGTTTGTGTATATATATATATATAATATGCATTGTATACACACACTCACAACTTTTATTTTTAATATAATAGATTTGTTTAAAGCCCCATAGAGTATTTCCTGAACATGATTATAAAATGTTCACAAATTACAAAGAAAGTCTCAATATTGTACTTAAAGATTGAACAGTATGCAAAATAATAAAAGTAGAAATTAATAACTAGAACAACTAAACCCTTTCCCAATCTGGAAATTGATGAATAAAAACCAAAAACTTCCAAAGTTCTAACAATTTCTGGTTAAAAAAATACAATCGGAAATTATAAAAAGTCTAAAAATATGGTAGTGAAAATATAGATATTGTAAACTATCTAAAATAGCTAAAGCAGTATTAGGTCTTAAATAATTATCTCAGTAAAGAAAGAGTGAAAATCAATACAGTAGCAACTCAAAAAGTTTTGAAATATGAGGAAATGTATCTATAAACATAGATATATATTTGTCTAAAGAAATTAGAGAGGAAAGTGTAAGAAATAAAAGTGATTATCTAGGGATGAATAGACACATGCAGGGGCATGGGATGAATAAAAATAGGTTGATAAGGAGTTTTTTCTCTATTTGCTGGTTTGGTTTGAATGTGTTCCTCAAAACTCATTTTTTTAATCTCCTGTGCAACAGCGTTGAGATGGGGCCCATGAGAGCTTCAGCCTCATGAATGATTAATGGCTGTTATAAAAAAGGACTTGTGGAAAATCTAGGGATAGTAGGAACATACCTCAACTTTGTTAAAGCTATCTATGCTAAACCCAAGGCCAACATCATCCTAACCGGAGAAAAATTGGAAGCATTCCCTCTAACAATGGGAACAAGACAGCGATGCCCTCTTTCACCATTGTTATTCAATATAGTCCTTGAAGCTCTAGCCAGAGCAATTAGACAGATGAAAGAAATTAAAGGGATACAAATAGGAAAAGAAGAATTTAAGAATTTAAACCATCATTATTTGCCGATGACATGATTCTATACTTAGAGGATCCAAAAAATTCCACCAGAAAACTTCTAGAATTCATAAATGAATTCAGCAGAGTAGCAGGATATAAAATCAATACCCATAAATCAACTGCATTTCTGTACATCAGTGATTAACCCTCTGAAAGAGAAATTAGGAAAACTACCCCATTCACAATAGCGTCAAAAAAAAAAAAAAAGGAATACTTGGGAATCAATTTAAGAAAAGAGGTGATAGACCTCTATAATGAAAACTAGAGGGCACTAAAGAAAGAAATTGAAAAAGACCTTAGAAGATGGACAAATCTCCCATGCTCTTGGGTAGGCAGAATCAATATTGTCAAAATGGCCATACTACCCAAAGACTATACAGATTCAATGCTATTCCAATTAAAATCCCAATGTTATTCCTTATGGTGATAGAAAAGGCAATCATGAAATTCATTTGAAAGAATAAGAACCCAGAATAGCCAAAGCAATCCTTAGCAAAAAGAGTGAAGCAGGAGGCATCACAATACCAGACCTTAAAGTATACTACAAAGCTGTAGTAACAAAAACAGCATGGTACTGGCACCAAAATAGACATGTAGACCAATGGTACAGAATAGAAGACACAGCGACAAACCCACTTAAATACAGTTATCTTATATTAGACAAAGTTACCAAATACATACATTGGTTCTTAGCAAAAGAAACAATCAATGAAGTGAACGGAGAACCTACATTCTGGGAACAAATTTTTGCCACATGCACATCTGATAGACCACTAATCTCCAGGACATATAAATAATTCAAAAAACTTAACACCAAAAAACCAAACAACCCAGTCAATAAGTGGTCTAAGAAGCTGAACAGATACTTCTCAGAAGATATACAATCAACAGACATGAAAAAATGTTCAACATCTCTAGCCATCAGAGAAATGCAAATCAAAACTGCTCTAAGATTTCATCTCACGCCAGTCAGAATGGCAATTATCAAGAATACAAACAACAATAAGTGTTGGTGAGGTTGTGGGGGAAAAGGCATGCTCTTACATTGCTGGTGAGACTGCAAATTGGTACAAGCAATCTGGAAAGCAGTATGGAGATTCCTTAGAACTTGGAATGGAACCACCATTTGACCCAGCTATCCTACTCCTTGGTCTATACCCAAAGAACTTAAAAACAGCATACTACAGTGATGTAGCCACTTCACTTTTTATAGCAGCTCAATTCACAATAGCTAAACTGTGAAACCAACCTAGATGTCCTTCGACTGATGAATGAATAAAGAAACTGTGGTATATATACACAATGGAATATTACTCAGCAAAAAAAAGAGAATAAAATTATGGCATTTGCAGGTAAATGGATGGAGTTGGAGAATATCATGCTAAGCAAAGTAAGCCAATCCCAAAAAACCAAAGGCCGAATGTTCTCTCTGATAAGTGGATGCTGATCTATAATGGGGGAGGGGACACAGGAAGAATGGAGGAACTTTGGTCAAAAGGGAGGGGGAGAGGGGCATGGGGACAGTAAAGATGGTGGAATAAAATGGATATTGTAGCCCTTAAAAAAAGAAGAAGGACTTATGGGAGTGAGCTGCTGCTTGTGCTCTTCCCTATTCTGCCATGTGAGGGCCCAGTAGGCAAGGCACCATTTTGGAAGAAGAGAACCACTTCATCAAATCCTGAACCAATGGGCATCTTGTCCTTAGACTTCCCACTCTCCAGAATTGTTAGCCATTAAAATTTTGATTATAAATTACCCCATCTGTGGTATTCATTTATAGCAGAACAAAACATACAAAGATATTGCCTCTTAAATTACATGAATTTATAATTTATTCAAATGTTTAAAGAAATTTAAAAAGTCAGTGTTGTTACTTCAGGAAAATGTTTTCATGCAAAAATTTTAACGAGAACTATGTTTGATAGCTAGTTAATATTACATGAGAGAGGAATTCTTTAAAGGGTGGAAAGGACTGTAGTTTCCAAGAAATGTCTTATTTGGTGAAAGAAGTAGGTCAGTTTACGTAGCCGAATTTATATTACTTAATATTCTCAGAAGTCAACAAATCTCATTGAAATCACAAAAGCAGTTAGTTTATCTGTTAAATTCCTATTGTGTTCTAGGTATGGTATTTCTAATTCTTAGAACAACCTTGCAAAAATTGATTGTGGTATCATCAGTTTACATATTAAGAAACTGTGGCTCAAAGAGGCTAAAGATCTAGGCCTGACTTTAACTCCAAAACTTAGATTCCTGCTCTGAGACCACACTATTTCCAGACTATAATTGATAATATTTTCAGATATTTTGAAGCAGTAGCATTTTAAAACTGTAAATCCTTAGGTTCTTTAATATTTTTCCCCTGTGAATTTTCTGCTGAAATTTGTAAAAAGACATTATTTCCAAGCGTTAGCAGAGGTGTTTTGGACAGCACATTAGGAGCATAGCCTGCCATCTTTAGAGTAATGGATTAGTTGAGTTGTGACACTTTTTGTGTTAATTATCAATAATAATAACAATAGCTATCACTTACTGTACTTATTAGTAGGCATCATGTATGTATCTCCTAATTTTTAACATATAATAAAATTATGTGGAGTTTCATTAGGTGTGGGGGGTGCATGGTTAAGTAGATTTGGACAATATTGAATTAAAACAGTTTTTCTTCATTGCAGAATTTAGCAGAGCCTTTAGTATGCTGCTTTTTATATGAATCTCAATGAGAAGATACAAATTGGGCTTTTATTGAAACTTATTTGATCTTCCCTTTTCCTTTCCTCATCCCCTGCTTGTCTTGCCTGGGATGATCTGAAGAATGTATTTTTGAAAACATCATCTAGAAGGATTTCCTTGAAAAAGATTCTCAGAATTTGAAAACATGCAGGGAACAAAGATGAAAGTAACTTTTGATTTAAAGAATCTTTAAAAGGAAAGCTCATTGAGAATTAACAATCCATTGTGAATTTTGTTTTACACTAATGAACAAAGTGACATGTCCTTTAATGAAAGAGAATATGGTGAAAGGTGTGTGTGTGTGTGGGGGGAATTTATATGTCAAAACAGCAACATTAAGAACATTTGAAATAAAGAACAGTAATGACATCCATGCCCCTCAAAATGGGCAAATTAAAAGCAGCTGTTGCAGAAGAATATGCTGACATAGCTATCAAGAAACACCATAATAGGTAAGGGAACACAGAATGTCAAATGGAACATGTTTAGGAGACTTTTTGCCCTTTGTGTATTTTATCAGAACAACTCCATGCCTTAAGGAAACAGAAAATTGACCCCAAATCATAGCAAGTTGTGACTGTGGCTTCAAAGAACTCTGTTGTTTGTAGATTGCAACTCTGAATAGTCTAGAAATAGTCATGGACTTAGAGTGTGGAGATATGGGTTCAGCATTTGCTCTTCAGGTATACCAGCTAAGCGACTCTAAAGAAATAACAGTATTATTTTTCCTTATTTCATAAGTGCCAGGTTAAGCAGCAGGTAGGGAATGTATTTCTCCATGCTACGTGGTAGGAGTTTGTTAAGATCAGATGCAGCTCTGTGTTTTGTTTGGTATATAAAAGATTTGAAGTCTGGGATATTGTAGAACTTCTATTTCATTTTCTAATTTAATGGGATACTGTTAAAAGAAACTGTTCAGGACTATTAGTTTTTTATTTGCACATTATATTTGTACTTAGTGGTGGGTTTCATTTTCACATATTCATAAATGGACATAACATAATTACTCCATTTCAATCTCCAGTACTAGTTCCTTTCTTTCCCTCCTGCCTCCCCCTTTCCTCTTTTTCACTCTATTGGTCTTCCTTCAATTAATTTATTTTTTATTAGATGCATTATAGTTACACAGAAAAGTGTAATTCGTTGTGGTATATTCGTAAAATAACATAGCACGATCTGATCAATTTCATTCTGCAGTTCCTCCCCTTCCCCATTCCTCCTCTATACCCCTTTATCCTCTTTCTCCAGGCACTGTTCTGCCTTCTATTTTCATGAGATCCTCTTCTTAAAAAAATTTCTTATTTCTCTCTAGCTTCCGCATGTGAGAGATAACATTTGACCTTTGACTTCCTAAGTGGATTATCTCACTTAGCATGATGTTTTCCAGTTCCATACATCAATTTACCAACAACTAAGTAAAACTGTGTGGTTTTTTGTGTGTGTAGGTGTGTGTGTGTATATACATACATTACATTTTCCTTAACCATTTGTCTACTGAGGGACATAACTTGGCTATTGTGAATTGTGCCGCCATAAGCATTGAAGTTCCTAGATCACTGTAGTATGTTGATTTTAGTTCTTCGGGTAAATACCAAAGAGTGGGATAGGTGTGTCATATGATGCCTTCATAGTATTTTGAGGAATCTCCATACTGCCTTCCTAAGTGGTTGTGCTAATTTGCTGTCCTACCAACAATATATGAATGTACCTTTTCCCCCATATCCTCACCAGCATTTATTGTTATTTGTATGTGTGATGACTGTCATTCTAACTGGAGTCAGAGGAAATCTCAGTGTAGTTTTGATTTGCATTTCTCGGAGTGCTAAAGATGTTGAACATTTTTTCATATATGTGTTGCCTCTTTGCATTTCTTTTTTTTTTAATTTTTAATTTTTAATTTTTTTTATTTAGGCTTACATGTTAACAGTGTAAATTGATTCATTGTACATAGATAGAGGATAACATATCAATTCTGTAGTTGTAAGTTATATAGAATCGCAACATATATGCAGTCATACATAAAGTTAGAGTTATTATGACCATTATATTCCATCACCCTTGCTGTCCCCATGCCCCCTCCCCCCTTACACCCCTGTGAACAAAGATCCACCATTGTTCCCATGTCCTTCCCCACATTATGGATCGGCATCCACTTATCAATGAGTACGTTTGGCATTTGGTTTTCTGAGATTGGCTTACTTCACTTAGCACGATATTCTCCAACTCCATCCATTTACCTGCAAATGCCATAATTTTATTCTCTCTTATTGCTGAGTAATATTCCATTGTGTATATATACCACAGTTTCTTTATCCAGTCATCTATCGAAGGGCATCTAGGTTGGTTCCACAGTTTAGCTATTGTGAATTGAGCTGCTATAGACATTGAAGTGGCAGCAGCACTGTAGTATGCTGTTTTTAAGTCTTTTGGGTATAGACCTAGGAGTGGGA
>CM053404.1:26067025-26206507 GCA_028644305.1 Xerus rutilus
AATGTATGAGCATGCCTTTTTCCCCACAACCTCGCCAACACTTATTGTTGTTTGTATTCTTGATAATTGCCATTCTGACTGGCGTGAGATGGAATCTTAGGGTAGTTTTGATTTGCATTTCTCTGATTGCTAAAGATGTTGAACATTTTTTCATATGTCTGTTGATGGATTGTATATCTTCTTCTGTGAAGTTTGTGTTCAGCACTTTGGCCCATTTATTGATTGGGTTGTTAGTCTTTTTGGTGTTAAGTTTTTTGAGTTCTTTATATATCCTGGAGATTAGTGCTCTATCAGATGTGTGTGTGGCAAAGATTTGTTCCCAGAATGTTGGCTCTCTGTTCACTTCATTGATTATTTCTTTTGCTGAGAAGAAGCTTTTTAGTTTGAATCCATCCCATTTGGAGAAATGTCTGTTTAGTTCATTTGCCTATTTATTGATTGGGGTGGGAGTTTTTTTTTTTTTTTTTTTTTGGTGTTTTTGAGTTCTTTATATTTTCTGAACATTAATCGCTCATCAGAAGAATAAAAATTTTCCCCATTCTGTAGACTCTCTCTTCATGCTGTTAATTATTTTCTTTTCCATGCAGAAGATTTTTAAGTTGAAGCCATCTGATTTATTGATTATTGGTTTTATTTATTGAGCTTTAGGAGTCTTATGAAGAAAGTAAGTGCCTATGCCAATATGTTGGAGGGTTGACCCTATGTTTTATTCTAGCATTTGCAATGTTTGTGGTCCAATTCCAGGTCTTTGATACACATTCAGTTGATTTTTGTATGGGGTGAATGACAGGGATCTAGTTTCCTTCTTCTGTGTATGGATATCAAGTTTTCTCAGCACCATTTGTTAAAAAGGTTCTCATTTCTCCAATGTGTTTTTGGCATCTTTGTCAAGGATCAGATGACTGTATCTATGTGGGTCTGTCTCTGTGTCTTCTCTTTTATTCCATTGGTCAATGTGTCTGATTTTATGCCAGTACCATGCTGCTTTTTGTCACTGTAGCTCTGTAGTATGATTTGAGATCAGCCTCCAGCTTCACTTTTATTATTCAGGCTTGCTTTGGCTATTCTGGATCTTTTATTTTTCTGTATGAATTTTAGGGCTTTTTTCCTAGTTATGTGAAGGATGACATTGATATTTTGATGGATATCTGTAAATCACTTTTGGTAATATGGCCATTTTGATAATATTAATTCTACCTATTCAAGAACATGGGAGGTCTTTCCATCTTCTAAAGTCTTCTTTACATTCTTTATTCAGTGTTTTATGATTTTCATTGTAGAAGTCTTTCACTTTGTTGGTTAGATTTATTTAGAAGTATTTTTTAATTTATTTAATTTTGAGGCTATCATGAATGGAATTGTTTTCCTGACTTCTTCTTTCTTAAAAAGTATTTTTAGTTGTAGATGGACACAATATATTTATTTAATTTGTTTATTTTTATGTGATGCTGCAGATTGAACCCAGTACCTCACACGTGTGAGGGAAGTGCTCTGCCACTGAACTACAACACCAGCCCTTCCTGACTTCTTAATGAGCAGATTAATTATTGGAATATAGGAAAGCTATTGACTTTTTTTGAAAGATATTGATTTTTGAATGTTGGTTTTGTATCTTGCTACTTTGCTGAATTTATTAGCTCTAGAAATCTTCTGCTAGAGTATTTTGGGTCTCCTAAGTGTAGAATATGCTATTAGCCAAGATATTTTGATTTCTTCTTTTCCTGTTTATATTCCTTTAATTTCCGTCTCTTGCCTGATTGCTCTGGCTAGAGCTTCAAGAACTATATTGAATAAGAGTGGATGAGAGTAGACACTCTTCTCTTGTTTCTGATTTTAGAGGAAATGCTTTCAGTTTTTCACCATTCATTTTGATGTTGGCTTTGAGTTTGTCAGAAATAGCCTTTATGATGTTGAAGAAAGTTTCCTCAACACTAGTTTCCTCAGTGTTTTTTCCAAGAATGGGTGCTGAATTTTGTTAGAGGCTTTTCCTGCATCTGTTGAGATGACCATGTGATTATGTCCCTAATTTTACTTATGTGATGAATTACATTTATTGACTTGTGTATGTTGAATCAATCTTGTATCCCTGGGAGGAAAACAACTTGATCATGATATATACATAATCCTCTTAATATGTTTTTGAATGTGAATTGCTAATATTTTATTAAGGATTTTTACATCTATGTTCATCAGGCATTGATCTGTAGTTTTCTTTCTTTGATGTGTTTTTATCTAGTGTTAGTATCAGGATGATACTCACTTCACAGAAGGAATTTTAGAATGCACCCTCCCTTTCTATTTCATAAAGTAATTTGAGATATTGGCATTAGTTCTTTTTCGAAGGTCTAGGAGAACTCAGTTGAAAATCCATATGGTTCTGGACTTTTTCTTTGTTTAAAGGCCTTTAATTACTGCTTCATTGTCATTGTTTGATATTTCTTTGTTTAGGTTTTCTATAGACTCTTGGTCTTAGAAATTTTGGTAGGTCAGATGTGTCTAGATATTGATAGATTTCTTCTATATTTTCCAATTTATTGGAATGTAAATTTCAAAATAGTTCTTTGTGGTACTCTGGATTTCAGAAATATTTTTTGATGATATGTTTTTTTTCATTTCTAATTTTATTAATTTGGGTCATATCTTTCTTAAGATTAGTTTGGTTAAGGGTTTATCAATTTTCTCTTTTTGGAGAACCAGCTTTTTGATGCATTTATCTTTTGTTTTATTTTTATTGTAATTGAATTAATTTCAGCTTTCATTTTTATTAGTTTCTGTCTTCTGATTTTGGAATTAGTTTATTCTTGCTTTTCTATGATTTTGAGATGTAATATTAGATAAATTATTTGGAATCTATCTTTCTTTCTTTTTTACTTAGGTACTCATTGCTATATACTTACCTCTTAGAAATGCCTTTATATTGTCCCAGAGATTTTGATATGTTGTATCTCTGTTCTCATTTGTTTCAAAGAATTTTTCAATTTCTTTTATGACTCATTCCTTGTTCAAAACTGTATTATTCAATCTTCATGTGTTAAAAGGATTTGTTTTGGTCTTGTTATTGATTTCTAATTTCATTCCATTATGTTCTGATAGGATTTAAGGAATTATCTTGATTTTTTTTTTGTATTTACTAAGACTTGCTTCATTCCTAAAATATGATCTACTTTGGAGAAGGGTCCATGTTCACCTGAGTAGAAAGCAAATTCAATTTTCAGTAGGTGGAATGTTCTATAGATGTCTGTTGGATTCATTTGATTAACAGTGTTTTTTAGATTTGAAATGTCTTAATTTATTTCTGAGTGACCTGCCTATTTCTGACAGGTATGTTGAAATCACCTAGTATTATTTTATTGTGGTCTTTATTTATAATCATTATAGAATTGTTTTTGAATAGTTCCTGTAACTAATATGAAGTATTTAAGTTTACTTTGTCAGATATGAGAGTAGCTACTCCTGCTTGCTTTTGATCTCCATTTGCATGGTATATCCTTTCATCTTCAGTCTTTAGATATCTTTGCCTTTAAGGTGAGTCTCTCATAAACAACATATGGTTAGGTAGTTTTTTAGTCCACTTTGCCAGTCTGTGCCTTTTTTTTTTTTTTTAATTTTTTTTAGTTGTTGATGGATCTTTATTTTATTCATTTATTATTTATATGTGGTGCTGAGGATCGAACCCAGGGCCTCATGCATGCTAGGCAAGTGCTCTACCACTGAGCCACAGCCCCAGCCCCAGTCTGTGCCTTTTAATTGGAGAGTTAATACCATTTAACATTCAGTGTTATTATAGAAAGATGATTCAGCCTTGATTGTCTTTTAATTGGCTATTCTTCTGTTAAGATTCAACCATTTGCTGGCTGGCTCTGATACTTTTTTTTTTCATTTCTTCTGCATGTAATATTTCACTAAATATTTTCTGTGGTCTAGTTTAGTAGTCATGAATTCTTTTAGTTTCTGCTATCTCAGAAGATTTTTATTTCATCCTCAATTCTGAAAGATAGTTTTACCATATTATACCAATGTTGGTTGGCCACCATTATCTTTCAGGGCTTAGATTATTATTATTATTATTATTTGTACCAGGGATTTAATGCAGGGAGACTTAAACACTGAGCCACATCCCCAGCCCTTTTTTGTATTTTATTTAGAGACAGGGTCTCATTGAGTTGCTGAGGGCTTTGCTAAGTTGCTGATACTGGCTTTAAACTTGTGATCCTCCTGCATCAGCCTTTGAGATGTTAGGATTACAGGTAAGCACCACTCTACCTGGCTCAGGGCTTAGAATATCTTAATCCTAGCCTTCCTGGCTGTTTAAATCTTGTCTAAGAGATCACAGAAGGTCTAATTGGCTTATCTGTAATTGTGATCTTCTGTTTTTCTCTTGAGGTTTTAAAAATCCCATCCTTGTTCTATAGATTAGACATTCTAATTATAATGTGTCTTGGAAGGGTTCTTTTCTGATCTTGTATATTTTGGATTCAAAATGCAACCTGTATTTGTATTTCCATCTAATTCCCAAGGTTTAGAAAGTTTTCTGTTATTATTTCACTGAAAAGGCGGTTCATTCCTTTAGTTTATGTTTTGATGCCTTCTTCTAAGTCAGTGATTCTTAGATTTGTTCTTTTCATGTTACCCCAGAGTTCTTAGATATTCTGGTCATGGTCTCATCTTTTTGTCATGGCTGATTGTGTTTTACAGAATATAATCTTTGTTTTTGAGGCCTGAACAATCTGTCTTCTGTGTAATCTATTGGTAATGTTTTCAACTGAATTTTAATTTGATTTATTGAGTCTTTCATTTTGAGGACTTTTGTTTTGTTCTTTTTAAGAATCTCTCTCTTTACTGAAGTGTTTTTTTATGTTTTAATTTTATTTCTTGTTTTGTTCCTTGGATGGTCTTTTAGTTCATTGATCATTTTCTATGAACTTTCTAAATTCTTTATCTGATATTTCTTCCATTGTGGTATTAATGGGGTCAGTTGTTGGAGTGTTGTGGGCTGTTTGGAATTTCCTGTTTCCTTGCTTTTTAATATTGTTTGAATTTCTACCCATTTTCTGGGATGATTGTCTTTTCTATTTTTTTGCAAGGTACTATTTAGTGAACTTCTTTCTCTTAAATGCCCCAGATCAGGTGAATTAAGTGTTGATAGTCCTATTGGACATGTACCTGCTGCTATGTTCCATATCTAGAACCTCTTTGAGAGAAGATGCTGAACTCTGTTAACTTCAATCACTTCAAAACAAAGCTGTGAACTAATAAAAACACCTTATTGAAAATATTCGCCATAATTCCTCTAATCCAAATACAAAATTGGAATAACATTCTTAAATAGGTTGAGAAGTTAGTTATTAAAGATAATAAAATTATGATTAAACTTTGTAGGGGTTAAAAAAGAAAAAAGAGAATAAATTGACAGGCAAAGAAAAACAGAGAAAATAAAAGCAACAAAAAATACAAACTAATAGAAGAAAAAATTGAATTGAGACAAGAGAAGGTAATACAATTCTTGATTCCAATTAATTCTTTAAAACATTAGAAAAAATACAGTCTATTGGATTGATGACTAATATTGAATAATAAGGGACTATCTATCAATTCAATATGAAAAGGAATATCTTTAAGATCAAAACTGATGTTAGAACAACTTATGCTCTTCTATGCTGTGCTATTTGAGATGGGAAGATTTCTCACTGAATCTTCCTGATTTGGATTTCATTAGGATTTGGGACCTTTAGAAGATGTCCAGTTGCTCTTTAGCTTTATCTCTCAGTTTCTCTGGGGATGGAGGTAGTGATCACACCAGTATAAGATTCTGTTAAAATTCTAGGAGGCTTTCTCTGTTCCTTGGTGTATCTAGACACCTACTAGTTTTCTGGTGGTAAGAAGAGATGATCCCTAATTTTCTATGACTTAGCAACCTGATTCCAGGGGTGCAATATTATGTATCCCTCCTGAATAAATCTTTCATGTACATAGCATCATCAATCCAGTGTGGGCTCCCTATGTATATTTCACAGTATGTGGGATGTGATAGTTTAAGGCTGAGGTAAGGTGGTCTGGTCAGTGTGGTACTGGGTGGCCTGTGGGAGGTGTAGGGCTGCTACTGTCTCTGGAGTGCACAGATCACAGGTTGGTGGGCTTTTATCTGAGCACACTGGGAAGTGACTGGTGTCTGTGGATGCTTCTCTGTAAGCCCCTTGTGGTGGGTTCTGTATTGCATGTGTGAGGTTCTTCACTGGCTGTTTGGGGTTATCCTCAGGAAATGCCTTCTGTGGGTCTGTGTGTCTGAACATGAATTGTGTCAACTGGCAGTTCTGGAACTTGCTGATGTTGAACCTCTGAGTGGTACTGGTGCACAGGAGCCACTTCCCTGGTTGATAGGGTCTGGTGCCCACCACTGGTGCCTTCTACTGGTGCCTGTTAGTCAGCCCAGAGACCCAAGTTTAAATGTTTGGTGGGCACTGTCTCCTGACCATTTCTGTTGGGTATGGAAGCACAGGGTTTACGGCTGTCACTGCCTGCTTTGTTGCTGAGTGCCTGTTCCCCTCTGCTGGGGTTTTATTGGTAGCAGTGGTATCTAAGCACTTGGTGGTTGTCTGAAACTGTGAGGTCTGTGAATGAATTCTCTGTGTGAGTGGTCTGTAGCAAAGAAGCTTCCACTCTGGCTACTGCAGATCACCAGGGTTTTACCCACTGCTGGTAAGCAGTTAGGGGGTCAGTTGGCTCATCTTCACCTGAGCTCTTGCCCTGGTCTGTGAGGAACACTAGTTTGGGGTTAGCACTTTTTGGAAATAATTTTCTCTCAGGTGAGCTCCACTCATTGCTCTTGTATGTGGTGTGGGAGAGGGAGTTTTGATAACCTTCAGTTAGAAATAATTCCTCTACAAGGTCCTTCTAGATGGAATACTGAGAAAACCCATTTCAGAAGTGTTCCCTGTGGTTTTGTTTCTATGTGTAAGTGGAGAAAAGCTGTATAGATTTAATTTCTTCTAGGGAAGCTGACTAACTGTGGTCTCTACAAAATGGCTGCCCTACCTGGCACAGTTCTTTGCCATCAATTTGGACTGAATTGTGCAATCTCCTTCAATGCCTTTGATGTTCCTGTCCTGTTTTTTACTTGGTCTGTTTTTCATTTCAACTGTTAAGGAAGCAAGCTTGTGAGTTTTGCCTAGGACTGTTGGTTTTAAAGAAACATTTAATGTTATTGATAAAAATGTTGGTCTGTAATTGTATTTCTGAAGGATTATTAGCATAAAAAGAAGATACAGTGTTTTTATCCTGTGTTTAGTTTTTAATGCTTTTTAAAAAAATCCATAGTTAGGATAAAATCCAAGTGCTTGAATTAAAAGATTATTTAGACCTAGGGAGAGCCCTGTGTGAGGGAGACTTGGACAGAGATGGCTGTGGTGGATTTTGAGGACTGATGGACTAAAGCAATAGTTCTCAAACTTAAGTAAGAATCCCCTGGGGAACTCATTAGAAAAATGGAGATAAGCAGGCCATGGTCTCAGAGTTCTTGGTTGGAGACAGAAAATTCCATTTTTACTAATAAGCACCTCAGATATTTTTGAATGCAGATAGATCTTTGATCATATTTTGAAAAAGTTGTGCTACAATCTACATAAAGTTAGCATAATAATAATGGAATATGATATATATAAGAAAGAATAGTTTTTAAGAATGTTTATTAATGATTTAAAATATTTGGGCTGGTGCTGTAGCTCAGTGGCAGAGCACTTGCCTAGCATGTGTGAAACACTGGGTTTGATCCTTAGCACTACATAAAAATAAACAAATAAAATAAAGACATTCTGTCCATCTGCAACTACAAAAAAATTAAAAACTAATTTTAATTATTTGATCACCATGTTAAATTCTTTAGAATGTCTTTCTTATTTATACATTTATTGATTGGCTTATATATTTCTCACTTGAACATTTACACTTCAGTTTGACAGCATTTGTAGATTAAATTTATATGCATAAAAAAAGAGTATTCTGATAATGAATTGCTGCTTTCCAAAAGCTTTGTTGCAGAAGAATGTCCCAAATGCTCTTAGAGCATTTGTCCCAATGTGCTTGGAGAGATGTTCTTCTTAGGCACATTCCCCTTATTTATCCTGAACGTATTTATTGAGGATCTACTATATGCTATGTAATGTCTTAATAATGTAGAATATAATAATGACAATTTTAGAAAAAAGAAAATGTACTAAACAAGTAAAACATATATTCTTTTAAATGATAATGATTACTTTGAAGAAAAATTAAAGTAGTAGAGAGAGATAGGGAATGCTGGGTAAGTGTTCAGTTTTAAATAGGATGTTGAGGGAAGAGCTCATTGAGAAAGTGACATTTGAAGAAGACCTAAAGTAGCTGGGGAGCAGATCTTAACAGGTAATAGGGAGAGTGTACCAGGCTGATAGAGAATTGCGGGCAAGACTCTGAACCATGAGCATGTGTACTGTGTTCAGGGACATCCAAGAGCCCAATGTTGTCGGAGGGATGTGTGTGAACAAATGAAGTGTAGTTGGGGGATATGTTCAGAGTTAATGAGAAGAATTTGGGAATTTGGGAATGGAAGAGAATGGATAGTTTATGCTCTTGGGAATTTTTCAAGTGAGAATAATGATCCTACAAATCACCAGAAGGCATCACAGCATACTGAACTGAGTTTTAATAATCTGGTTAAGAATTGCCACATAGGACTACTGATGGAATAAAATAATTTTTGAGGGTAGGGGTCATATCTTATTCCTCTTTGAAAATTCAGGGCCTGCTGAGTAAGCATTTAATACACATCTGTTGAAATGCATTTCTAATGAACTGACAGAAATAGGGTTTTAAATTGAATCTCAATAAGAATTTTTAGAAGAAATTATTTACAAATTGATTTTGAAATAAATGCCAGAGTTCAACCAAGTTTTGGTAATCCATTCTTGATATAAACTGCTGTCCTCAGATTAAAGTTTAGGGCCTAAATAGTCACAAAACAGTTCTTTTGGATAAAAGATATGTCTTTTTGATAGTAATTTTTGAAACTGCAATAGTGCATGTTTTAGTTTTTTATTTTGCATTGCACATATTGCATTAAATAACATGTTTATTGTCATTAAGAGATGTGTGGGCATTAAAAACTTACAAGGAATCAGAGCTTAATTTAGCACTTCTCAATCTTATAGAACTTGATATATAAATTGGTAGAGAGATACAGATTACTGTTGCATTTGCAGTTTGGGACAGATCAGATAATGGGCTATCAGGTATTTCTTGAAGACAATGAGAAGCTGTTGCATTTTATTAATGAGAGTTTCATTATCAGATTTGGAGTTTAAAAGGATCACTCTGCCATCTGTGTGGAGGCTGCATAGTATTCTAGCGAGACAGGAGACCAGAGTAGTAAGAGACTACTGCAGTTGTCTAGGGAAAAATAAGCAGGGTTAAACAATTATTGAACTCAAGAATAAGGGAGACACCCAAAAGATATTAAGGGGATAGAAATGAGAAGTCTTGGTAACTGAATGCATATGTGTGTTTGTGTACATGTATGCGGTCAAGATCAGACAGAGATCAGGCCAGGAAGAGTGAGGAACCTAGGATGAGTCTCAGATTTCTGGGCAGCTTCAGATCGCCACTTTATTCTTTTTGTTCCATTTGTATGCAGTTGTACAAATGTCCTGGAATTACTAGAGTTTGTAGTAAAATTCAGTAAGTAATAAAAAACAAGAGAAAGCACAACAATTTAGTGGCTAAAAACTAACAGTCAAGTTTTGGAGTTGAGAGTAGCTTTCATTCTAACAATATTAACTGTATTTAAGATTATCCACGTTAATTGAAATCTCAGTTTTATTTTCTCTTTAACTAGAAGATGGTTTCAAATATTAAAAAATCTTGTTTGAGGCTGGTCATCAGGAACATTAGCAGACCCAGGAACTTAAAAAACTTAAAATCTCGTTTTTTGTTTATATGGAAGGGTCACACAGACCTTACCCAGCTAAGTAGTTCTTCAATTGATCACAGCCTTCATGCATCACTTTTGGTATTGTGTGCACATTTAAGAGAAAGGAAGCCAAAATCAAACCAGTCTTAACAAATAGAATTTCAGCAGTCAGTTTAGGAATATGCAGAGGATAGTAGTCTGCCCTCACATGCACATCCAGAATTTCCATTGACGTCAATACTTATTGCTCACACGCATCCAAGGGCAGAATCTGGCCCTTAGAAATTAAATTAAATAATTCCCTGTGTGGGACGCCAGAAAGTATCACAGATCTGCTGAGAGGGACAAGCTACTAACCATGAAAGGGAAGTTTTTCTGTGGTAATGTCAACAATGACAAATTAAAATGACCCAGGGATGCAAAATATGGGCCCTGCCCATTACTGTCTAAGTTTACAAATATTATGATCTGCAAATGTGTTTTCAAGATACACATAATTTTTCAAACATGCAGGAGATGGTTCCAGTGATGTTTTTATCCTTTGCCAGTTGTGTGTATTTAAATGTAATGATATTAAAATTCTATCCCCGAAAATTCCCAAATCACTTTCATTCTATAATTTTGACTTGGAGTAATACAGAGAAGACCAAACATTCTCTAAACTAGTGCTATATTTCATACACTAGTGTATGCATTTTCCATTATGAACGTATCTGGAGTTTAAGAACTACTGGGGAACTTTTGGATTGAACAAATAGGAAAATAAAATTCTGCAAGATTTTGGGGTTAGATGGAGGAAAGCTCTTGCTAATACTCAGGAGAGAAATGTTAAACTGGAGAGAGTCATCACTTATGTCACAAAATATGGCAAACACATTTGCTTTTTGATTAAAAGATGAGGTTAGGGTAATATGTTTTGTATAGGAAATCCAGTTGAAATATATTAAGAGGTTATCATTTAAATTCTTTAGATAGAGTACTCTTCTGTATTATCATATATAGGATGTCTAATGCTGATTAATAATTTGTCCTTTCCCCTAAACCTTCTACTCAATTACATTCTAATGTCTAACTCTTTTAGGCTAGTTCTTGGGATGGCATTCTAAGCTAAAATCCTAGTCCCTACTGTCCTGGTACTCAGCATCTGTTGAGTGGTCAGACATACTATACTGTATACAGAACACAGAGTGCTGGAAGTTCTGTGACAGACATGTAAAGAAATTCTGGGAAAGAATGAAGTGAGGAGAAAGAGCTCAAATTTATCTACTGTTTTGGAAAGTTCTGAAGTAATCCCAATCATCTTTGATGAGCTTTGGAAATGAATGTGGTTTTGATTGGTCACAGAGGTGTAGGCAGGATAATGAGAACAGTATTCTAGGTAGAGTGATAACCCTGAACAAAGATTAGGTTAAATATTTGATATGAGTATAAGGGATCAGTGAGGTATCTGGTGTGGTTAGATACAGGGTACATTGAGAATAGTGGTGATAAAGTAGTTGGAGCCAACTTTTGACTCTTGAATGCTAAGGTGGTGAATTTAGATTTTGCTCTGAAAGCATTTCACATTTCTTTTTAAAAAAAAAATTTTTTTTTTAGTTGTTGATTGACCTTTATTTCTTCCTTTATTTATATGCGGTGCTAAGGATCGGTGCTGAGGATGGAACCCAGTGCCTCCCACATGCGAAGCAAGCGCTGTACCTCTGAGCCACAATCCCAGCCCCCATTTCACATTTCTTTAGTGTTTCTGTCTAAATTTACCAACGGCTTGGGAGGCTGAAGCAGGAGGATCGCAAGTTCAAAGCCAGCCTCAGCAAAAGCAAGGTGCTAAGCAGCTCAGTGAGACTCTGTCTCTAAATAAAATACAAAATAGGGCTGAGGATGTAGCTCAGTGGTTGGGTGCCCCTGAGTTCAATCTCTGGTAACCCCCAAAATAAAAAAAACACAACAACAATCCATCAGGATGCAATTCTAGTCATTTATTTTAAAAAATGGTCTCCCAGATATTACCTCCAAGCCTCTTATACTCACAGTAGTTGATATTTTCATTTTCTATTAGTATTTTTAGTAAATATGACCCTCCACTCATCAAGTAAACAGGTTTATGAACCATATGATGGATATCATAGAAGGGATTCAAATAAATGGAGTGATGTTGGGGCTGAGGTGTGGCTCAGTGGCAGAGCGCTTGCCTTGCACTGGGTTTGATCCTCAGCCCCACATAAAAATAAGTAAACAAAATAAAGACATCGTGTCCATGTATAACTAAAAAAATTTTTTAAAAAATAAAAAGAGTGATATAAAAATCTTTGGATGAGAAAAAGACAAAGGAAGGAAGAACAGCTTTCAGCTTGAATCTTCTTGGTGGAGTTTTCTCTGCTTAGATATGATGTAGGTTTCCAACACAGGCATGAAGCTAGTTCCAATCTGGCAAACTTTAGTGCTGGGAAATAAGCTTGGGCCTTGTTGTTATTCCCAAATACATAGCCTTGAACAAATTACTTCTCTGGACTTTATTTTATGTATTTTGAAAATGACGAGTTTGTGTAAATAAGTTTCAGGCTCCCTTCCTCTTTCATGATTCAATACTGAGCAGTCATGGCTACACCTAGGAAGAGATTTTTTCTTTGCAGGTGCTGGGAAGCATCTCACTGTGGATCTACTTAGAGATTCCTGCTTATGGCTTGCTCTCCTCCCTCCTTTTGTCTCACACCTACCAGGCAAGTAAAGGCTGGTGGAGAAAGGTAGTAGAATTAAAAGGCATGAGAGTTGCTAGAGGTAGGGGGGAAGTTGTTGGTCAAAGGTATGCTTTGAACTGGAGGTTTGACAGATATAGGTCAGGAGAGGGAGAATGACAAAATAGGTATAGCTGATCTTTCTTACTGTTGAGTTGGTTGCTTTTGTTTCTTTATGTACTTTACATTTGTCAGGCAGTGTTGACCAGGGCAGTTTGGTCCATTGGCTTGTTTTTTTCAGGTTCTACTCTATTAACTTCTTTAGATGCAATCACTGTTTGCTGGCAACTAAAGGCACATATTTACAAGGAGTGCTATCTCTGTTTTACTAGGTTTTTGTTTTTTGCTTTTATTTTTTGTTTCTGTTTTTTAGAGTTTTGTCCCTTGAAAAGAAATTTGAACTATTGACCTGGTACAAATCAATTTCTAACTAGTAAAGCCAACCTGCACAGCAGAGTGAGGTTCAGCACTGGGGTTATTTGCTAAAGTATCAAACTTTCAAAATGATCCTTTGAGCATAAGGGAAAACCCACACCCTGAGAACATTTGGATTCTTCCTCTGTGAAGAACTTTGATCTACCTAGGAACTGTGCACATGGTGGTTGATCAGTGAAAGAAGCAATGCATAAACAAAAAGCCATTTTATATCTTAGTTTTCCCCCAGCACTTTTCGTAGGGGAATAAAAGCATGAGATCATTGTTTTGCCCTAAACTCTCTGAAATTGAAAATATGGACTTCAGTGCCCTTAAATGCACTGGTTACCAAGAAAAGCACATGCTTCTCTGTGGCATTCTGTTGACATTCTGAAGCATTACTCTGCTTAGCATTTATTTCAGGATGGGGAGGAATTGAATTTTATGATCTTCACTGCAAAGGGCACAAGCAAATAAATCTTGGACTTCTGACCTGGCTGTGAATGGCAGCCTTTTTTCAATAACTGCATCTTTCATCACACTAAAAATGGAGTAACTAAGTCTGAAATGACTCTTAGGAGAAAATCTTGAGCAGTTGCTTAGAAAAAGACTTTCACACATTCCCATAAAGCTTTGTGGGCCTTTAGTTCAGATTTGCATATGAAAAATGCCCTCTGGCACATGGACCTTTTCACCCTTTTGCAAAATGCACATTTGTGTTCTTTGACTTTTGTTTTTCTTCTTTCAAGGTATTTTCTTTCCATTATTGAAGTCCAAAGCATATTTATTGGAGGAAAAACAGAGTCCTTCTTAACAATTATTTTCCCTTGGAAAAATAAATGAAAAGATAGTAGAAACGGGATGGATGACTTGGTTAATTTAAAACCACTTCTTATCTGCACTCTTTTATTTATTTATTTATTTTACCTTTCGTTAAGCTCTTATAATTTTATTTAATCATGTGCACCCCTCCTTTTAATCCTTTGAGCTTAGGCAGAAAATCTTGGGTATGGCATCACTTAAAGAGGTGGAAATATAGAAGGCCTACTGCAAATTCTGAAATGATATCTATATGTAAGATCCTAATAAAGAATGAAATGGTAGGGGCTTAAAATATCTCCTAAATGTTCTATGTGATTTACTTTGGGTATTGGGAAATGCCCTATTTTTCACAGACATTTTTGGTTTAAAAAACTGTAGGTTAGTGTCCTTGAGATATCTAGTTTACACTTTCCTCTGGGCAGAAATTCACTTAAATCATCTTAGAAGGGTACTTCTGTTTTAATGAAAACGTGTAGAGCAGGAGAATCCATTTCCCTTTTTGCAGGCTTTGCCAGTTATTTCATATTCCTTGAGATGTGAATTCTAATTTTTTTAACAATTCTTTTTAGATGTCAATGAACCTCCATTCTGTTTATTTACATGTGGTGCTGAGAATCAAATCCAGTGCCCCGCACATGCTAAGCAAGTTCTCTACCACTGAGCCACAACACCAGCTTCCCAATGCTTTTTCTTTTTCTTTTTTTGGAATAGTACACATTCTTTATTCCAAGGTGGCAGCTATACCATAGCATCCAGCTCCTGCTCCATTTTTTAAAAATTTATTTATTCCACTTGGGTATACATGATAGCAGAATGCATTTTTGATTCATTGTGCACAAATGGAGCACAAATTTTCATTTCTCTGGTTGTACATGATGTAGAATCACATCATATATGCAGTCATACATGAAGCTAGGGCCATGATGTGCATCTTATTCCACCATCTCTCCTGCCTCCCTCCCGTTCCCCCCGCTTTGACCAAAGTTCCTCCATTCTTCCCTTGCCCCTCCCCCATTATGGATGTTCTCACTTATCAGAGAGAACATTCAGCCTTTGCGTTTTAAGATTGGCTTACTTTGCTTAGCATGATGTTCTCTAACTCCATCCATTTACCTGCAAATGTCATAATTTTATTCTCTTTTATTGCTGAGTAATATTCCATTGTGTATATACACCACAGTTTCTTTATCCATTCATCTATCGAAGGGCATCTAGGTTGGTTCCTCAGTTTAACTATTGTGAATTGAACTGCTATAAACATTGAAGTGGCTGCACCACTGTAGTATGCTGTTTTTAAGTCTTTTGGGTGTATAGACCCAGGAGTGCAATAGCTGGGTCAAATGGTAGTTCCATTCCAGGTTTTCTAAGGAATTACCATACTGCTTTCCAGATTGGCTGTACCAATTTGCAGTCCCACTAGCAAAGTATGAACGTGCGTTTTCCCCCAAAACTTCACCAACACTTATTTTTGTTTGTATTCTTGCTAACTGCCATTCTGACTGGCATGAGATGAAATCTTAGTTTTGATTTGTATTTCTCTAATTGCTAGAGATGTTGAACATTTTTCCTATGTCTGTTGATCAATTGTATATCATCTTCTGAGAAGTGTCTGTTCAGCTTCTTAGCGCATTTATAGATTGGGTTGTTTAATTTTTTGGTGTTAAGTTTTTTGAGTTTTTTATATATCTTGGAGATTAGTGTTCTGTCTGATGTGTATGTGGCAAAAATTTGCTCCCAGAAGGTAGGCTCTCTGCTCACGTCATTGATTGTTGCTTTTGCTGAGAAACTTTTTAGTTTGAATCCCATTTGTTGATTCTTGGTTTTATTTTTTGTGCTTTAGGAGTCTTATTAAGGAAGTTGGGGCCTAATCCAACATAATGAAGATTGGGGCCTACTTTATCCTCAATTAGGCGCAGGGTCTCTGGTCTAATTCCTAGGTCCTTGATCCACTTTGAGTTGAGTGTTGTGCATGGTGAGAGATAGAGGTTTAGTTTCATTTTGCTGCATATGGATTTCCAGTTTTCCCAGCACCATTTGTTGAAGAGGCTATCTTTTCTCCTGTGTACGTGTTTGGCTCCTTTGTCTAGTATAAGATAACTGTATTTATGTGGGTTAGTCTCTGTGTCTTCTATTCTGTACCATTGGTCTACATGTCTATTTTGGTGCCAGTACCATGCTGTTTTTGTTTCTGTAGCCTTGTAGTATAGTTTAAGTTCTGGTATTGTGATGCCTCCTGCTTCACTCTTCTTGCTAAGGATTGCTTTGGCTATTTTGGGTCTCTTATTCTTCCAAATGAATTTCATGATTGCCTTTTCTATTTCTTTAAGGAATGACATTGAGATTTTAACTGGAATTGCATTGAATCTGTATAGCACTTTGGGTAGTATGGCCATTTTGGCAATATTGATTCTGCCTACCCAAGAGCATGGGAGATTTTTCCATCTTCTGAGATCTTCTTCAGTTTCTTTCTTTAGTGCCCTCTAGTTTTCATTGTAGAGGTCTTTCACTTCTTTTCTTAAATTGATTCCCAAGTATTTAATTTTTTTTTGAGGCTATTGTGAATGGAGTAGTTTTCCTAATTTCTCTTTCAGAGGGTTTATCACTGATGTATAGAAATGTAGTTGATTTATAGGTGTTGATTTTATATCCTGCTACTTTGCTGAATTCATTCATTAATTCTAGAAGTTTTCTGGTGGAATTTTTTGGATCCTCTAAATATAGAATCATGCCCTGTGCAATTAATGATAGTTTGAGTTCTTTTCCTCTTTGTATCCTTTTAAATTCTTTTTTCTGTCTAATTGCTCTGGCTAATGTTTCAAGGACTATGTTGAATAGCAGTGGTGAAAGAGGGCATCCCTGTCTTGTTCCCATTTTTAGAGGGAATGCTTCCAATTTTTCTCCAGTTAGGATGATGTTGGCCTTGGGTTTAGCATAGATTGCTTTTACAATTTGAGATATGTTCCTACTATCCCTAGTTTTTCTAGTGTTTTGAACATGAAGAGGTGCTGTATTTTGTCCAATGCTTTCTCTGCATTGGTAAAGTCATATGATTCTTATCTTTAAGTCTATTGATGGGATGGACTATGTTTATTGATTTCCATACATTGAACCATCCTGGCATCTCTGGAATGAATCCCACCTGATCATGGTGCACAATTTTTTAACACATGTGTTTGTATGTGATTTGCCAAAATTTTATTGAGTTTTTTGCATCTATGTTCATCAGGGATATTGGTCTGAAATTTTCTTTCTTTGATGTGCCTCTGTCTAGTTTTGGTATCAGGGTGATACTAGCCTCATAGAATGAGTTTGAAAGTGTTTGCTCCTTTTCTATTTCATCTAATAGTTTGAGGAGTATTGGTACTAATTCTTCTTTGTAGGTCTTGTAAAACTCGGCTGAGAATCCGTCTTGTCCTGGAGTTTTCTCAGTTGGTAGGGTTTTGATGGCATCTTCTATTTCCTTGCTTGAAATTGATGTGTTTAAGTTGCGTATGCCCTCCTGATTCAGTTTGTGTAGGTCATATTTTCCCAGAAATTTGTTGTTTTCAGGGTTTTCTATTTTACTGGAGTATAAATTTTCAAAATAGTGTCTAATTATTTTCTTTATTTCAGTAGTGTCTGTTGTGATATTTCCTTTTTCATCACAAATTTTATTAATTTGGGTTTTCTCTCTCATTCTTTTCATTAGGGTGGCTAAGGGTTTGTCAATTTTATTTATCTTTTCAAAGAACTAGCTTTTTGTTTTGTCAATTTTTTGAATTGTTTCCTTTGTTTAAATTTCATTGATTTCAGCCCTGATTCTAATTATTTCCTGTCTTCTAGTTCTTTTTGTGTTGGTTTGTTCCTCTTTTTCTAGGGCTTTGAGATGTAGTATCAGGTTGTTTATTTGTTGACTTTTTCTTCTTTTAATGAATGAGCTTAATGCAATGAACTTTCCTCTTAGCACTGCCTTCATAGTGTCCCAGAGATTTTGATATGTTGCATCAAAGTTCTCATTTACCTCTAAGAATTTTTTATCTCCTCCCTGATGTCTTCTGTTATCCATGCATCATTCAATATCATATTATTGAGTCTCCAGTTGTTGGAGTAGTTTCTATTTTCTAATCTGTCATTGATTTCTCATTTTATTGCATTATGTTCTGATAGGATGCAGGGTAGTATCTCTTTTTTTGTATTTGCTAAGACTTGCTTTGTGTCATAACATATGATCTATTTTGGAAAAGGATCCATGTGCTACTGAGAAAAAAGTGTATTTGCCTATTGATGGATGGAATACTCTACATATGTCTGTTAAGTCTAAATTATTGATTGTTTTATTGATTTCTATGGTTTCTTTATTTAGTTTTTGTTTGGAATATCTATCCAGCTGTGAGAGAGATGTGTTAATGTCATGAAGTATTATTGCGTTATGGTACATTTGATTTTTGTAGTTGAGAAGGATTTGTTTGATATACATGGATGCTCCATTGTTTGGGGCATAGATATTTATGATTGTTATGTGTTGTTGATGTATGATTTCCTTAAGAAGTATGAACTGTTATTCTTTATCCCTTTTAACTAACTTTGGTTTGAAGTCCAGTTTATCTGATATGAGCATGGAAACCTCTGCTTGTTTACACGGTCTATGTGAGTGATATGTTTTTTCCCACCCTTTCACTTTCAGTCTGTGGATATCTTTTCCTGTGAGATGAGTCTATTGAAGACAGCATATTTTTGGGTCTTTTTTTAAAAAAATCCAATCTGTCAGTCTGTGTCTTTTAATTGATGTGTTTAGGCCATTCACATTCAGGGTTATTATTGAAATATGATTTGTAATCTCAGTCATTTTGGTTTATTTTGGTTTTTACTTTGACTTGTTTTCTCTTTTGAATGGTCTTTCCTTTAGTGTAGTTCCTCTCTTCATAGATTTTCATTGTTGGTTATCATTTCCTCCTTATGGAATATTTTGCCTTGAATGCTGTGTAGTGCAATCTTTCTTGCTGTAAATTCTTTTAACTATTTTTTTTATCATGGAAGGTTTTTATTTTATCATCAAATCTGAAGCTTAATTTTGCTGGATATAAGATTCTTGGTTGGCATACATTTTCTTTTAGAGCTTGGTATATGTTTTTCCATGATCTCCTGGCTTTGATGGTCTGGGTTGAAAATTCTGCTGAGATCCTAATTAGTCTCCCCCTATACGTAATCTGATTCCTCTCTCTCATAGCCTTTAAAATTCTATCCTTATTCTGTATGTTGGGCATTTCCATTATAATGTGCCTTGATGTACATCTGTTGTAATTTTGTACATTTGGTGTCCTATAAGTCTCTTGTGTTTTATTTTCCAATTCATTTTTCGTGTTTGGGAAATTTTCTGATATTATTTCATTGAAGAGATTGTGCATTCCTTTGGTTTGAAACTTTGTGCCTTCTTCTATCCTGATAAATCTTAGATTTGGTCTTTTGATGCTATTCCATAATTCTTGGATTTTCTGTTCATGGTTTCTTACCATCTTCACTGTGTTGTCAACTTTATTTTAAAGATTGTGTATTTTGTCTTCATTATCTGAGGTTCTGTCTTCCACGTGAGCTAGTCTGTTGGTGATGCTTTCTATGGAGTTTTTAATTTGGTTTATTGTTTCCTTCATTTCAAGAATTTCTTTTTTCTTTTTGGTACCAGGAATTGAACTCAGGGGTACTCACCCACAGAGCCACATCTCCAGCCCTATTTTGTGTTTTATGTAGAGACAGGGTCTCACTGAGTTGCTTGGCACCTCACTGTTGCTGAGGCTGGCTTTGAAGTCGCTATTCTCCTGTCTCAGCCTCCCTAAGTGCTGGGATTACAGGCTTGCGCCACCGCGCCCAGCTTATTTCAAGAATTTCTGGTTGCTTTTTTTTCCCCATAATCTCTTGCTCTTTCTTAATCTTTTGCTACCTGTATTTGCTCCCTTATCTCTTTGTTGGTGTGATCAATGGTTGCCTTTATTTGCTCTCTATCTCTTTGTTGGAGTGATCAATGGTTGCTTTTATTTACTCTCTCATTTCTTTGTTGGAATGGTCAATTTTTGCCTGTATTTGCTTGCTTAAGTCATTCTTTAATTCGCAGATCATTTTAATTATATACATTCTGAATTATTTCTCTGACATTTCATAACTGTGCTGTCAATGTATTATTGTAGTGTCTTGGTTTGTTTGGGGAACTTTCTTCCCTTATTTATTCATGTTGATTATGTGTCTTCCTTTCTTGCAGGGCTGATCTGAGGTATTGTTGTTTCTATCCTATAATCTTGTAGTGACCCTACAGATTACCTATATCTCACCTTGGAGTTCACTTGCAGTCCCCAAAAGGTGTCCCCAGATGGATGCTACTCCCACTACAGATTGTGGCAGTGGCTGTGTAGGTAACTCAAGATGGCAGTGGGGGTGGTCCAAGATGGAGGCAAACACTTTCAGAGATGAGGCTAAAAGGGTGGGACTTATAATGGCTTTTGACTGATTGATCAGAGATGCAACACTGTGGAGTGCTAAGCTGTGATGGGCTGCTGCCTCCAGGCCCTGTCTGTTGTCCCAGAGTGGAGGCTACTACATGCAAAGAGCTATGGCTATGGTTGCAGTGTCCCTAGGTTGATACAGGAAGGGAGCAACCATGTGGACCTCCACTCTGTGCAGGGACAGTCCTTGGCCTGGGCTCTCACACAGACCTGTGGGGGCATTCCTAGGCCTGATCTTAGCCTAGGCTCCCTCAGGGGTCCCTGATGGTGGGCCTGGGCCTGGGCTCCTATGGATCAGCAAGGGCTCTGGCTTAGAATCATGTGAACAGTCTTGGGGCTGACTTAGGCCTGGGCTCCTGCGGGGGTACCCAGAGGCACTCCTCGTCCTGGATTTGGGTTCCTGGGTGGGTCAGTGGATTGGTGGGTAGCAGTCTTGGGCCTCAACTTAGCTGCACTCCTGTGAAGGTCCCTGGAAGCGGTCTTGGGTCTTCCTCCCAATTTTTGATCTAAGGATTTGCTGCCATAATTACAGGATGTTCCTTTTGTCCCATTCTCAGTGGAAATAGCCATATCCTGCTATTCATGTAATATTCATTTAAATTCTTGAAGCCTCAGATTCTGTGGATGAATTATGCCTGGTTTCTTTAAATTTTATATGTAGTGTCTGTTCTCTAAAACATTATTTCTATAAATGTCTTCTCAGTTCCCCAAATCATGTTTTGGTTTTTTTTTTTTTTTTTTTTTTTGGTACTGGGGATTGAACTCAGGGGTACCACTGAGCGGCATCCCCAGCCCTATTTTGTGTTTTATGTAGAGACAGGGTCTCACTGAGTTGCTTAGTGCCTTGCCGTTGCTGAGGCTGGCTTTGAACTCGCAATTCTCCTGTTTCAGCCTCCCTAAGTGCTGGGATTACAGGCTTGAGCCACTGCGCCCAGCTCCAAATCATGTTTTAATTTTTAAACTCAAAGTAGATATCTCTGATTAAGGCTTGCTTTAGTGCTGGAAGTTGAATGTGTTATTCTTTGTTATTGTTTTCTTTTATGTATCTCTCTATATAGTAATTCTGCTTCCTATTAAATGACATTATTTACTTTTAGACATTCAGGTATTTTAAAATTCTGTATGTTAAGGCTCTAGGACTTAAAATAGGACCTGGGTAAATATGAGCTCCAAGGTTTCTAGAAAGTGAGATGAAAATAATAGCAGAACCAGTGGTGTTTTTGTTCACTGTGAATCCATTTTTTAATCCATCCAACGAATAATGTGTATCAAGTATGTGCCCGGTACTAGAGATTTAACAGTAAGCATAGAGGATAAAAACCTATGCCCTCTTCTAGCCAACATTCTAGTCAAGAATTCATTATTTCCAAACACTTTTATTGACACTTATGTGGTCTAAGGTTATAAGTAAGGCTACATATGTAAGGTGGGTGATGATAGCATACTTGCTGAGCATACCTCTCAGTAACAGAGTTAAATGGACCCTTAGCTATGGGTTTCAGAGAAAGCAATAGCAGCAGACTGATTGCCCAATATTCAGGAGCTTAACTTTGTTGCTCAACCTCAGCAAAAACGTGGCTGAGTGACAACTTTTTTCCCCTTTTGTCTCACTTTATTATTGTGTTCATGAATTATTCCATTGTAATTGTCTCTACTGTAATTGCCTTTTGGGAAGTTTCCAGCTGCTACACCAAATTCTTGAAGTCTATTTGATTTTCGAATGTGGGTGCATTTTATTTATTATTATTATTATTATTATTTGGTACTGAGGATTGAGCCCAGGGGTGCTTAACTATTGAGCCACATCCCCAGCCCATTTTTGTATTTTACTTAGAGATAGAGTCTCTCTGAGTTGCCTAGGGCCTTGCTAAGTTTCTTAGGCTGACTTTGAACTCAAAATCCTGCCTTTTTTTTTTTTTTTTTAACTATTCAATGTGTGCATACTTTTGGCTTACCCCCTGAGCTGCTGGGATTACAAGCATGCACCACCGTGCCCAGCTTGTGTGGGTGCATTTTAGAATTTTCTAGTCTCTTTCTGACACTTAGAGTTAGGTTAAGGGTAGAATCAACTTCCTTATCATTTATATGATAACCGCATATAACAGGCCCCTATCCTTTCATTACCCTTGCTTTTTTAAAGTTTCATTACCCTTGCCCTTTTAAAGTTTGTGCTAACAACTTTAATAAAGTGCTGTGACAGACTCTGTCGTTGCCTCTGGTCATCTGAAGAGCTATGAAAGAAGGATTAACCGCGGCATAACTTAAAAGGAAACATGTTTTACTTCATTGTGTAGAAGGGCTTTGCAGTAAAGCTGGCTAAAAATGAATTGACAGTTTTAGGAAATTGTGTTATCATTTTGTTGTCATCATTATGATAATTTTTAGTAGTTGAGAATAGTACCTACTTTTTAAATATGTAAATGCGTTTAATTTTGTAAAGGCATTAAGTATGCTATTTTTCATCCTCAGCACCATCCTGTGAGGTATGGTTTTCCATATTTTGTAGGTGAGGAACTGAGACTTAAGAGAGGCAATGAGTTCTCAATTCAGCATCTAGACTAGGTGACTGATGGTTACATTTTAAGAGAATGAAGCACTGCATGGAAAAGGTTGGGCTGCTAGTAATCTTTATATTGTGCAATGCAAAGTTTTAAATACAAATATAAGAGCATTTAACTTATATGTAGAACCACAGGAATTAAATGACTTGTATTTTGTAGCTTGTGCATGCATATATATTTTGTTTTTTCACCAGTGGAAATGCTGTACAAGTCTAAATCAACAGTTTTTTTTGAACTATTCAATGTGTGCATACTTTTGGCTTGCCAGTGAATAAGAAGGACTGAAAAAGGATAAAGAACTTGGGGTTATACTATCTTTCTCCTTTTCATGACATCATTTTCATTGCAAGTGCTTGCTCAATGCAGGGAAATATTTTAAGTAAGAAAGGATCTGAAAGGGTTCCTTGATTGTTCATGTTTCTTAGATTGCTACTGCTTTCTTTCTGTGCTTGAAGAAAATTTCAGTTTGAATGAAAAGTGAGACCATTCATGCTTACTCAGTCATAGATGTTACATGTTTATTTTGGACTCTGATTCTCATGTTGATATTCTCATGTTGTGGATCCATTGAGCTTCAGTGCTCACAGAGGATCATGAAGGCCATATGTGAAAGAGTTAGAAAGGAATGGCAGAATACATGCATATTATACATATCTCCTCTACTCATGTTCATGCTCTATTGTTGGATCTCACAAGATAAAAGTTCATAGATACCATTATTAAGAATTTCAAGATGACAACAGCAGAGCATTAAACCAAGACTGGAGCCATTTAAGCACATGGCCTTGAGTATGAGGGAAGCTTGTTATAGAAACTGTGTAGAGTGTATGACATATGCTATATGGTGATGGGACAGCAAGACACTGTGGAAAACATGTATATCAAGTGCATACTTTCTGTTCACATGCATGTTCTGTTGTCCTATCAGTCATCACTTACAATAAAGCTTAAAAGATAAAAATATTATGAATTTGAAGGTAGAAACAATAGACAATTAAACCAAGCATAAGGTGCTTTTGAGTATGAGTCCCTGTATGACTGCATGGGTTGCATGCATATGAAGATTTTCTTAACATTTTCATTAGCATTTCTGATGCTTGGAATGGGATGATTCAAAAGGTTGAATTTAGTTGGGACTGTTGACTTTTGCACCTATATCTGATCTTTCAGCGTGATTGGGCTTTTTCAGTGTGACGGTTGGGTTCCATGTGGTCTCTTCCTTAGAGTGAGCTTTCTGAGAGTGTTACAAAACAAAAGAACCAGGTGGAAGCTTTTTGGCTTTTAATGACCTAATCTTGATATTTCATAACATCAATTTTGCTATACTAATACTGGAAGTATGGTGGCTAACAATCAACTCAGATTCAAGGGAAAGAGACATGGAGCCCAATTATTGATGGAAGAATGTTGAAAAATTTGGAATCATGACTTAAAACTGCCTTAGTGCCTAAACTTATTAGGTGCTCAGGTAATTTAATACCCCTCTTTATTCTTCTTTCCATTCCAATTTCTTCTCCCTATCTCTTCTCTTCTCCCTTCTCCTCTTGTCACACACCAATTTTTATCCATGTTGAACAAGAGAAAATATTTAGAGATTTGGAGAGAGACAGGAAGATGAATAGATATTAAGAAAGGGGAAGGGAGAGAGAGTGGGACTAGCACTCATATCCTTATTTTACTGTGTCAATTTATGGCAGTAGTTTAGAACTTCAGACATATAGGTTTCATCTCTGGCAACTTGATATATCAACCCCACCTTCATTTTGAAGAGAGTTTTGTGATTATGCACATTTCCACTTCCTGTTTATTTTCATCTACATGCTTCTGAATATAAATATTTCTATTAACTCTGGTCTTATGTTCTGTGCTCTTCACTTCTCTACCAACCCTACTACATTTCCTGTCTTCTAGAATTTAAGCAATACAGCTTCAGATATTCTATAACCAACATTTTATAAGAGATAGAAACTTATTCTAAATAAACTAAACCAAGATGTGGCTGTAAGAGGAATTTTGGCCTATAAATGTGAAAAAATTTGATTGTATATGCTAAGAGAATGCATTTGGCAAAAGCATGGGCTTTAGGGGAAACTGATAGAGCTGGTTTCTATAAAGCATCTTTAACCCATCTGTCACTTGAATGATGACTTCTGACTCAGTCTCCTTATTTCAAAGGATATCATTTGAATATTCCCCTAAATCTCAAATAACACTTATAAAACAGCACTTAGATTTGTTAAGTGGAACTAAATCAGAAATATGTAGACTTGGAATCACTCAGTTTACAAGATGATTGAGCACTGTCAGGGTAATTCCAAATAAGATGATATGATGAATTCTAAGTATTATTTCCCCACATACCTAACATTACACAGTTCCAGGCACTTTAATGTCAATACCAAAGATGCCCCTACCCTGACAAGACTTATGGCATTGAGAATTAATGCATATTGGTTTTGTATCCCAAGCCATTATTTTCTACATGCCATAGGCTCAGTTGTATTATTTACTACATAGGAGGCAATAAACACATTTCATATTGCTGTTATTGGGTTTTTGGACAAGATAATTCAAACTAGTACATTAAATAAGTTTCCCACAATGACTATTAGGCTAACAACATAAAAATCAAACAAAATCTCTTTAAAATAAAGAATTATTGATCAGTAGAAATGAAGGTTAGGAGGGTCTGGATTTTCTTTTTGCCATGACCACATCAATTCAACAACAAAAGATGAAGACATCCAGAAACTAGTTGAGAGGCTACTATAACCAAACCCTCTCACCAAATCTCTGTGATGGAAGAACACCAAACAATTGAAAGGAAATACCCCCCCAAATCCCAGCTTGTCCCTGAGGAAAGAAAGTTGGATGGTATGTCCAGTGTCCCAGCTTGTCTAGGTCTGTCCAAAGCACTAGCTTCTGTCTTTCATTTCTCAGAGCACTAATGGAATCTGGCAAACTCTTGCTGCCCCCCGATGTGAACAAAGACTGCAGTTTGAACTAGCAGTCACCATAGCCACTCCACCTCATTCAGCACAGAGCAACAACCAAAAATACACATCCCAGTTTCTCCCAGGGAAAGGAAATAATTGAACAATGCATCCAATGATCTAGCTTTTCCAGAGGCTATGTAAGAACTGTCTTCAATATTGGATGCTGACTGGACCCAGCATACTCTTATGTGTGGTGTCTTCTAAGAACAAAGAAAGCAGGTTGGACCAACACAAAGATTTGAGAGTCCCTCAAATCTCTGGCTGAGCTGATTGGTGAGGCCCTTCTCATGTACAAGGCCAATTCATGATGACTGGGAAAGGTAACAGTTTTCTCTAATGCAGAGATACCATTGCCAAAAAATAAAGGAAAACAAAGAAACAGGGAAATATGTCCTCCCAAAAATTACTAAATAAGTCATGTGAAACAAATCTTAATGATATATACATATAATATAAATATAAATAATATAAGTAATATATCTGATATATATATAATCTAACAAAGAATTCAAGATAGTCATCACAAAGAAGATAAATAAAGAGAACAACACATGAACATAGTAAAAATTTCAACAAAGAGATTATACATACAGAGAGAGCTCTTGGAGCTAAAGAATACAATAAATGAACTGAAAAACACACTAGAGGGGTTTATCAGCAGACTGGATAATGCAGAAGAAAGGACCAACAAACTCGAAGACAGAAAATTGAAAATTATTCAGTGAGAGGAACAAGAGGAAAATTTAGTGGATGAGATTGGAAAAAGCTTAAGAGACTTATGGGACATTATGAAGAGGACCAATATACACATTATGAGTATCCTGGAAGAAGAGGGTGGAGAAAGAATGGGACAAGAGAAATAATGATCAGAAACTTCACACATTGAGTGTATAAAGTGGATATCCAAATCCAGGAGGCCTAATGGGCTCCAAGTTAGATACATCCAACCAAATCTATACTGAGATATAATTTATCCAAATTGTCAAATGTCAAAGACAATGCATAAAGAAAAACAGCAAGAAAAAAACAACATGACACATACAAGGGAACCAACATAAGACTATTAAAGATTATCAGTATGTTTCCTAACAGAAACCCTGCAGGCCAGAAGGGAGTGGGATAGGCTGAGGTGGGAGGATCATGAATTCAAAGTCAGCCTCAGCAACTTAGTGAGGTCCTAAGCAACTCAGTAAGACTTTTTGTCTAAATAAAATGCAAAATAGGGCTGGGGATATGGCTCAGTGGGAGAGTACCCCTAGCTGAGTTCAATCCTCAGTCCAAAAAAAAAAAGGCATAATTGGCAAAACTATTATTCAGAAGTGAAAGAAACAAAGACTTTTCCTGACAAACAAAAGGTGAGAGTAAATCACCACTAGACCTTCTCTTAAGAAATGTTGTTGTTGTTGTTGTTGTTTTAAATCTTAAAGCAAAAGAAGTATAGAACCCAGGGGCACAGGTAAATATAAGACAAATACAGGATAATGTAACACTATAACAGTATAGTTAGAGTGCTTTTAATTCTGTAAAGATTAAAATAAAGCATGAAAAAAGTATAAATATAAAATCCATGAATGGATAAGCAAAATTAAAAGATGAAAAAAGTATAAATATAAAATCCATGAATGGATAAGCAAAATTAAAAGATGTAAATTGGGTCATCAATAATGTAAAGTGTGGAAGAAAGAGAAGAGAACATTGAGCTTTTATATGTGATTCAAGTTAAATTATCAACTTAAAACAGACAATTATACCTATAAGATATTTTATGTGTGCCTCATGGTAAGCACAAAGAAAACACCTATAGAATATACATAAAAGAAAAAGAAAAGTAGCCAAAGTGTACCAATACAAAAAAAAAAGAAAAGAAAAGAAAGACAACAATATTAGAAGAGGGACAAAAGAACTACATGACAGAAAACAACAAACAGATTGGTAATAATGAGACATTTCCTGTAAATAATATATTTGTAAATGGATTGGATTTCCCAGTCAAAAGATATAATGTAGTTGAATGGATTTTGAAAAAAATCCAACTATGTGTTATTTATAAGAGACACACTTTAGATTTAAGGATACATATAGAGTCAAAGTGAATAATCCAAGCAAATGATAACTAAAAGAGAGCAGAGGTGGCTACACATATATCAGACAAAATAGACCATTAGTTATAAACTGTCACAAGAAACAAAGGGCATTATATAAAGATAAAAGGGTGAATTTTAAAGGAATTTATGACAGTAATAAGCATATATGCACACAACATTAGAAGACTTAAGTATTTAAAGCCATCATTGACAGAACTGAAGGGAGAAATAGATGGCAATGTACTATACTATAATATAGAAGACTTCAATATATTACTCTTAATAATTGATAGTGGAAGGAGGAAGGGAGATGGGGGTGGGGAGGACCAAGTTGATAAACACTGTAGACCAAATGAATCTAGCATACATATGTGGAACATTTGATCCAATAACCGAATACACATTCTTGTTCAGTACACATTAAACATTCTCCAGTATAGATTATATGTTCAATCACAAAATAAGCCTTTACAAATATAAGAAGATTGAAATCATAGCAGTATCTTTTCTTACCACTGTGGAACTAAACTAGAAATCAATAATAAAACGAAACTTTGTGAAAATTAAACAACACATTCCTGAACTAGTATGTTGACAAAGAAATCAAAAGAGAAGTTAGAAAATACCTCCAGACAAATGCAACATGTCAAAACCTATAATTTGAAGCAAAAGCAGCATTAAACGGGAAGTTTATGATGAAAATTGTCTACATAAAGAGAGCAGAATGATCTCAAATAAACAAAGTAATTATTTGTCAAGAACCGGAAAAAGAATAACCTAAGCTAAAACTTAGGAAAGGGGGAAATAAAGGCAGAGCAGAAATCAATGAACTAGAAAATTGGAAAACTATAGAAAAGATCATCAAAATTGGCAAAACTAGCTGGATTAACCAAGGAAAAAAGGAGACTCAAATGAAATTATGAAGTGGAAACATTACAAATGATACCACAGAAATAACAAAGGATTGTAAGAGACCATTCTGAACAATTATATGACAACAAGTTGCATAATCTAGAAGAAATGGATAAATTCCTAGCAACATCAGTGTACCAACACTTATTCATGAAGAAATAGAAAATCTGAATGGAGCAATAATGAATAGGGGATTGAACTAGTAATCAAAGCCTCCCAACAAAGATCAGATGGTTTCACTTGTGAATTCTACCAAACATGTAAAGAGAATTAATATCAGTTTTCCCCAAACTCTTCCAAAACATTGAAGAAGAAGGATCACTTCCAAGCCCATTTTCTGAAACCAGCATAACTTTGATACCAAAGAGACACAAAGACACTATAAGAAGACTATGAGCTAACATTCCTGATGAACATAGATGCAAAAAATCATTAACAAGCTGGGCGAGGTGGCACATGCCTGTAATCCCAGTGGCTGGGGACGCTGAGGCAGTAGGATGGTAAGTTCAAAGCTAGCCTCAGCCACAGTGAGGTCCTAAGCAACTCAGTCAGACCCTGTCTCTAAATAAAATACAGAAAAGGGCTGGGGATGTGGCTCAGTGGTTGAGTGCCTCTGAGTTTAATCCTCGGCACCAAAACAAACAAACAAACAAAATACCAGTAAACCAAATTAAGTAGCACATGAACATTATCCTACACCATGAGCTGGTGGGTTTTATATATGGAATCTATGGATGATTCATCATATAATAATCAATTTATGTGATACACTTGGTTAATAAAATGGAAAATAAAACAGTCATCTCAATAGATGCAGAGAAAGCATTTGACAAAAATCATCACCCTTTCATGATTAAAAACTCTCAACAAACTAAGAAAGAATGAAATTATCTCAACATCATGAATGCCATGTATGAAAAGCCAACATCTAACATCCTATTTAATGGTGAAAAAAATGACACGTTTTTCACCAAGACTGGGGACAAGGTATAACTTCTGTTCTCATCACTTCTACTTTGCATAGTACTGGAAATGCTAGCCAGAGTAATTAGGAAAAAGAAATAAAGGGCATCCAAATCAGAAAGGAAAAATTTAAAATTATATGTTTACACATTACATGCTCTTACACATAGAAATCCTTGGGTCTCCTCAGAAACTTTTCAAATTAATAAGTGAATTCAGTAAAGTGGTAGGATGCAAAATTATTGTACTAAAATCAGCTTTGTTTCTATATGTGAACAATGAATTTTCTGAAAAGGAAATTAAAAAAATAATTACATTTATGATAGCATCAGAAAGAATAAAATATTTGGAAGTAAACTTCCCCAAGAAGATGAAAGACTTGCACACTATATTAAAAAGGATAAAACATTGATGGAACAAATTAGACAGAAGTAAATGGAGACATCCTACATTCATAGATTGGAAGATTTAATATAAAATATTCATAGTACCCAAAGAAGTCTATAGATTCAATAACATCTCTACCAAAATTCCAATGCCATTTTGACATTTTTTACAGAAATAGAGAAAAACAGTTCTAAAATATGTGTTTTACTACAAAGAACCCTGAAGAGCAAAAGTAATCTTGAGGAATAAAAACAAAATTGGAGGCATACCACTTCCTGATATCAAACTATATTACAATGCAACTATGATTAAAACACTATGGTATTGGCATAAAGGCAGACATATATGCCAGTGAAACAGATTTGAGAACCCTGAAATAAACCCTGTCAACCCATATCCAATCAGCTGATCTTAAGCACCTATGCCCAGAATATATAAAAGGGAAAGGATAGGGTTTAACCAATGTTGTTCGGAAAACTTGATGTCCATATGTGGAATAATGAAATTTAATCTTTTACTACATGCACAAAAATCAACTCAGAAAGTAGACTGATTACATTCTTCATATTAAACATCTTTATATGCACTTTCAATGAACAGTATATATATATATATATATATTTTTATATATGTAATCTGCTTATAATTTTGTGCAAAGTTAGAAAAATTATGATTGTAACAATTTTTTTTCTATTTGCCTCAACAAATGTTTTCAGTGAATAGTGTGTACAACTTCTGATAATTTGTTTTTTTCTGTTATGTTTGCCAACATGTATTAAAATGCAACCTTTGGGAAAAAAATAAAATAATAATTAAAAAAAAAAAAAAAAAAAAAGAAAGTAGACTGAATATCTGAAACAGTGTAATTAATAGAAGAAAACAGAAGGAAACCTTTGTGGCAATGGCTTTGTCATTGATTTCATGGATAGGACACCAAAAACACAAGTAACAAATGCAAAAAGAAATAAATGGGACTACATTAAACCGAAAAACTTATGCACAACAAATGAATTATAGAGTAAAATGGCAACCTATGGAATGGGAGAAAATATTTGTAAATCCTATATTTTGGAAAAGTGGTTAATACCAAAAATATGTAAGGAACTCAACTCAAAGAAAAACAAAAATAAACAACAAAGCTGGATTAAAAGATGAGCGAAGGACATGATTAGACATTTCTCAAAAGAACACATACCAATGACCAACAGGTATGTGAAAAGATGCTCAATGTCACTGATCATCAAGGAAATGCAAATCAAACTACAATGAAGTGTCAACTCATTCCTGTTAGGATGGCCATTATTAAAAAAGAAAACAAACAAAAGATTAACAAATTTTGGTTAGGAAGTGTAGACAGTGGAACTCTTGGGCTCTTTGGGCAGGAATCTAAAATGATTGCAAGCCAATTTTATATAATATTTCTTCAAAATATTAAAAAATAGAAATATACAATAGTCCTTCCTCTGGATATTTATACAAAAATTAATATCAGGATCTTAAAGAGATATTTTTACTACTATGTTTTTTGTAACATTACTCACATTAGTAGACAGGGAAACAATCTACCCCCAAACAGATGAATGAATAAAGGAAATGTAGTAAATATATTCAATGGAGTATTATTCTGCCTGAGAAAAGAAGGAATATATAAGAAGGAATATATAAACTATAAGGTGCAACAATGTGGATGGACCTGGAGGACATTATGTGAAGTGAAGTAAATCAGTTATTGAAGGAAAAATACAGTATGATTCCACTGATGTGAGGTATCTAAAATAGAAACACTCATGGAAGTAGAGAATAGAATGGTGGTTGGCAAAGGATAGGGAAGAAGGGGAAATAAGGATCTACTTTACAATGAGTGTAAAATTTGATGTATGCAAGGTGAATAAGTTCTAGAGATCTGATGTTTAACATTGTGCCTGTGTTTACAATGCTGTATTACATGGCGCCTTCCAGTCAACTGATCTTAAACAGTTACACAGATTTTTTAAAAGACAGAATTCATATTAAATGTTTTTATTACAATAAAAAAGAAATAATTTTTTATCTCAATAGGCTAAGGCAGTATTTTCATTTTTGTTATTTTTGGTTAACTACAATATTATATCAATACCATTTTGTCTTCTGCTTTTCCCATGGACTGTAACAAAGTGTGAAGAACATGGCTTTCAGAGCCAGAAAGATGTGGAATCAAATCTTGGCACTATCATGTACTATCATGTATCACCTTTGTGGATTAGGTCCAGAAGTTTACCCAGCATGGTTTTCAGTTTTGTTTATCTGTAAAGTGAGAATGACAACTGACACCCAAATATAACTTGTGTTCCATGACTAGTCTCTAGGTAGAATTTTATTCAAAGAAACAACAGATTTAGCCAAAAAAAAAAAAAAAGTAATTGAAAGTGATGAAGATGTTTAGTCTTTAAACAAAATAAAAATTTAGCAGCTTTATTGACATATAATTGACACACAATATACTGCACATTTCATTCATTTTGACATTTTTATAAGTAACAGTGGTCTACTTTGTGCTTTGAATATAGCACTTGCTGCTCTGCCACTGTGGCTTATTTTAAAAGGGACATGATTTTCCTCTTCTTCCTCTCCCAAATTAACAAGTGAATCACAGTCCCCCTACAGGGAACAAACACCTAGAATTTAGTCTTTGAATTCCTTCTTTAAAAACCCTCTGTTCTCCCTCATAGGCAGAATCACAGCCTCAGAAACAGGAGTCCCCTGTGCTTCTCCTTTGCTAGCAAAGAAATAAAACTTCTTTTTTCTCTTTCTCAAAACTGTGTCCTCATTATTGGATTGGCATTGGGGACAAGGACTGAGCTTTTGGCGACAAATATACCAATGAAATTATCACCACAATTAAGATAATGAACACATCTATGATACCCAAATGTTTCCTTATATACCTTTGTAATACCTTCCTTTCAACCCACCCTAGTTCTCCTGTCCTAGATAGCCTGTTATGGTTTGGATATGAGGTGTCCCCCCAAAACTCACCTGTGAGACAATGCAAGAAGGTTCAGAGGAGAAATGATTGGGTTCTGTGAGTCTTAACACAATCAGTGAATTAATCCCCTGATAGGGATTAATTGAGTGGTAATTGATGTGGTAGGGTATGGCCAGAGGAGTTGGGAATTAGGGCGTGGCTTTGGGATATATTTGGGATATATATTTGTACTTGACAAGTGGAGACTTCTCTGCTTTCTGATCACCATGTAAGCTGTTTATCTCTGCCACACTCTTCCTCCATGATGTTCTGCCTCACCTTAAGCCCTAAAGAATGGAGCCAGCCTTCTATAGACTAAGACCTCTGAAAGCATGAGCCCTCAAATAAACTTTTTCTTCTATATAATTGTTCTGTTTAGGTCCTTTAGACACAGCAGCAAAAAAGCTGACTAAAACACAGCCACTCACCTGTTTTCTGTCTTATGTCTCAGTTTGAATTAAAAAATCTTATATAAATGGAATTTTTCAGGATTGTTCCGGTCAGCATATTTGTTTTTATATTCATCCATGTTGTTGTACATAACAGCAGTTCCTTTTTTTTTCTTCTTTTGGTTAGGAGTGCTTAACCACTGAGCCACATCCCCAGCCTGTTTTCATATTTTATTTTGAGACAGGGTCTTGCTAAGTTGCTCAGAGCCTTGCTAAATTGCTGAGGCTCGCTTTGAATTTATAATCCTCCTGTCTCTGCCTCCCAAGTCGCTAGGATTATCGGCATGCCTCACCACACCCTGCAATAGTTTCTTTTTATTGCTGAATAATAAACTACAGTTGGGTTATTCAGTTACCTATTAATGAATGCCTGGGTTGTTTTCACTTTTTGACTATTAAAAATGAAATTGTAATGAATATTCTTGTGTAGGTCTTTGTATGGACATATGCTTTTATTTTTGAGTGAATACCTAGGAATGAATTGGCTAACTGTAGGTCTTTTTAAGAAACTGAAAGGCTATTTTCTAAAGTGCTTGTGATCATTTCACATTCTACTAGTTCATATTGGAATTTTAGTTGTTTCATATCCCCACCAATACTTCATATGACTGGTCTTTGTAATTTTAGCCCATCTAACAGATAAGTAGTGGTATCTCATTGTGGTTTCCATTTGCATTTCTCTAATAAGCAATAGTACTGCATATTGTATCACGTTGTTACAGAGAGGGGCCTTCTGGAAAACTGAGGCAGTGTGAAGACCCCTGCTTCAAACCCTGATTTTTGTGACCAAGTCAGAAAAATTCCAGATATGTTGCTCAGTAACAGGCATGAGTTTATTGAAGGGATAGGAAAAGGGAAAGGGGAAACTCTCAAGAGAGAGAGTGGGTTCTCTCAGAGAGTAGAGGGACAGTGTCCCTCTGCTGCACTCCACTTTCACTGGGATCCCAGAGAAGTTCCAGAGAGTCCCACGCAGGAACATCTCTTGACTTTTGACTGACAGCAGGATGACGTCAGACTTTCACGTCCCTACTGTCATGACAAATCTAGGTTACCTTGGCCCAGTTCTAGTTGGATGCTTAACCATAAGTTCTTCTAGATTTTATGATTAGGAGGAATAATCCTTATCTCTCTGAGTTTCAGGATCTGGTCTATGAGAAGGGTCGCAAAAGTCTCCCCCTTGAGGATAACTTGGGTTCCTCTTTTTATTATTTATTTATTTATTTATTTTTAAATGGATATTTGGGTTCCTCTTATCAACATTATTCTGGGCCTGCATTTCTCCTACAGATAACAGGTAGTTTTTTTTTTTTCTTTTTTCTTTTTGGCGGGCGGGGAGCATGGGACAAATGGAGGAACTTTGATCAAAGGGGAGGGAGGATTGGGGCGGGGACATGGAGGCAGGAGAGATGGTAGAATGAGATGGGCATCATTGCCCTAGGTACATGTATGACTGCACATGGGTACAATTCTATATCAGTGTATAATCAGAGAAATGAAAAGTTGTGCTCCATTTATGTACAATGAATCAAAATGTATTCTGCTGTCACATAAGCCTAATTAGAATAAGTTAAAAAAAACAGGCAGTTTGCTGAGGAATGTAACATATCCTGTCCACTTAAGCTAGGCAGGACTGCAGGTAAATTGCTTCATGGAAAAGAAAGCATGTGGGAGTCAGCACAGTGGGCCCATTTTATAAAATGATTCCCTTAACCTCACGTTCCTACCACTTGCATCTGTCCCCTACCAATGTTATTCACCATGAGTAATCTTCTTTGGTTTAGGACATGTTCTCATGTTCAATGAAGTCCAATTTAAAAATTTTTTTTTGTGCATAATGCCTTTGGTGTTTTTACATTCTCAATTCTTTTTAAAAGGTTTTTGAACATTTTTCTCCAAATTACTCTGGACAACAGTAACACAAAACCTTGCTCTACACTTTCCCCACATCTCCTCAATACCTATACAGACTCTTATTTCACTGCCTCTATCCCACTTTTCCTCTCTTTGTTATAGATAAAATACTCCAATTTTGTTTGTTCAAGTAAGCAATTTTTTTCAGGTTACTAAAAAAAAGATGCTATACTGATAGTGTTATAACGTCTATAATAACCCTCTTTAGATGAGAATAGAAATGACTAGTGTGAACATGAAATCAGATGATACATGAAAACACTGAGTGCTAAATAAATGCTGGATTTTGCTATGATCATTATTGCCATTTCATGCTGACTTAATCACTTTGTAGCATCACTCATATCTGAAGCAAATTGCGCATTGGTATTTTATAAATATAACTAAAATGAGCATATAATAAATTTAAGCACATAAGAGGGAAGAAGAGAGGGAAGAAAAAGTACCTTTATGTGATATACTCTTAAATATGTATATTTTTTAAACTGGAAAATTACTTCTCTTCCATAAAGGTAATAACCTAACATATGAATCACCTAAACCAACAAGGATATCTAAAATCTGTAAAATAACTTGAGAATTGAAAGATCTTCCATGATTTGATCCCAGTATTGCCCTGTAAGCCAAAAAATGTCCCACCCTTTCAGACCTTATGGCCTTTTCAAGTAGTTCTTAATTTCCCTGTGAGATGGTCTCAAATAATTAAAGGACTTCTGAGATCACTGTTGGTTTTAGAAATTTCTTGTTCTTTTTTCCATATTTCTTTTGTTGGTGAAATATAAGTATACATAATTGTGGGATTTGTTGTTACATATTTAGACATGCACAGAATATAACAATATAATTTGACCAATATCATTCCCCAGTATTTTGTCTTTTCCTCCTGTCTTCCCTCCCCCTCTGTTCTTATCTTTCTTAGGTTTTCATGAAATCCTCATCTTTCTTTTAGTTTTTCCTCTCTAGCTTCCACATATGAGAGAAAATATATGACCCTTGACCTTCTAAATTTGGCATATTTCACTTACCATAATATTCTCAAATTCTATCCATTTTCTGGCAAATGACATAATTTAATTTTTTAATGGCTGAATAAAATTCCATTGTGTATATGTATACCACATTTTCTGTATCCATTCATCCATTGATGGACACCTAGGCAGGTTCCACAGTTTGGTTACTGTGAATTGTGCTGCTATAAACGTGGGTATGCATGTATCCTATAATATGTTGACTTGACTTCTTTTGGATAAATACCTAGGAGTGATATAGCTGGGTCATAAGATTGTTCCATTCCTAGTCTTTTAAGGAACATCCATACAGATTTTCATAGTGATTGTACTAATTTACAATCACACCAACAGTAAAAAAGTGTTCCTTTTCCTCTGTGTCTTCTCTAGCATTTATTATTGTTTATATTTTTGATGACTGGTGTGTAGAACTTTCTTAAGATGTAATAGGACAGCATTTTAAGCCTCTTTGTTGGCCTTAATAATCTAAGTGGAGCTGGGTATGATGTCACATGGCTGTGATCCCAGTGACTGAAGAGGCTGTGGCAGGAGGATCTCAAGTTCAAGACCAGCCTCAGCAATTCACCAAGACTCTGTCTCAAAATAAAAATATGAAAAGGACTAGGGATGTAGTTCCGTGGTAAATTTACGCTGGGTTTCGTCCTCATTAATCTCCTCTCCACCAACCAACCAACCAACCAGCCAAACAACCAACAAACCAACTAATCATCTGGAACCCAGAGGTATCAGAGTCAACTGAGTCCTATGGTTCTAGATTTTGTTCAGAACAGGTATAGAGAGTATTCTCTGGGATCATAGAATGCATTGGGACACATTCCCTCCTTTTCCATTTAATGGAAGAGTTTATAGATTATTGGCATTATTTCTCCCTAAATGTTTAATAGAATTTGCCTGTAAAGCCAGTTGGGTCTGGGATTTTCTTTAAATGAAGATTTCAATTACTAATTTAGGCTTTACTCATTATTGGCCTGTTCAAATTTTCTGTGTCTTCTGGAGTCAATTTTGTTAATTTTTGTCTTTCTACAGAATTTGTCAATTTTTCCAAATTGTCTAACTTGTTTATATAAACTGTTCAAAACACTCCCTTATAATTTTAAAATATTCTGTAGGATCAGTGGTGATGTGTCCTTTTTCATTCCTGATTATGGTGCTTGCTTACTTGCTCTCCTGATCACTAGCCCTTGTCAAAAGACTGAAATATTTTAGACCATTTCAGAAGCATTTTTTGGTTTTATTTATTTTCTCTTTTCTGTCATGTTTTCTCTTTGTCTTCCACTCCAATTTTTATTATCTCCTTTTTTTGCTTTGGGTTGAATTTACTCCTCATTTTTAGGTTCTAGATGGAAACTTGGGTTAATTTTGTGAGATTGTTTTCTTTTTCTAATAGAGGCACTTAAAGCCATAAATTCCCCTTTAAGTATTGCTTAGCTGAAAATGGATAAATTTATTGCTGATTATTTTTACTTCAGATGATATAGTAGTAGTTTGTAATCTTGGTTTGGCAGAGACTATCCAGATATTTATTCTGTTTGGACACTGGTGTTGAATATTTACTGCCCTGCCAAAGCTACAATCTTCAGTGGCATGTACACTGTTGCTAGGAATTCCATTTTGTCCCAAACATTTGTTCTCTAGAGGAAAATTTTAGAAAACCATTTCCCCAGCTGTCTGCTTATACTTATCCACTTTCTGCCCTGCAGTCAGGGTTTTCTATGACTTCTTATTTAACTAGTTCAATTATTTTCCACGCTCACTTGAAGCTGAAGAGAGGTAGTGAGGGAAATAATATTCCAAATGATGAAAGAAATGGAAGTTAGAAAGGTTGGGTTTTGTTTCCAACTTTACTACTAATTAGTTTTGCTAAATTTTGTCTAAAAATTTGTTTATTTCATCCAAATTATCTAATTTGTTTACATATTATATTTATTTATTTATTGGTGGGGAAGAGGTTAATGGGGATTGAACCCAGGGGAAATTTACCTCTAAGCTACATCCCTCATCCTTTTTATTTTTCTGTTTTGAGACAGGGTTTGGTAAGTTGCTAAGGCTGGACTTGAACTTGGGATCCTCCTGACTGTCATTTGGATTAAGAGGGTAATGTGAATTCAGAGGTGTCTGGAAATTATTCATCATATTTCCCCTTCACACACACCCTTGTCTATTAAATTTTGAAGACTTGGCTTTATAGTTCTTCTAGAATTCTAAGAGTCTTTGCACTTTGCTAGAACTCCTCTCTTATAACATCCTGTCTTAAACCTCTCATGGCAATTACCACACTTCAGTATACTGCTTGCTTGTTTGTTCTCCATGTTCTTTGAAGACAGCGTCTATCAATTTGGTTTCCATCATATCCAATATTGAGTATTAAATAAAAATCAATTTCTAAAATTTAGCTTTATTCCTTTGTATATATTTTACTCATCAATGTAAATTTGTTTTTTACAACCTTTGAAAGCAGGTTTTGTTGGGAGGGATTTAGAGGTACCTTGAGAAGCAGCACCAAAATTGAACTGGGCACAGAAAGAGGAAATGGGCACACTGAAGGTGAACTTCAATCCTCTGAGTTTGGAATAGTGCTTCTCTATCTCCAAATGAAACATGATTTTTCAGAATTTTTGTTCTTTGATAAAAATTGTAACATTTATATTATCTTCAGTGATAAAGTAGAAATAATGTATGTTTAACTTGTTGATTTCATAAAATTTCATAAAATCTGAGAGAAATATGTTTAAATTTAATATGATGTCAAAGATGAGTTCATGTTATGGGAATAATATTAATGTCCATTATGTGCTTTAAAGATGAGAAAAATAATAGAACAAAAGGTTTATAAGGAAATTCTCTCATGATATTTGCTGTGGTTTGGATCTGGAATATTCCCCCAAAGGCCCATATGTTAAAGGCCTGGTTCCTAGTGTGTGTGGAGGTGAGGCCTAATAGACCTTCAGGTGCCTGGGATCTAATAAATCTTCAGGTGACTGAGGGCATGCTGTTGAGGGACAATGGGATTCTGGCCTTTTCCTCTTTTCTTTTTTGCTCTGGAAAATGAAGTGAGCAGTTTTGCTCTGCCACATACTTCTTCCATGATGTGCTGCCTTTCCACTGGCCCAAAACAACTGAGCCAATCAATCATGGACTGGAACTTCCCAAACTATAACCCAACATAAAAACTTTTCTCTTTAAGTTGATTATCACAACTAATTGTTATAGTCATGGAAAACTGACTAACACTCTTCCTAAAGAAAGCTATAATTCTATATTTTAGACCTGAAATTATCAGACCATATTCTTATGTAAAAGGAAGGCTTGAGACAACATTTTTAAAAGTTTTCTGGGCTCTTAAATGATTTTAAGTAAGAAATTCTGGTGAAAAATAATACTTCACATTTGTATATAATCTTAATTTCCTTTTGGTTGATAGTATAACTTTAGAAGAACAACATCTGTACTATGTTTTACAATCTGCAAACATTTTTTAATTTAAAAATTATGATAGAAGTCTATGTTGGTTGGAGGAAACTACAGGATATACTGTATACGTAGTATATCCTGATTGATTCCCTCCCAATTCTCTGTCCTGTCTCTCAATTGTAATTACCTGGAATAGATGTCATTAACAGTTGTGTAAACTTTTATACCATTTTCTCTTAACATATAAACATATTTATGTGTGTATGTATATGAATGTATGTGTATATATATATCTATATGTTATAGACAAGCTGCCTAACTAAATGGTTTTTGCTCCCTCCCACTCTGAGTGTATAATTTTTCATTATTATTATTAATCTTTTTAATTCCTGTCAAGCCAAAACATTGTATCTCCCTATCTCCCTGTTTAGCTTGTAATTTTTTCATATTAATTTGAGAAAGTTTTTGAATTGTTAGGTATAGTAATGCTTTTGTCAAATATTTTCTCTCAGCCTAATATTTATCTTTTTAATTCTATAGTATATTGTTCGAAAAATCATTTTTATTTTGTCAACTCTCTAAGACATTCACACGTATTCTCTTATTCTTAAAGAAAATCTGTGAGAGTAAGAATTGTCATAATCATCACAGGATTGAAGTAGCTGAGGTTCACAAAGCTTCAGTGACTCGCCCAAGGAGGAATGTCTCACATCTAGACCTACATTGCTAGAAATACACTCCATCAGGGGAAACTGTAAGAATAGGTGAATAGACTAAGAAACCACAGAACTCAGAAGGCTTTAGTACCACCCTTGCTTCTTTCCAGACTGACTGACTGCTCCTTGTGTCTAAAGCAGGAGTAATAGTTTTATAGTGGCCTCTAGGTGATTCTGGTGATATTAGGTGTTTGTAACTCCTTTGGCTTGCATTTGACACCCATTTCCCTTCCTTGCCTCTCCCTGCCAACTTTGTTTTATGGCTCTTGGCGCAGATCTTGTATATTAACTTTGCTTACTTCATAACTTCTGGCTCTGACCATTGGCTATTCCTATGGACAGATTACTGGCTGAAATCTCAGTGGGTCCTATGATTCCAAATCTAAGGCTTTGGCACTGCTGATACTGGTCTCTGAGGTCTTTGTATAAGTGGGTGACAGAGATGAAGAATTGGGAAAGGAAAAAAACCCACTATTTTAAAATACCCTCAAAGTGTTTTAATGAGGAGATTTAGCTACTGGATACCAGATATCTATGGGCAAGTAGGGTAGGGTTGGAAGAGTGGTAGATTTCATTATTTTTCTGATTTGAAAGAACTAGTTATGGGCAGTTTCTTTTTCAGCATGGATTGAAGTCATATAAATTCTCATGAGTCATTCTGATACCTGTGGTTGGAGAGGAACAGGGAGACTAGAAGAAATTGACATGTACTTCCTAGCCAATCTGAAATTTAAAAGGCAAAGTAAGACCTATGTGAAGAAGTTATCATCAAATTAAAAAAAGTAAGATATTGGACATCATGCATACAATACTATTGTTGTAAAATAAAACACTACCCTAGAATATTATGTTAGTTAGGATTCTTACAAGCAGTAAAAACCAACTCTAGGAATTTATAGGAATTTTGGAGGCAAATTCTTAGAGCAATTGTTTTTTGTTTGTTTTTTTCCTTTGCTCATTCCTCCCTCTCCCATATTCCTCCTACCACCATGAGTTTACTGTAGGCATATATAGTCACTATCCCTTTCCAACCATAGGAAAGCCAAAATGTTCTCCTCAATAGTGTTCAGTAGATGGAAATTCCTGTGAGTTTTTTTTTTTTATTACCAAACACTTCTATTTTAAAGCACTTTATGCACAATATCTCATTTAATCTTTCAACAACCCTATTTGTGTAAAGGAAACATAAGACAGAGCTTAAGTACATTGCCTAAGCTCAGACAGTAAGCATCAGAGCAGGGGATTCCAGAGCCTGTGCTCTTACAACCTTCTTATCAATTATTCTATATTGTCCCTCTTAGGTGAAAATATGGGAGAAAGTGAGTTTTCTTCAACAGTAGCTAATTAACATTTATTATAGCTAATAGTTAATGAATGCTTTTGTATTTCAGGACATGTACTATGTACTTTGTTTATAAAATGTTACTTAGTATTCATCATAGTCCTTTAGTGGGTGGTACCATTATTATCTATATTTTATATTTGTAAAACTTGAGAGTTAGAGAGGTAAAGTAGGTTACTCAAGCTCATATACTCAGTATTAGCAGTGCTGGAATTAAAGCATACATCTATATGATGCCTAGAACCTGTATTAATTATTCTGTGTGCTTAAGAACAACAAAATCCAGCTATAGTTAGTTTTCCAAGTAAGCCTACATATATAAATTCAGATATAGAAAAGCACTTTTCAGAAATTTCTGAGATAGTAACAACAGGAACGAAAACTTGGTATGGAGCTAATGTGTTGCAATGGACATCAAATTGGGCCATCTGGGAGATAGTACACTAGGATAGAGTACTAGACCTGCCACCAATTCATTGTGTGACCTTTTGCAAGTTAGCTCCCTCTCTGGATCAATATAAAATTAGTGCATAGGATTATATCCTCTCAAAGGAACTTTCTGATTCTGATGCTCATTGATTAGTGCCATAGCACAATTACATGAAGGAGATGTCAGCTGTTTCAGAGTTTGACTTTGCCTGATTGTCCAGTCTGACAATGTGTTGTTGGTTCTTTTTGGATTCTTTTTCCATTTGGTGGATTACCTTTGCTGTGGCAGGCAGATACTCTTCCTGCCCAAGTTTTCTCTACGATCCTCCTTCTGTCTCTGATGTGCCATCGCTTTTTTCAATATCTGCATTTCTTCTCTGCAGGCCTCTATGCTTGGGACCATGTCATTCTGTAAACCACTATTCCAGTCCACAGCTGTCTTTGATTTCCTTGATTGTTATCTATACCTGTCACTAGATACTTAGTTACCTTGATTCTTTATTGTTACCCTTTTTAATTTTTCTGTAGAATTTTAAATACTGTAAGTTTAACTTTTTAATACACAGTTGACTTTAATCATAAAAATATATCTCCAGTACATGCCTCATGGACATTCTTTATGGCTTTATTATTTGTTTATTATATCTTTTGTGATTTAGTTTCCATGTTTTTCTATTTTTGTAATATCATACTATCATACTCTTTTTTTTTTTGAAGATACCTTTTTATCTATAAGTTTGTTTTGTTTGTGTTTTAGAGGGAGAGGAAAAGAGAGGGTGGCATTTCATTATATATTGCTTTTTCTAATGGTTTTCCCATTTTCTTCTTATTAGGCAGGAAATTAATTTTTCTCACACAATTTTTCCAAGCTTTCATTTTTTATTATATCAATGTAGATTCCATATTGCCATACATTTTATATATGTTGAATTCTGTGAACTATTTGTAGTTATTCTATTATGTTTTTATGTGTCTCTTATGCATCCACAACTAATAGTAAGTTTTTTGAGGGCAGGACCATATCTGTAGTAGCAGTTCTTGGTCTGGTTTCTTTATCTAGGTGTGGCCCCTTCAGGAAAAACTAAAAAGTGTTTGCTAAAACTTGTCGTTATAAAATTTATAAGCTTGCCATGGCAAAGGGAATCTATCAAATTGGCAGAGAATCTAAGAGGCCAAACAGCCTAATGTTAGAGTGGAGAGTCAGGCAAAGCCAGCAGTTGCACTAGACTGTTTTTCCTCTTTTAAAATGACATATAAGCCAGGCACGGTGGCACACAACAGAAATCTCTGTGGTTTGGGAGGTTGAGGCGGAAGCATCACGAGTTCAAATCCAGCTCAGCAAATCAGCAAGGCCCTAACAATTCAGCAAGGCCTGTCTCTAAATAAAATACAAAAGAGGGCTAGGGATATGGCTCAGTGGTTGAGTGCATCTGAGTTCAATTCCTGTACCAAAAAAAAAAAAAGACATATGAATTCATTGTTCCCAAAAAATAAGTCTACCAAGATAGAGATGCTTATTTATTTTGATGGATGTTATTTTTTTAATTAAAAAAGAGTGAGAGAATAGAAAGGTACTGATACCTGTATTATCCTTTATCATCACCAATGTAAAGCACTTGTAAATACTTAAGAATGTTCATGCTAATCAAGAAACTACCCTTTCTTGATAACAATGAGAATACAAAAAGATATATGAAAAGAATAGGCAAGCAGAAAATTCTTGAAAGTTTTAAAGTGAAGAAGATATTTATTTTAGATACATGTATTTATTTAGACCTCCAGGCATCTGTTGATCCTGAGAATGAAGTTTACTATAGTCCCTCACAGTTCAATGGAACATTTCAATTTTTAAAAAAAATCTACCCTGAGTAATGTACCATGTGACTCTTGCTTCAATCATTTTGCAGTTCTGAAAGTGAAACTTGGGTTATGGTCTTTACCAGGATAAAACAGAGACTGTTAAACTATGGTTCAGATCTGGTCCACTGCCTGTTTTTGTACAGTCTGCAAGCTAACACTGGTTTTAATATTTTTAAATGATTGGAAAAAAAACAAAAGAAGAAAAATATTTGATGACATGTGAAAAGAATATGAAATCCAAATTTCAGTATCTATAAATTGGCATCCAGCCACACTCATTTGTTTACATATTGTTTGTCATTGCTTTTATGCTACAACTACAGAGTTGAATAGTAGTAATAGAGCCTCTGTGGACCCACATAGCCTAAAATAATTACTAACTGGCCTTTTAAATATAAAGAGAGGAGACAAAAAAGAAAAGAAAAAAGAAAAAGGAAAAAGTAGGGGCATAAATGTGGATAGAGGCTAAATTCCTTTCCTGGTATCTTTTATTCTTCCCTTGCTTCTATTACCCAGTAAACTTTGTCCTTTCTTTTTCACACACACCCACTCAACTACACCTTCATGGCCACGAACTTGACTTTTGGTTTTGTGAAAGAAAGCCAAAGTCTTCATATATTATGAAGGTTTGTGGTTGCTCTTAATTTTTTAAATTATATTTTCCTTTATTGCTTTAAATCTGGAATTTAGACCATCTGGGAAAGAAAACTGAAGCTCTTCAAATGTAGGTTCTCCATTTGGCAACAGCTAAAAGTAGTGCTAAGCCTAGTTAAGAGGAGTGAGACTGAAAATGAAGTTTTGTTGGCCTGTACTGGGAGATTTGGATCGGATCCGACAGTTTAGAGCCTTTTTGACTACCATGCTGGGAATCCTATTTTGTTCCACTGTACAGAAAACTTGTAGAGGTCAAACTCCAAACATGCAATTCTTTGTGAGAAAACAATACAAAACTAGAGGCTTAGTTTAGAGCAGAAGCTGAAACTGATTCAAATAAGATTTTATTAACTAATTTGGGGAGCATTTGAAGCTATTCTGAACTATGCCCCCCCCCCCCCTTTTCTCATCTCTACTGGCACTCTGAGAATCAGATCACCTGGGGAAAGCAGATTTAAAAAATTCCAGATGGTGTGTGCGATGCTCCAGCTGTGGAGAATCTCTCCCAGTCAGGCAATCTGCCTCTCTGCCGGAACCCTCTAAAACTGTGCTGCCCATTTGTCATGCTTCTCCAATTGCAGCCTTCTGGATAGCTTCTCTTTGCCTTGTCTGACTCTTCCTTTCCAGTTTTTATCATCCTCCTCCGTGAGCTAATGTAGTAACATCTCTTCATCGGCTATAAATCCATAGAAGAACCTGATATAAAATATAGTTTCATGAAGCAAAATTGGAAAACATCTGTTTTTTTACCCATAAGATTCAGTGTTCACTTGTCTCATACGACGACGTGACTGTTTGTGCATGTGTGAAAAAGAAAAGAAACAGGAAGAGGGAAGGGAAAGGCTAGCATGGGGTGAGCAAGCAAGAATTCATGCATATGTTTTTGCAGCCAGATGGATAAAATAAGTTCATCTCTATGTTAATTGAGTTAGAGTCCTGGGTTAACATCAGGTAAGGTCAGTTTTACTCACTTGAACGACCTTGCTGGGACTACCAAAGAAGCGATTTCTTTTGGGTTGGTCCTGGCCATTGTCTTGATGACAAGCTTTGTCTGGAGTTATTTCCAGCTTATGGTGGCAAAGCCTGAAAGCTTATAGTCATATTTTTTTTTGGTCTCCAGAGGGTTCAGGTTGGTGTTCCCTAGAAGCTAAGAACTAAGTGGATGACGAGGAAGAAGCAGATGGCAAATGAAACCTTGTGCTATTGGCTACCTGCTGCCCTCATTGTGTCTTTCAGTTGTAAATATACCTTTCCTAGTCTGTAGAAAATGTGGAGACTTCCGTTTGAAGGAATGTTGGAACCTTCCATTTTAGCTGTTATCATAAGATGTGTAATTGGGTTCAGGGAAGGCATATGGGTCACTTGGATTTTATTTAACTTAGTACTTGGTACCTTTTGAAATTTAGATGGAAAATTGGTAGGAACTGAAATTTCTTTTCCCTTATTTTCACCTTAAAAAATTGAATTATAATTTATGTATAGTAAAACAATTTAAAAAATTGAAGTCCAATTTATATATGAAAACATCTTGAATGTACAATTTGATTGGTTTTGATCAAAGTGTACACCTATGTTACCCACATCTCAATTAATATCTAGAAACTTTCTATCACCCAGAAAGTTCCCTGTTATTCTATTCCAGTAAACTGTCAGCCTCCAAAGGCAACCACTGTTCCACACATTATTTTGCCCGTTCTTAAACTACATATGTACTCTTTGTATCTGGCTTTTTAAGGTTAAAATAATGTTCCCAATATTCATCCTTTTTATTATGTGCATCAGCAGTTCATTTAAAATATTTTTCTAAGTTGTTTTTCATTGTATGAATATCCCAAAATAGTATATGTTTTCTTATGTTAATTTATAATGTGTTTTTAGTTTTGTAGAGTAAAAGGTTTTCATTATGATAAAGAACAATTTATCAAAATCTTTTAAGACTCTGTGTCACATGTAAGAAATGTTTGTCTACTACCCAAGGGCACAAAAGTTTTTCTCCTCTGTTTTCTTCTAGCCATTTTATAGATTTAGCTTTCACACTGAGGTGGTCTAAGATCCATTTCATATAAATTATACTGAGGTCTATGATTCAGATTAACTTTTCCAGGGGGAGATTAATGTTTATTTTTGCAAATGTTTATACAGTTGTTCCAGCCACATTTGTTGAAAAGACTGTTCTTTGATGACTTAGTTATGTAGTTGAGGATTTAAGTTATTGGTCATTAGCATTTTTTTCCCTCTAATGTCCTTATCAGATTTTGGTAGGAAGGTAAGGTTTATAAAATGAGGTGGAAGCATTCTTTTTTTCCTTTATTTTCCCAAAAAGTTTTTATTTTAATTGATGTTATATCTATTTTGAAGGTATAGAATTCATCAGTGAACTCAATTTTGTCTTAACAGGTCGGTGGGAAATTTTTTATAATTTGGTTTCTTGAATATATATAGGGCTATTCCGTTTTCTATTTCTTTTTTAGTTAATTTTGTTAAGTTATATGTTTTTTAAAAGAAATTTTTTCATTTTACTTAACTTGCCAAATTTATTGGCATAGAGTTGCTTGTAGTATACACTTAGGACTCTCTTAATGTCTGTAGAATCTGTAGTGATGTTTGAAAGAAACTAAAGAATTTTGTTTTCAGGAACCAACCAAATACTCAAGTTTTAAAAAATTTTGTAGTATAGCAATAATGAAAGACATTCAAATTGAGCATCAGGAGGTATTTTCAGTGCAGTGGTGTTACTAGCTCAATTTGGTGGAATGAGTGGAGTTAAGTTTGTCTAAGTAATTCTTTTTAAAAAAATTTTAAAATTTGTTTTAATTAGTTATACATGACAGTAGAATGCATTTATGCATTTTGATATACCTAAATGGAGTATAATTTCTCAATTTTCTGATTGTATGTGTTATAGAATCACATCAGTCATGCAGGCATATATGTACATAAGGTAATTATGTCTGTTTCATTCTACTATCCTTCCTATTCTCATATCTCCTCCCCTCCTTTCACTCTCCTCTATCTAATCTAAAGTATTTCTATTTTTCCTTAGAAAAAAATTTTATTTGCTCTTTTCAGTTATACATGATAGCAGAATGTATTTTGACCTTCTGGGACATTATAAGTCCACAGAATAAAAACTCAAAAAACTTATTTTTTTCTTAATTATTCTTGTGAGATATTTATTAATTTTATAATCCTTTAAAATAAACATTTTTTGGGCTTTGTTCATTTTTTTCTATTGTTTGCTAATTCTTTTTTCCCCCTTTTTTATAATTTATTTTGGATTGAACATGCCTTTTCTTCTCTCTTTGATATACTGATTTCATTTCCTTTGGATATATACCTATCATGGGATTTTCAGATCATTGTTCTACATGTGCTATCTTGAAGAATATACATATATTTTTCCATAGTGGCTGTATCTATTTACATACCTACCATGGTGTTTAAGAGTTCCCTTTTTTCCGTATCTTCACTAATACTTGTTATCTTTAGTCCTTTTGATAATTTCCATTCTAACATATGTAAGTTGATATATTGTGGTTTTGGTTTATGTTTCCCTGATGACAGTGATGCTGAGCACTTTTTCATATACCCATTGGTCTTCTTATTTATTTGGTACCGGGGATTGAACCTAGGGGTGCTTAACCACTGGACCACATCCTCAACCCGTTTTTATGTCTTCTTCTTTTTTTTAATTTTGAAAGGTCTTGCTAAGTTACTTTGGGCCTCACTAAGTTGCTGAAGCTGGCTTTGATCAGCCTCCCAAGTCACTGTTTTTGCAGACATGTGCCACAATACCTGGCTACATGTTGGTCTTTCATATGTCTCTTGAGAAATATCTATTCAGGCCTTTTTCCCATATTTATGTCAAGTTTCTCTTGCTATTGAGTTGTTTGAATTCCTAATAAATTCCTTATAAATTTTGGATATTAATTTCTCATCAGATGTATAGTTTGTGAAAAATTTTTCCCATTCTGGTTGTCTGTACTCGTTTATTGTTTCCTTTGTGGTACAGAGGCTTTTTAATTTGCTGTAATCTCTTCTATTTTTTCTTTTGTTGATTTGGCTTTTGAGATGATATCCAAAAACATTTTGCCTAGACCAATGTTATGAGCCATTTTTCCTATGTTTTATAGTTTCAAGACTTACATTTAAGTTTTTAATCAATTTCGAATTGTTTTTTGTGTATGACGTAAGATAAAGATCTTATTTTGGGGCTGGAATTGTGGCTCAGTAGTAGTGTGCCTGCCTAGTATGTGTGAGGCACTGGGTTCAATTCTCAGCACTGCATATAAAATTAAGGGCTATCAACAACTAAAATATGTATAAAATAATTTTTAAAAGATCTTATTTCATTCTTCTGCATATTCAGATATCCCTACATAATTTATTTATGTATTTATTTAAAAAATTTTTTAGTTATAGATGTACACAATACATTTGTTTTTTAATTTTTATTTATTTTTATGTGGTGCTGAGAATCGAACTCAGTGCCTTACACTTGCCAGGCAAGCATTCTACCACTGAGCCACAACCCCAGCCTCCATAATTTATTTATAGGACTGTCTTTTCCATGTGTTCTGGGCAAATTTGTTGAATATCAGTTGGCCATTATTATGGCTTGGAACTGAAATGTCCTCCAAAGGCTCATTTTTTGATGGTTTAATCCCCAGTCTAGCAATGTTCAGAGGTTGGGCTCTTAGGAAGTAATTGAATCATGAGGACTCTGAACTCATCAGTGGGTTATCTTGTCCCTGGTTCCTTCCTTTCAGTCTCTCTGCTTACTGGCTTCCATGAGGTGAGCAGTTCTGTCATGATATTCTGCCTCATCACAGGCCTAGAATCAATTGAGCCAAGTGACTAATGAACTAAAACCTCTGAAACTGAGCCAAAATAAATTTTTCCTTCTTCATGTTTATTTTAGCAGGTATTTTGTCATAGCAATGGAAAACTGACTAAACACAGAAAATTGGTATGAGGAATGGAGTTGTTGCTGAGACTATACCTAACCATGTGGTTAAAAAGGGAGTTGGATCTGGTTTGTGGGAGGAATTTGGAAAAGATTGGTGAGTCAGGCTAGAGAAGCTTTATAATGTTCTAAGCAGAATTTAATGGCCAATTCTGTTATGAGCTTTGAAGACCAGAGTGCTGACAGGAATGTGGACAGTAAAGATCATGAATGTTTTTTGATGGGAATAAGGACTATTGGCAATAAGAGTAAAGGCCATTCATACTACATTTTTGTCCAAAAATTTTATACATTTTATCCATGTCCTGAGACTGTGTGAGGCTGAATTTAAAGATGACTCACTAATCTGATGGAGGAAGTTTCAAGACATCATGGCGTTCAGGAGATGGGATGGTCATTGTCAGTTTTTTTGTTTTTTGTTTTTTTGGCCATATTTATAGTGAGAATTAGGAGCAAAAACCAGAGTGGAAATATTTGAACAACTTGAAGTTTGGCCAGAAAAGAAACCCATGCAAAGTTGGGACCACAGAAGTTGTGGTTGCTAAAGAGATTAGTCTCATTAAAATGAAGCCAAGTACTCAACACAGGGACAATAGGAAAGGTACTTTGTATCTGATGAATTGGCTAGACCCCACTCATCGCAGGCTTAAAGGTATAAAAGTACAAACTCATGAAGGATTTTGCTTTGAGAAAAGAGAGTGAGGGTACTCGGCTTCCACAGGGTTGCTTAGGGAATTGTTTCCCCAAGATTCCTTTCATCATGTTCAGCCATCTAGGCACTGAGGCCACTGCAGCTGTGGTCTAATGGGTCCTGGTTCCTGTTCCTGCTGGCAGCAGACCTTGGTATCTTCCACATGGTACTGTTGTTGCAGGCATGAAAAATTCAAGAGTTATAGAGTTATAGGAATTTGCACTGCGATTTCAAAGGAAGCCTGAGGAGGACAGGAAATGTGTGTCAGGGTCTGAATACCTGCATGCAGTCCCTGGGAGGGCAAAGTGTGAAGTTATAAGAGTGAAGCTAAGTCTGCAATGATGACCCCTGCAATTCAGAGATGCCAAGAATATAGAACATCTACCAAGGAATGCATCAAGCAGGAAGAAGTATAAACCCAAGAGGTAAGCCATGTGGGCTTCAACTAGCAAGCCAATTGTGGCAGGGCTGCTCAAGCCCTTTGGAGTCCATATCTTGCTGTGTGCCCTGGTTGCAAGACATGCACGTTTTCCCACTGCTTTGGTCTGATTCTTCCTTCTTATCCCTCTATTCCTCCTTTTGGGATGGGAATGTTCACTCTGATTCTGTCCCAACATTGTATGCTGGAAGTATGTAACTTGTTTTGGGCTTTTATAGGAGCTCACAACTAAGAGTTGCCTTGAGTCTCAGGAGACTTCAGACTTGGACTTTTGAATAATGTAGGAACTCTTGAGACTTAGGAGACTCTTGGACCAAATGCACTTTGCATTGTGAGATGGGCATACGCCTTTGAGGACTGGAGGCTATTATGGTTTGAATGTGGAATGTCCTCCAAAGGCTCAGATGTTGAAGGCTTGGTCCTCCTTGCAGCTATGTTCAGAGGTGGAGCTTTTAGGAAGTGATTGGATCATAAGGGCTCTGACTCATCAATGGGTTGATCCATTGAGGGAGTCATAATTTGAGGGCTTTATTGGGAAGTAGTGGAAACTGTAGGATGTTGGGCCTAGTTGGAGAAAACCAGTCACTTGAGGCATGCCCTGAAAGTGAATAGCTTGCCCCTGGTCCTTCCTGGTTCCTTTTCTTTCCTTTATTTCTTCCTTCCTCTTTCTCTGTATCCTGGCTTCCATGAAGTGAGCAGTTCTCCCTGCCATGACGTTCTGTTTTACCACAGTTATAGAATCAATCAAGACAAATGACCATGGACTGAAAACTCTGAAACCATGAGCTGAAATAAGTATTTCCTCCTCTATGTTTATTTTATTAGGTATGTTGTCACAATGATGAAATCTGACTCACACAGTTGTAAATGTATGGATGTATTTCTAGAATTTCTGTTCTGTTTCACTGGTCTGTGTGTCAAATTTTAAGCTAGTATCATGCTGTTTTGGTTACTACAGCTATGTAGTATATTTTAAAGTAGTGTGAATCTGGTAGCTTTCTTTTTTGCTCAAGATTGTTGTGGGTATTTGCGGTCTTTTGTGGTTTCATGAAAATGCTAGGATTATTTTTTTCTAATTTCTGTGAAAAAGATCATTAGTATTTTGATAAACCTTGAATTGAATCCATAGACAACTTTGGTATGGACATTTTTAAAAATATTCACTCTTCCATGATTATGAAATCTTTCCATTTCCTTGTTTCTTCAATTTCTTTGATCAATGTTTTATAATTTTTACTGTATAGATTTTTTACCTCCCTTGTTAAATTTATTTTTAGGCATTTTATTTTATTTTATTATTTTGTAACTGTTGGAAATAGTATTGTTCTCTTAATTTCTTTTTTGAATAGTTCATTGCTAATATATGGAAATGCTGTTAATTTTTGTGTATCCTAAAACTTTACAAATTTATTTATTAGTTGTAACAGTTTCTGGGTGGACTCCTTCAGATTTTCTATATATAAAATCATCAGCACATGTTGATAATTTCACATTTTTTTTTGTATTGGAATGTCCTTTGTTTCTTTCTTTTCCATAATTATTCTGGCTAGAACTTCCAAAACTATATTGTAGAGAAATGGTGAGAATGTGCTTCCCTATGTTGTTTCTGATCTTAGAGGATAAACTTTTCAAAAAATTTTCACTATTGAATATAATGTCAGTTGTCAACTTTTCATATGTAGATTTTATTACGTAGATGTATATTCCTTCTGTACCTAGTTTGTTATCAGTTTCTATTATGAAATGGTGATTTTTGTCAAATGCTTTTCTGCATCTACTGAGGTGATTGTACAGTTTTGTCCTTTAATCTATTAATGTGATGCAAAATATTTATGGATTTGTACATATAGAACCACATTTGCATCTTTTGGATGAATCTTACTTGATCTTGGTGAATGAGTATTTTAATGCACTTTTTTTTTTTTTACTTGTAGATTGACAAAATGCCTTTATTTATTTATTTATTTTTATGTGGTGCTGAGGATCGAACCCAGTGTCTCACACATGCTAGGCAAATGCTCTACCACTGAGCCACAACCCTAGCCCTTTAATGCCCTCTTGAGTTTGATTTGATAGTATTTTCTTAAGGATTTTTGCATCCATGTTTGTCAGATATTTGCCTTTCATTTTATTTTCATGTATTATCCTTCCCTGGCTTTGTATAGGATAGTAATATCCTTGTTTAAATAGTTTAGAAGTATTCTGTCCTATGTGATTTATTAGAAAAATGTGAGAAGAATTAATATTAGTTCTTTGTAAAATGTTTGATAAATTCAGTTTTGAAGCTGTCAAGTCCTGGGCTTTTCTTTGAGAAGAGACTTTTTTAAAAAATTAAATCAATTTACTCATTATTAGTAAATTTTATATTTTCTGTTGTTTCATATTCAGTCTTGTTAATGTACATTTTTAGGAATTTATCCTCTTTTTTCTAGGTTATCCAATTTGTTAATAAATTGTTATTCATTGTAATCTTTTATGATCCTTTGTATTTTTGTGCTTTAAATTATAATTTCCTTTCCCTCACATTTTTTTGTCCTCTCTCTTTTTCTTAGTATAGTTAAAAGTTTTTGATTTTCTTTGTCATTTGAAAATTAACTTTAAGTTTATTGATTTTTTTCTTGTCTATTTCATTTATTTCTGCTCTTATCTTATTTCATTCCTTCTGCTAATTTTGTATTTAGTTTTTTTCCTAGTTCCTTGATCTTGAATGTTAGAGTGTTTGAAATTTTTCTTTTAAAATTTTTTTGCTTTTATAGATGGACACAATATCTTTATTTAATTTATTTATTCTTATTTGATGCTGTGGATCGAACCCAGTGCCTCACACATGCTAGGCTAGAACTCTACCACTGAGCTACAGCCCCAGCCCCAGATTTTTCTTTTTTTATATGCATTTATTGCTATAAATTTCCACCTTTAGAAGTGTTTATATTGCATCTCATAAATTTTGGTATATTGTGTTTCCCCTCTGGCTTGCCTCAAGATACTTATTTTGCTTAGCATAAGAGTCTCCAGTTCCATCTATTTACTGGCAAATGCCATAATTTCATTTTTCTTTAAGGCTGAGAAATATTCCATTGTGTATATATACAACAATTTCTTTATCTATTCATCTGTTGAAGGGCACCTAGGTTGATTCCATAGTTTAGCTATTGTGAATTGAGCTGCTATAAACATTGATGTGGCTGTGCTACTGTAGTATGCTCATTTAAGTCCTTTGGGTATAAATCTAGGAATGGGATAACTGGGTCAAATGGTGGTTCCTTCCAAGTTTTCTGAGGGATCTCCATATTGCTTTCCAGTGTGGCTGCAGCAATTTGCATTCCCAGCAGCAATGTATGAGTGTACCTTTTTTCCCACCTCCTCGCCAACATTTATTGTTGCTTGTATTCCTGATAATTTGCTGTTAGGACTGGATTGAGATGGAATCTCAGTGTACTTTTGATTTGCATTTCCCTAATTGCTAGAGATGTGAACATTTTTTCATATATTTGTTGATCGATTGTATTTCTTCTTCTGTGAAATGTCCGTTAAGTTCCTTAGGACATCTGTTGATTGAGTTATTTATTTTTTGATGTGAAGTTCTTTGAGTTCTTTGCTCTATCTGAGGTGCAGGTAGCAAAGACTTTCTATCCATTCTCTAGGCTCTGTCTTCATGTTCTTGATTATTTCCTTTGCTGTGAAGAAGCATTTTAGTTTTATTCTATCCCATTTATTGATTCTGGAATTTACTTCTTGTGCTTTAGGAGTCTTGTTAAGGAAGTCAGTTCCTAAGCTGACATTGTAGAGATTTGGGCCTATCAGGTTTAGGGTCTCTGTTCTAAAGCCTTAGTCCTTAATCCACTCTTAGTTGATTTTTGTGTGAGGTGAGAGATAGGAGTTTAATTTCATTTTGCTACAAATAGATTTTCAGTTTTCCAAGCACCATTTGTTGAAGACACTATCTTTTCTCCAACATATGTTTTTAGTGACTTTGTCTGGTAGATAACTGTATTTATATGAGTTTGTCTCTGTGACTTCTATTTTGTACCATTGGTCTAAGTATCTGTTTTGTTGTTAATACCATGGCCTTTTTTTTTTACTATGGCTCAATAGTATAATTTAAGATCTGTTGTTGTGATGCTTCCTGTTTAACTTTGCTAAGGATTGCTTTGGCTATTCTGAGTCTCTTATTTTTTTCAAATGAATTTCATGATTGCCCTTTATATTTCTATGAAGAATGTCATTGAGATTTTAATAGGAATTGAATTGAATCTGTATAACATTTTTGGTGTTATGGCCATTTTGACAACATTAATTCTGCCTATCCGAGAGCATAGGAGATCTTTCCATCTTCTAAGATCTTCTTCAATTTCTTTCTTTAGTGTGCTGTAGTTTTGTTTGTTTGTTTGTTTGTTTTTTGTACTGGAGATTGAACTCAGGAATACTTGACCACTGTGCCACATCCCCAGCCCTATTTTGTGTTTTATGTAGAGATAGGGTCTCACTGAGTTGCTTAGCAACGTCACCGTTGCTGAAGCTGGCTTTGAACTTGCGATTCTCCTGTCTCAGCCTCCCAAAGTGCTGGAATTAGAGGCATGTGCCACTGTGCCTGGCTTGTAGTTTTAATTGTAGAGGTCTTTCACTTTTTTTGTCAGGTTGATTCCCAAATATTTATTTCTTCTGAGGCTATTGTAAATGGGGGAGTTTTCCCAATTTCTTCTTCAATTGACTCATCACTGATGTAACACATTTGATTTATGGGTGTTGATTTGCTGAATTCATTTATTAGTTCTTGAAGTTTTCTGATGGAATTTTTTGGACCTTCTAAATATAGAGTTATATCATCAGAAAATAGTGATGGTTTGAGTTCTCCTTTCCTATTCATATCCCTTTAATTTCTTTTTTTTGTCTAATTGCTTTGGCTAGGATTTCAAGGACTATGTTGAATAAAAGTGGTGAAAGAGGGCATTCCTGTCTTGTTCCAGTTTTTAGAGAGAATGCTTCCAATTTTTCTACATTTAGAATGATGTTGGCCTTGAGTTTAGCATATATAGCTTTTATAATGTTGAGGTATGTTCCTACTACCCTAGTCTTATAGTGTTTTGAACATGAAGGGGTGCTGTATTTTGTTAAATGCTTTTCCTGCATCTATTGAGATAATCCATGTGATTCTTGTTTTTGAGACAATTGATGTGATGAATTATGTTTATTGATTTCTATATGTTGAACCAACTTTTCATCCCTGGGATGAACCCCACTTGATCATGGTACACTATCTTTTTAATATATTTTTGTATGCAGTTTGCCAGAATTTTTTTGAAAATTTTTGTACATATGTTCATCAGAGATATTGGTCTGAAATTTTCTTGTCTTGATGTGTCTTTGTCTGGTTTTGGTATCAGGGTGATACTGGCTTCATAAAATGAGTTTGAAAGGATTTCCTCCTTTTCTATTTCTTGTAATAATTTGAGAAGTATTAGTGTTAGTTCTTCTTTGAAGGTCTGGCAGAACTTGGCTAGAATCCATATGTTCCTGGGCTTTTCTTTGTTGGTAGACTTCTGATGGTGTCTTCAATTTCATTGCTTGAAATTGATCTGTTTAAATTTTCTATGATCTCTTGATTCAATTTGAGTAGGTTATATTTCTCTAGAAATTTATCAATGTCTTCAAGATTTTCTATTTTAATAAATAGTATAAATTTTCAAAATAGTTTCTGATTGTCATGTATTTCAGCAGTGGCTGTTGTGATATTTCCTTTTTCATCACAAATTTTAGTAATCTGTTTTCTCTCTTATTAGCTTGGCTAATGATTTATCAATTTTATTTATTTTTTCAAAGAACCAACTTTTTGTTGATTTCATTGAATTTTTTGTTTCAATTTCATTAATTCAGCTCTGATTTTAATTATTTCCTGTCTTCTACTGCTTTTGTTCTTTTAGAGCTTTGAGATGTAATGTTAGGTTATTTGTTGACTTTCTTTTCATTTAATGAAGGAAACTCAATGCAATGAACCTTCCTTTTGGCACTGCCTTCATAGTGTCCCAGAGATTTTGATACATTTTATTGCTGTTCTCATTTACCTCTAAGTATTTTTGAAATTTCATCCCTGACTTCTGCTATTTATTTGTCATTCAATAGCATAATATTTAGTCTTCAGGTGTTAGAATAGCTTCTACTTTTTATCTTATCATTGATTTCCAATTTTATTACATTATGATCTGATAGAATTAAAGGTATTATCTATTTTTTTTTTTTTTGTATTTGTTACAAGTTCCTCTGTGGGATAAGATATGGTCTGTTTTGGAGAAGGATCTATGTACTGCTGAGAAGAAAGTCATTGATGGATGAAATATTCTGTAAATGTCTGATAGGTCTCAATTATTATTATTATTATTATTATTATTATTATTATTATTATTTGGTACTGGAGATTGAACTCAGGGGTACTTGACTACTGAGCCACATTCCTAGCCCTATTTTGTGTTTTGTGTAGAGACAGAGTCTCACTGAGTTGCTTAGCGCCTCACTGTTGCTGAGGCTGGTTTTAAACTCATGATTCTCCTGTCTCAGCCTCCCTAAGTGCTGGGATTACAGGCTTTCGCCACGGCACCCGGCTTAAATTATTGTATTTTTTACTTCTATAGTTTCTTTATTTAGTTTTTGGTTGGAGGGTATATCCAGTGGTAAGAGAGTTGTGTTAAAGCTACCTAGTATTATTGTGTTATGATCTATTTGATTATTGAAATTGAGAAGCATTTGTTTGATGTATGTAGATGCATACATTATTTGGGGCACAAATGTTTACTATTTTTATGTCTTGTCAATGTATAATTCCATTAATTATGTGCTTCCCTTCTTTGTCCATTTTGATTAACTTTGGCTTGAAGTGTACTTTATCTGATATGAGGATAGAAACCCCTATTTGTTTACATGATCCATGTGAATGATATGGTTTTTTCCATTCCTTTTACCTTCAATCTGTGGATGTCTTTGCATATGTATGAGATGAGTCTCTTGGAGACAGCATCTTGTTGGGTCTTGTTTTTTAATCCAGTCTGCCATTTTAGGCCATTTACATTCACTGTTATTATTAAATGATTTTTATTCCCTGTCATTTTGATTTATTTCTGGTCTTTAATTTGAATTAGTTCCTCCTTTGATTGACTATTCTTCTAATGTAGTTTCTCCCCTTGCTGGTTTTCAGTTTTATTTTTTATTTCTTCTTCTTTATGAAATATTTTGCTGAGAATATTCTGTAGTGTAGGCTTTCTAGTTGCAAACTCTTTTAACTTTTGCTTATCATGGAAAGTTTTTATTTCTTCATCAATTCTGAAGCATAATTTTGCTGGGTATAGTATTCTTGGATGACATTCATTTTCTTTCAGAGCCTGATATATATTATTCCAGACCTCCTGGGAGTCTAAGCTGAGAAATCAGGTGAGATCTGGATTGGTTTCCCTCTAAATGTGACCTGTAATTTTCCTTTAGCAGCCTTTAAATTCTATTCGTACTCTGTATGTTAGGCATTTTTGTAATTATGTGCCTTTGTGTGGGTATGTTATAATTTTGTATGCTTGGTTCCTGTAATCCTCCTGTATTTGGTTTTACATTTCATTCTTAAGGTTGGGAAATTTTCTCATATTATTCCTTTGAAAATATTTTTTATTTCTTTGGTTTGTATCTCCAAGCCTTCATCTATGCCAGTAAATCTTATATTTGTCTTTTCATTTCATCTCATATTTTATTGAAGTTCTGTTCATGGTCTCATAATATCTTTTCTCTATGGTCAACCTTATTTCAAGATTATATTTTTGTCTTCATTGCTTGAAACTCTGTCTTCCATGTAGTCTAGTCTACTGGTGATGCTTTCCAATGAATTTTTAATTTGGTTCATTGATTCTTTCATTTATTTCTACATTTTTTCAGAACCTCTATGTCTTTATTGAAGTGATCTTTTCTTTCTGTATTTTCTCCCTGAAGTCACTCCTTACTTCTTCTTTTAACTTGCCAATAAACTTAACTATAAACATTCTAAACTCTTCTCTGACAATTCTTCCACTGTGGTATTGATGGATTCCGTTATTGAATTTTATTGGAATTATATTAGTTTTTTTGAGTTGACTTGTTCCCTTGCTTTTTCATCACGTTGTTTGTGTGTATCTCCATTTAACAATATGGTTTTTAAGCAGTAGAGTTTCTACCCTGTGGACTTAAAATGTCCCTGAAGGTTTCTAGTACCTCAAAATTTAGGAGGAGACAGTGCAACAGACAATACAACCAATGCAAACAGTTTAAAGCATTAAACCAAAAAGTTCTTGCTTTGGCATCTACTGTTAATTGTCACAATAAACAGAAATGATATGATCAGTTATTGCCAATGGTAAAAACAGTAAGTGTACATAAGGGTGAACAAGAGAAGTGATGTTTGATGTCATAATTGTGAGGGAAGAGGAGAGAAAATAGAAGTAAAAAATAAAGGAAAAGCAATAGGGAGATCAGTAAGGATTGGCTTTTAGCAGAGAAAAAGAATCAAGGGAGACAGATAAGTGAAAGAAAAAAATGTATAAAGTAAAAAATTTTTAGCTAATTAAAATAATTCAAGAACCAATATTTTCTAATCAAACATCTTAGTCTTCAAATACTTATCTCTCAGAAATAACTGCCTTCAAAAAATGCTGAGAATGAGAGAAAAGAAACAGATATGAATATGTATAATTGTCCATGAATCATTGAGGTCACAATTGAACAGAGAGTGGAAAAAGAAAAGAAGAAGAAGAAGAAGAGGAAGGATATTGATGAAAAGTTAAAGAATTGTTTTCATTCAAGTTCAAAAGATTCTCAGCTTCCTTTCTCAAGGTGTTTTAGGTGGAGTTGCTGGCATGTGAAGGGAAATCCTATAGGCAGGAATCCTGGGGGTGGGAATTAGGCTTAGGTATCCTCCAAGGTCTTCCTTGAATGGCAGATTGGTATGATGTTTTTAAATCAGCACACCTCCTGGGCTGGGCAGTTGCTGGTCCATGCTGGGAGACTGTCCTGAAGGAAAATCTCCTGGGTTTCACTTGTGCAGTGGAAAGGACAATTCTGTTTCCTCTCATTCATGAACTTTGTGGGTTTTTTTGATTCTTGGGTTCAGACTTTGAATGCAATCAGTTCATCCCCTGCCATTTTGAATTTTCAGCCAACTGCATTTCTCCCAGCCAGGCATGACTCTCGCAGCAATCTTTCAAGTGGCTGGGGGTGGGTAGGATGGAGCAAGCTGGGCATCTTTCCCTGACCAGTATTCCTCTGTATAAATCTCTCTCCACATTTGATTTTCTCCTGGTCACTTAGGCACACACTATGCTGTGTGGTATGGGTTTGCCAAACCTGTTTTTCAAGTTAAGCATAGTTGTCAGGATTTGGTTACCCCAACTGTGTTTCCCTGTGGTGGGACTGCAAAATGGTTCCTTTGATTTCCCTAGTAGCTGGGAGAGAGGAAGCTTCTTTCCCACACAATAATGTTGTTCAGGACACCTTTCAGATTTGTCAGGCAGTATCTTTGATCTCTGATCACTCTGGATCCAGACACACCTCAGACCTCCTAAAAATATGTATTGCTTTAATTATGTATTGCCCTACTATTTTAGTGTAGGGGATACCATGTCTGCTGGCACTACTTCAGGTGGCGGCAGCACTGGCAATCTCTTCTTTATTTCATTATATCCAACCACCTGATTCCCCGATCTGCTTTGAATGTCCAGAACTAACTCCCAGAAAAGTTTCCCTTTCTCACCTTGCTGAGAAGCTGCAGGTCTGAATTCTTGACATGCTGCAGACCAACTAGGAAAGTGACCTTCTCTAATCCTCCATTTTGAGTCAGCTTCCTTAATTTCTTTTCATTCCTTTTTCATTTTACTCCCATGGATAATTTCAGATGTCCCATATTTGAGATTATTTGAGTTTTTCTTTCTGATAGAACTTCCTGTCTCCTGTTGAAACTTTCTGTTGGATTTTTCATTTCAGTCATTATATGATCTTCATCTCTAGGATTTAAAAATTATTTCTATTTTTTTGTCAAAATTTTCCTTTTTTCTTTGTATATTGCCTTCCACATTTAATTTTATTCATATATTCTTGTAGTTCATTGGACTTCTTTAATAGAATTACTCTGAAAATATTTTCATTTCATAAATCTGCTTTTCCTTAGTGTCCATTGCTGTGTCTTTGCTAGTTTGTTTTGGAGATGTCATGCTTTCATGATTCTTTGTATTCCTTGTGTCTTTTCATTGATGTCTGTATATTTGATGATACAGTCACTTCTTCTGTTTTTTACAAGTGTTCTTTAGCAGGGATAGACTTTCGCTATTTAGTCTAACTTGTGATTCTGTCTGGGCCAACTGTTAATGACCTTTTGTATGAGTGGGCCCATGGCTAGATTCTTCCATTCAGGAAGACCACTGGCCTATTTCTGTAATTGGGTATAACTAACTGTTGCTTGCTTAGGAGCTGCAGTCATCTCTGATTGGTTTAGGCTATAGCATGTATTTCTAGCCAGGCAGTACTATCATTTGAGTTCTTTGATTGGACAGAGGAGTTGCAGGCTGGGTTACAAATTCAGGCAGAGTTGTTGTTTGGGGGGATGGGACCAGTTGCTATGCTCAGTGGAAAGGCATGATGGAGTGTTGCCTCCATGTGTAGGTGGAGTCTTACAGGTTTTCTGTTGAGCTAATTGTTGTTTAAACTCCAGGATAGGCTGAACTACCCCATAGTCTTTGCTGAAACATGTTGTGTTGGTTGTTCTGGGTAGAGTGGCATTTAAATTCCTGGGAGTGGCAGAATTAGCTTCTGGTTTGTTTGTTTTTTTCCCCAGATTGCACTGTGGTCGGTATCTGTTTCTCCTGGTGAAGACTTAGGGTAGATTCTTAGAGTCTGAGGCTAGGTAGGCCTGGAAGATGGCCATCTAGGGATTCAAGCCAGTTAGAAATTCCAACCACTTCTGGGAGTGACCACCTTGACTTCATATTTGGGTTGTCCTGTTGGCTGATACCTCTGATCAGATGCCACTGTTGGCAGGTACACAAAGCTATCACCAGGGTTTGCATGCTGGTCACTGAGATCTCCACTTCCTTGCTCCAGGTATTCTATTCATGCCTAACCTCCTGTGTTTCTTATGAGGTAAGACTGTATTTGGCTTCCTGGAAAGTATTCTAAAATGCTGGGGAAGCTGGATTTCTGCCTCAAATTGTCTTTGTTCACTGTAGAAATCATGAGCCCTAAGGAATTCTCTTGGAATGGCATCATGCCCACTTGAAGGAGCTCTTCTAATGTGATTTTATTCCAATTTGGTGTTTATGCAAGTATCTGGCTTATTCTCAAGTTTCAGAGTTTTCACAGGGTATTCTTGTCTGTGGTTAGTTATTAGTTGAACTTTCTGTGGGCATAGAGAAGCCTGGTATGTTCTATTCCCCCATTTTGTTCATGAAACTTCCCCAGTTTTGATCTTTGAAGTATATGTGTATGTCTGTGTGTGTGTGCACACATGTGTGCATGTGCACGTGGATACTGAGAATGAACAAGAAGTTCACTCCTTACATTGTATCTGTTTCTCAAGAACCACCCCTAGGACATCAAATTTCTCTGGAAACTTTCTAGTAATGCTTATTTCAAGTGTACAGTTCTACATCATGAACTCTAGGGAAGTGGCATTAGAGTTATTGAAATAACATTTTTAAGTTAGGGCACCAGTCATAGACTGGTCAGAGGGAGAATGATTTTAAAGTGAGAATGATGGCACCTGGTTAAGATGTGTTTGTTACTCTTATAATCATCTTCATTTTCCTTTTTTTCCTCACATTCTCAGGTATACTGTCTCTGGTGTTCTCTGAGTTATAGCTACCCTGATAGGATTTTTGGGAGAAATACTATTTACTGTAAGTTAAATAAGAACAAGGTTCTTGGAAAATCTGGAAATTTAGTTACCACATATATAAGTTTTATATATATGTGTGTATATGGATATATATATATATATATATATCTCAATATATAAAAACCCACTTATAAGTTGGAGTGGCTCATTGTCAATAAATTTAGACTCCACAAAGGTTATATATTTATATAAAGTAGAATTATGTTAGGGGATTCCACATATGTCAGTTTTGCATGATTATTATAAAATCCATGTGTGTACATGCACATACATGTATATAGGGGTACTATTCACCCTCATTTTATGGAGAGGAATTTGACAATTAGAAATAAAAATTCATGAATATTCCTTAATAAAAGACTTAAATAGGATCTTTAGCACTTATGTGCCCTTTGATATCTGACTTAAATATTGGCATTAATTTTTTTAACTTCCATTCCATACGCCTTAAAAATAAGAATTGTTATAATCTTACAGTTATGATTAATTGTTTTAAGTAAAGTGATGCTGATTGCCATTGTATATGACCAGCATTATCTAGGTAGAACAACATTTACAGAAGAGGAAGACACAGATTCTCCCCTCAGAGGGATCTCAGTCTCAATGGAGAAATATTAATATAGAAAACAGTTAGCAACACAATATAGATAGCAACACAATACAGAGTACCTTATTTTGTTGTTGTTGCTGTTCAGGCTTATGACACTACCCTTCTCTAATTATTTTAAAGTTATTCTTAGTCCATTTCCACTTTACTTGTAGAACACCTCCTTTTGGAATATACTCAAGTCTAACCCAAAGAAACCTTGATAGCAAATGAATGGGTAAACATGTGAAAACAGCCCACCGAAGAGACACCTGTAGCAAACACCAGAACAGTAAATGACTTAATTAGCCTATTCACCTGACTTCCAAGGTTTAGTGATTCTAGAAAGATTAAACTCAAAAATCCATTAATATTCTCATTTCTGAATAAGACTCAGAAACCTTTCTCATAAATGACCTGTCAGTCTCCCAGCAGAAGAAAATGTTCTTATCACCTTCTGTCTTTCTTTGAAACCTACTTCACAGATTGGATTGGGGACAATTTGACATCCATTTTTCAGATAAGAATCTGCTACTGCTCTTCTTGAAATTTCAAAGCTTAATTCTTAAAAAATACTAGTAAGTTTTAAAAATGTGTGTTTTGGGTGATCTCAGAAGTGTTTGCCAACAACTGAGTTATTAGATAAAATTGAGATAGTCATCAGGCTGAGCAACAGCTTATTTTATATATTATTTGGTAGAAAATTAATAGTTCTCCACATTCTAATGTTGATTGGTGTCTTGACCTTTCCAAATATTTAACCTGTGAAGATATTTGAGAACCTTAGGACTTGCTCACTCTCTTTCTTAAAAAGGATAGCTTCCATTTGAATTTACCAGTGGAAATTCATAACCCTTCATGGCTGCAAAGGAGCAGCTGTCTTAGCAAGTATGGATGAGAAAACTACTTTCCAAAAACTTCTGGGACTTCTCATTATCTGGATGTTTTTAAAGTCTTAAAAATTTGTGGAGAAAATGAAAGTTTTGTTTATTTGTTTTTAAATGAAGAGTCTACATTATGGTAATTGGCTTCACCTGTTTGGAATCAGCCCTTCCCATTTTCACTTAACATGTTGCTGCACATGTTTGTTTAATTCCTCACAGAAATGTGAATGTCATCAAATAAGAAATGTATAATATTACCATTTAAAAATAAATAAGCAGTTGGCATTTTCAGGAGAATCATTTCCATGAAATTCCAAACTTTATGAACTAATTCTAAGCATTTTCAAAACAATTGTTTCAAGGATTTGAAAAAAATATATTGCTATTAAATCTTGGCTAGATGATTAATGATAGAAGATTGTATAGTTTTAAAAATTTTGTTTTGTATCATCAGAGATTAAGCACAGACGAGTATTTTCTGTGAAATTGGAAGGAAGGCCAGGGCAAAGTTCTAAAAGAGGTTGATGTCCTGGAAAGATCTCATCAGAAATAGGAGAACCGATAATACCACTAACATGGTGTGAGGTGGTATTTCCTCCAAATGACAATTATAGAATTATGCCATTTATGACTATAAATTACCAAATAATTACCAATGATCTCTAGTCAACTAGCTCCTGGGTAAAGATATGGAAAAAAAGAATCAAATTGTCCAGGTTTCCTTGAGAGCTTGTCTGCAGGTTCTAGAAGGGCAACACAACTACTCTTATACTGTTGACTTAAGAACAGTCTTCCTCTATCAGGGAAGGTCATCCTCTTAGGACTGAGTGCACAGCTTCAAGAGGGACACACGTGGAGCGGTAAGAGAGATAGGGGACACCTGCCTAGCCAGCCAGATCAGCTGAATCAACTCTAGTGATCAATGGGGTGACAGATGTCGTAGCCTGATCACCCTCACATCCTGTCCAGGTTTCTTTAAAGCTGCTTCATATAATAATGATTCAGTAGAAGACCTGACCAGTGGACTCTTGGAATTATATGAAGATTGATTAATACGTTTATATTCCACTATACGGAAGAATAACATGTTGAATTGGGGGTTGCTAAGGCACCAATATACAATACATATTGCATATTAAAGCAAAATACTAGTCCAAGATGCAGAAGGATATGCTTGGAAACTAGTCATAGAATCTTAAAAACTCCTTGCTCTTATGAAGGATATTATAGTTAAATATTTGAAGAAGATTTTTAAAGGAAGCTTTACTTGGAGAAAGGAGTATTGTGAATATTTCTCCACACCTCTTTCCTAGGGGTGGGATGAGAATACTATTCTCTTCACCTAAGGTCAAGAGAGAAGGACTGTTTGAAGTCATTAATGTGAATTTCCTACCATTGGGTGAGGGAGGGGAACTCAGTGAACAGACTTCTTGGTAGGAAGTTTAAACAAGAAAAGATAGGTAGGTTTTCTTCATTCATGGCGAGTCAAAGGAAAATTGTTACTGTATTGTAATTGGCTTGCATTCCCAGAGTATTTGTTGGGGAAGAATATACAAGTGTTGCTAGTAGATCTGATGTAGGGTTAGAGGAACAAGAACTAGTGTAGAGACATCCAGTTCCACAGAAAATCCCAAAGGGTCAAATAGGGTCAAATAGCAGAGGTGAACTAGAGTTTTCCTAGAGCTTGAGGAAGGAGCAAAGGAGCAAAATAGAAAGCATTCTCCTAAGTCAAGGGCATTTTGCAGAGGAGGGGAGAGAGGAAGTTTTAAGCCAAATAATAATAATACTAATAAAACAAGAATTTTCTTCCTTTTCTTATTTCTCCTTACTCTTGTGCAATTCTTTGAGCAGGAGGTATATATAATTTTGAATGAAGTGTAAAAGTTTTATTATAACCTGGGACAGACATATTTGTAAATTTTGAGATTGTGATTGAGTCTTTAAAATGACCATAGATTATTTTATTACCTGAGAGTGAGAGTCAAAAGCCATGAAACATCCAAAGATTCTATCCAGGACATAGGAAATACTTGCCCAATGACATATTTGGAAGGGATGTGTAAGACGAAAGTTATGATAGTATTCTATTATCTCTTGAGCCTGCTTGTTCAGTGGGCTGGTTTTAGAAAGGTTTTTTTTTTTTCCCCTTCAAAGTTTGAAAATTATGGCACAGAATCAATTTAGAAGAGGATAGTGTGATAATTAAGTGCATAGTTCTTAAATTAGACTAGGTTCAAATTTTGGCTTTGTTACTTTTTAGCTATGTGATTTTGGATGAATTATGTAACTTCCGTAGAATTGATTTACTTGTGTGCAAAATGAGGTTAATAGCAGTAGCTACTATAAAAGGTTTTTGCTAGATTTAGATTAGATAATGCAAGTAAAATGCACACCCTGTTGTCTAGTTTAAAATGTTAGCAGTATAGTAAGTTTAGACTTTGAAGAGATTAAATTTTGTAGTGAGGGCATTTGGTCATATATATTTTAAAGTAATAGCCAATTGTGCACTACACTCTCCTTAAAGATTTTTGCTGTCAAAACTATTGTTAAAATATTTTTCAATATAAATTATCAAGGATTATTATTTATATTATATTTTAAAATTTGCCAATGCAAAATATTCACGTGCATATACACACGTGAATGTACATATATATATCCTTGTTTACTGATGCATATATTTTTGTAGATTTCTCAAGTGGGATATCTGGTTTAAAGAGATTAAAGGTCATATGTATTTTTTAAGTGTTATCAACGTTATAAAGTCATATTTATTTAGATCTACTTTACATGCAGCAAAATGATGTTGACAAATTATAGTGTAGTTAATAGTCATATAACTACAACCACTATCAAGATATAGAAGATTTTTATTACCCTGAAAAGTTCTCTTTTCTCCCCGTGCAGCCATGTTTGCAGCCATGATGTTTTCTTTGTGTAAGAATAACAACTTGGTTTGTTAAAAAGCAAGGTGGTCATACTCATTTACCCATAAATGCTGTAATTTGCAGTTATCTTGCATTTCGTATTATAGAGAAGAACTATGACTTTGTTCCTTTATATATAAGTTTTTTTCTTGCTTGGGTGATTCACATTAATTTTGTCTAAAATTGAAATAAATTTAACCAGAAAGACATGAAATCTAAACGAAGAGATAGGAAAGCTTTACTGAATCTCCTTAAATTAGATCTGAATAAATAGAGCAACATATCATATTCCTAGTGAGGAAAACTATCATTTATTCCCATGTGCTGTGTATTTCATCTTTTATCATATCAGGTGAAATATACTTAGTCACCACATCATTAATAATACAATTCTAATCTGAATCTGAAAGAAGTATTGGGGGGATGAAATTTGGAAAGTTGATTTTAAAGTTCATTTTTTAAAATAAATATGTGAGAGTAGCTACAAAATTTTTTAAAGAATAAAATGCTGAGATTTTAAAAATAATGGAATACATAAGACCAGTGGCACAGAATATGGAAAAGGAAGCATATGTGGGGATTTAATTTATTAAAAAAATGGGTTATGACATTTCAGATCCATGAGGAAATGTAACTGCTGAATATTTGATTATGCAGCTTATATTTTATTTTCTACTTCACATCACACACAAAAATTCCAGATAGTTTAAATAGAACTGCCCTTCTAATTAAATAAATGTAATAAAAATGTGGAAGAATATTTTTAAACTTATGGTATAAATATGCACATCATAAAACTTAGAAATAATGAATGAAATGAGTAGCAGATTTGACTCCATAAAACTTTTATAAAATGTTTATAAAGAATGAATAAAAGATTAGAAGAAAATGCATACAAATACAGAAGATAAAATATTGGTAAAGATGTGTAAAAATGGATATTTCTGCTGGGAATATGAATTGGCACAAAAAAATTGGCATAAAAGATTAATAATCCTTAATCTAGGACTCTACTATACCAGTTAACAAATACTAGAAATAATTATATGTGCATTAACAGAGGAATGATTAGTTAAATTTGTACATCCATTCAGTTGAAATAAGTATAGCTGTTAAAAGGAATGTGGTAGAACTCTATATGCTGATATGGAAAGAGGCCTATGATGTACTTGAAAATAAGCCCATGCCTGCCACTGCTTCCTGCCAGAGCCAGCAGGTAGAGGGACCTGGCCAGCAGGCTCCCTTTCACCAGCAATTTGTGCTCTTGCCTTCCCAGAGCTGCCGGCTCCTGGTTCCCTGGGTCGCTGCCCCAGGGTGCCCCAGGCCCCAGCCTCTCCTGACTGCTCCACTGTCAGTGAGGGACAAGTGAGTTTCTTTTCATAAACGGAGAAGAGTTATCTCTTGCTGGGCTGTTGATTCTCCCTGTGTGGTAGCCCATTGTCCAGGTGATTGTGTTCAGCTTCATTGCTCATTGTTTCTATATGAAGGAAGATTTTTAACGAAGGGAAAAATAACAGCAATACCATTGGTATCTGTGGAGCAGCTAACCTGTCCCTATGCCCTGCTTTCCTAAAGAACCAGCCAGTGTAGAGCAGCTGACCTGTAAATACTCATTTTACACCGTTGCATTTTACCTATATATGGTGGTTCCTTTTTCAGAAACTTTTCTTACCTGTTAGTTGTCTTATTTTCTGGGTTGTTTTTAACTGAGGAAAAAAATGCTCATCTGCTGAAGGGACAGAGCAGCCCTGGGCTGCTGCCCCTGGCCAGCATGTCTGGCCCCCTGGGACCCAGGTTGGTGGGGCCCTTGCCACCCGCCCTGGCACAGGAGGTGCCCCTTCTCCTGCTCATTCAGGATTCTCATGTTTTTCGATTAAGGAAGCAGACCCCACCTCTACATTTATAACCTGCAACCCGTATCCCCGTGTCCTATGCTCCCCCCTGTCCATAATGACAATATGGTGGCTTACTCTGCTATTGGAAAACCATTTTTATGTAATGTGTGCTTGCTTCTTTATAAATGCCTGATTTTAGAAGGAAAAAAAATGAAGTTTGGAGAAATATCTGTAAATCATGACCCAATATTTAGAAAAAGGAAAACTATTTGTATGAAGATCTATGTGTATATAGATGTGTGTATATAATCTATAATCTACTTGCATAATCATATAGTTATGGAATTATACATATTAAAAAGTCAACAGCAGTTAGAACTAGTATGAATTTTAAGGTATAGAGACATTTATGCTTGAAAATTATCTTTGAAGAAAAATTAAGAATAAGTAAACATATAGTCCTGACCCAAGTTGTTTTAGTTTGGCCAAGTCTAATGTGAGACAGTTGGATCAGAGAGCAGACTTCTTGTTTTTCCTATCACTCTTAGCATTAATACTAATTAATTAGTGTTAGTACTAATTAATAATAATACTGCTTCATTCCACAACTTTCAGAGACTATTTCCATTGAACTTTCTGCCTTTCCCTTTATTCTTTAGATTATCATTCAATATTATTATTATTATTTTTCTCAAATTGTCCCTGCTTTGATCTTTGGGAGTTCCTTCAAGTTGACTCTGGAATATTTTTGACATGTCATATTACTTTTGTTTTGAGCACCAATTGTATTTCTACCAACACGAGATTATCCAGGCTCATCTTATTTCCTTGGAATTAACTACAGTATATTTTTCTAAAGATCTCTGCTTTCTTTTATTGAAAAATAGTACTTAGAGACCACTAACTGGATGCTAAGTGTGCTCATTGCTACTGGAGCGTAACTGCTTCTAGTTCTGTTGTTGAACAAAGCTAGGAAACCTCTCTCTGCCCACTAACACACGAATGCACACACACATACACTCATATCTATGTTTATTTGTGTATTACATTCATGTACACACACATATATGCGCACACATACACATATAATACCCTTGGAGGTATTTGTCACAGTTTGAATTCTATCTTCTTCTGACATCTTGGTTACTTTTTTTAAAGTTTGGAATCAATAAAATTTATTCTTGATGGTGTAGTTTTATGAGTTTTCATGATGAATGCATACAATCTATGTATCCCCCATCACAACACAATTCAGAATAGTTCCATTACCCACTAAATTCCCTTATGGTGCCTGTTTATAGTTAATCCCTCTTCCATTCTTAACTCCTGGCAATTACAGATCTGTTTTTTTATTCCTATAGTTTGACTTTTTCCAGAATGTCATATAAATAGAATCACGCAATTATATAGCCTTTTGGATCTGGTTTCTTTCACTCAACAACATGCATTTATGATTTATCCAGGCTGTTGCATGAACCATAGTTTGTTCCTTTTAATTACTGAATAATGTTGAATTGTATGGAAGTATCATAGTTCGTTTATTCATTTATCTATTGAAGAGTATTCAGGTCATTTCCAATTTGGGCAATGATAAAGAAAGTTGCTATAACCATGCACATGTAGATATTTTGGTGAACATTTGAAAAATTCATTGGCATTTGATTCAGTTAGTGGAGTAGGATTTATGGGTCAAATGGTATGTGTATGTTTAACTACATAGGAAACAGTTTATTTTCTAATCTGATTACACTATTTGCCTTTCTACCTACCGTGTTTGAGAATTCCGTTTACTCTGCATCCCTGTTAGCACTTTCTAATGTCAGTTCTTTTAAGTTTTAAAAATAGGTATGTAAATGATATATCATTGTTTTATTTTGCATATCTCTAATGACTAAAGTTGTTGATTGTCTTATATTCTTATTTATCATTTATGTATTCTTTTTAGTGAAGTCTATCAATACTTGGGAGTTTTAATTGGAAATAATATTTTTCTCTTTTTAAAAGGAATAAAAATTTGTTGAAGAAAAATTAGCAAATATATTTAACCCCCCAAAAGGAAATAGAAAACATCATTCTATTACCTAGTAATAGCCATATTTTTGCACTTTTACTGTTCATGTAGATGCACTATATATGTGCATATATGTATGTATTTAATCAAATTCATACTGTGTCAATATGTCTATTGTTTTCTAAAATGCCTTTTTGAAACTTAAGTGTTAAATAGGTATAATAATGTCCTCCTGCCCAGAATATCCATATCTCAGTCCCCAGAAACTGTAAATATTTCACCTTACATGAAAAGTGGAATTTGGATTATGAATGAATTAAGGTTTTTAACTAGTTGATCATAAAATAGGGGAATTGTTTTGGATCATCTATCATAAGGATTCTTAAAAGTGGAAGACCAAAGCATAAGTGTAAATCAGAAAGATTATATGTAATATGAAAAGGACTTGACTTGTTGCTGACTTTGACGATGAAGAAAGAAGGTCATGGGCCAATGTATGTTAAGAGCTTCTAGATGCTGAGAAAGGAAAGGAAATGGATTCTTTCTTAGGGGTTCCAGAAAGGACTGAAGCCATCATAATATCTTAATTTTAGTCCAGCAAGATTCACTTCACACTTCTTGTTTCCATTAATGTAAAATAAAAAGTTTGTTTAAGCCACTGTTTGTGGTAATTTTTTATAACAGCAATAGAAAATCAATACAAGTATCAAGATAATTCTTCTACATCAATTTTTCATCTACTATTGATTATTTTTAAAAAATTGCAATATCAGAAGCATGAATAAATATTAAAACAGATAACATAAACTTGAAAGGGAATAGAGAAGGAGATTGCATGCAAGGATTCTGAAGTATTTCAGTGGAATCCTTAGGGCTCCATGGAATTCACTTTGAAAATGATTGATTTTTAATGATTGAATAGTAGTTTAATTTTCTACTTTTACGGACAAGTACCTTCATATGTGATGATGTTTTTCTCTATTTCCTCAAGCAGTAGGTGATCAGAGGGAGCCTCATGGTCTCAAGAAGTAATGGTACAGGTTGAAGACATTTTCTAAGCATTGCCCTATGTGCAAATATGTGTATGCTGAACCTAGATACAACAGCTGTTTCTCACTTTCTTACAGATGTGCTTGAAACATTTAGCAGTGTCTATGAAAAACACTTCTAAAATTTCATATTTATGATGTGGAAAGTGGAGATTAAGATTTTTGTGCCTATACTTGAGTGAGATATATATGCTGTGATTCATTCATATGGAAAGTAGAAACATAGATTGATTTGTGAATATTTTGTGAATGTTATCATTGCTCTTATATTTAATAATCCCTTATATTTAATAAGGTAGTAGAAGTCAATAACATCCTGCCATATTTGATCTCTTGGCATTTTCTATATAAGCCTAAAATGTTCTGAGCCAATTCCTTTTTCATTGATAATATGTCACATTTGGATGGATCTATCAACTTAGCTTAAAACTGTTAATTATTGAATTGTAGGACTTGTATAGCCTTACCTGCTATGTCTCTCAATATTGCTCTGTAATAATCAAGATAGTATCAAGACCAGTTATTTTCTTGTTTCTACAGGTTTCCATGATTGTACTTAGAATTCTCTCCCATCCTACCTCCTTCTTAGTATACTGAAGGCCCAAGCATTTTTCAAGTCCCAGTTCAAATTCTATCTCCTTACATTAAACATATTATTTTCTGTAAATAGGAAGGAATTTGTCTGTTTAATGGAGAGGACTCTATCATGTATTATGGAAATTTGAGTATTCATATACTCTTTGAAAGGAAACTTCTGAATTATTATTTTTTTCATTCTTTTAGGACCTAGTATAAATTTTAGGTTCTGAAGAGATATTGCATAGAATTATATGAGATTAATATTGGAGTAGAAAAACTAGGACCATTTACATGTGCCCTCACACAGAAAAATTTTCACGCTTTTGGCAAAATATTTTGGCAACTTGGTTTCAGTGTTCATATATATACCTTTTGTTTTTATTAATATATTTTTATTTTTAACACTAGTTTTGGTATTTCATATTGAAGTGTAAAAGCAGTGGACTATATAAAGGAAAATAGTACATCAGTCTTCTTGGTCAACTTAGAACAAAGAATGAAAAAATTTAAATGTACCAGTTCTGAGCTCATTGTATAGCTCAAGGACATTTCAGAAATTATTGTTTTCTCTTCAGTTTTGGGGAGCTAAGAAAAAATGAAGATTCTTCCAATGTTTCTTATTCTGTTATGGACAGATTCTTTCTTATTAAACACATTTCTATTTCTCCCTTCAGCTGCTCAACATAAGGAAGAACTGACTTTGAAATGAAACCAGATGGGACTTTCACATATAACTTCCATCCCCACATTTCCATTTATTCATAGGGAATAAGGGATTGGCATCACCTATGTTCATTCATTAAGTCACCCAACACAAATGTTTGTTGAGCACTTAGAACAATGTCTTACCCATATATCAGTGACTAATGCAAAATCCCTGTCCTTACGGAGCAATCACTGTGTAGGGGACCTTTTCCAGATCATTAATCCATCATTTTCTCATTCAAAGTTCATGCCCTCTTATCTTCTTTCCTTCCCAAATCTTTGCTGATCTCAGCTAACATATTTTAATTACTTCTATCTTTCTTTGTAACTTTACCTCTTTTTTTTCCTGTTACATTGTACTTTAGAATCCACGTTATCTGGAAGCTAACATTTTGGATTCATTTGTTATTCTCCATCTCCATCTACACATTGCCATTTCTCATCAGAATTTGAAGGCTATATCAAAAGAGATTGGAGACTTTTGCTTCTAACCAAGATGGAATAATATTTACAATACCAGAAACCACCTGAAGCATCTACAACACCAGACAAAATACATGAAATAATGTTTTGAAGACATAACACATCATGTAATATGGGATAATGAACTATGAGAGAGAGGTCACAAATGAGATAAAATCTACAGTTGTGCTACCTTACTGCTTGGAGAATTTAGATTTCAGTGCAGGGAGCAAGAAATAAGGTTTAGTGCAGTGGTTCTCCTAAGGTGAGAAAATGACTCTAGAAGTCCAGGGAAACAAGGTAGCCAAGTTCACAGCACAGAGAGATCTTTAGAGGGTCTTTATTGTGTCTTTATCTAGTTACTGACTAGTATGTGTGCATGATAAAACTGTCTGAGGCCAGTATGTGTGTGTGATAAAACTGTCTGAATTTCCTCCTGAAGAAGTAGAGGGAACCATCTTCAGGGTTCAAAATAATAATAGTAATAACTAGTTTATATTCTTACCAGCTAGAGTTAAAAACCTCATGATTATGGAGACATGGGATAAATAAATTACTTAGCAGGGTATTCCCTCATTGGTGGGGAAAATAATTGTTACACCAAAGTTTGTTCTGATGCTTCTTAAAACTAAAACACAAGCTTTGAACGAATCAAACATTATAGGAGAGAGGAGCTCATGAAAGTGGCTGAGATGTGTAAGCACTCCAGAACTCATTTCTGAGCTGAGCATGCATAGATCTGATTCTAAACACTAAACAAAAAACTTGAAGAATCCAATTAAGTGATAGATTACTGATCTTTCTAATCCAACTCAGAGATAGACCATTGATCCAGTGCCACTTGTTGGGGGTATAGCACAGAAATATTAAAACAGCACTTAAATGCTTTGAAAGCAGAACTATCACAGAAATTCTAACAAGAGAGCTGGTTCGAACTTATGGCCTTAACTCACTTTTGTAGATTGTCTACTAAATCAAAAATATCAGTATTCTCCATAAGATTAAGCAAGATCCAGAATTTTCATACTATTTAAAATTTCTGGGATATTATCAAAAATTACATGGCATATGAATTACTAATACAATCTCATTTTGTGTTGGAAAAGAAATCAATCAATAGATGCAAATGACAAGATGTGAACAGATGTTGCAATTATTTGGTAATTAGTGACAAGATGTTGCAATTATTTGGTAAAGACTAACATAGCTCTTATAATAACACTGCAACAATTAAAGTGAACATTCTTAAAACAAATGGAAATATAGATTGTTGCAAGTTAAGAAATGGAAAATATGAAGTATAGGCAAATTAAAAGTTTTAGAAATAAGGGGCTGAGGTTGTGGCTCAGTGGCAGAGCGCTTGCCTTACACGTGTGAGGCACTGGGTTCGATCCTCAGCACCACATAAAAATAAGTAAACGAAATAAAGACACTGTGTCCATGTATAACTAAAAATATTTTTTAAAAAGTTTTAGAAATAAAAAGTACAATAATTGAAAATTTAAAAACATACTGTTGAAGCCTATTAGCAGAGATGACAAAAGTGTCAGTGAATGTTAAGATAAATCAAGAGAAACTGTCTAATTCAAACAATAGAGTAAAAGGATTGAAAAATGTAGGAGCACTCTCCAATACCTTCAACCCTTCCCTTCCATCTTTCCCCATTCTATGTTAATAGACTGTGCTCTTGACAGAGAGTACCCCTTTGTTTGTGACCTTTGGACCTGATTGGTCTAGGAGTGTACTTGAGCTTCTGTACTTTCTGGAATAAACAGTGTTTTCTGCTTCTCGCTCTGGGTGTTTCTGCATCTCAATGGGGCAGAGCAGATTTTTATCTACACCTCTGGGGCCTGGGGAGAGTGGCTCCGCGGATTGCCACTGTCCAGAGACCCCATATCGTCTTCCACAGAGACCCCTTCTTTCTCCGTCTCTCTGGACCCCAACTCATCCAGCGGACCCACGTGCCCCCCCCCCCTTTAAAGTGATAAATGGCACTCCAGATGGGACAAAGCCTCAGGAATATGGGGATCAATATAAAAACATCTAATATTTGTGTTATTGGAGTCCCAGAGGAAGAGGAGCAAAAGTGCAGTGTAAACAAATATTTAAAATACTTGTGTCTGAACCTCATCATAAACCTGCAGATTCATAAAGCTCAGAGAACCTCAAATAGTATAAATGCAAAGAAATCTGCACCAGACATATTAATCTGTTGAAAACTTAAAGCAATGAAAAAGTCTTGAAAGCAGTCAGAAGAAAATGATGTATTTTTATAGGGGAACTAAGTAACTGCAGATTTCTCATTGGAAACTCTGATGGTCAAAAGGAAGTAGAGCACCATTTTTAAAGTACTGAGAATAATTGTCAACTGAAAATCTTATATCAAGTAAAAATATCCTTCAGAACAAAAATAAGATAAAGACGTTCCCAGACTAATGAAAATAATTCATCGTGAGGAGATCTCTTGTAGAAGAATTGATACTGGAAATTCTTCAAACAGAAGGGAAATGGGTCAAAAAGAACATGGAAGATTAGAAATAAAGGAAGAACATGGCAACATTTATGTCATGTAATTTTTGCCACATTAAATAATATTGTGCAAACACCAGTCAAAGGGAGATAGGTTATGTTAATATTAAAGTAGACTTCAGGACAAAGAAAATGATCCAATTTAAAGAGGGATATCACATAATGATTAAAGGGTCACTTCACCAAAAACACAATTCTAAATTTGGGTACACATAAAAACAACTTCAAGATCCATGGAACAAAATTTTACTAGGATAAATTCATTATTTAGACATGTTTCATTGAAAATTATTCTATTTCTATAATATTGTATAAAATGTAAACTGATCTACAAGCAATAGAAATCAGATCACAAGTTTCCAAAGGACAAGCAGGATTACCAAGGGCCAGAAGAATGCTTTCAGGGTGATGAATATGTTCACCATCTTGATTGGGGTGATGATTTCTCAAATATATATATATATATATATATATATATATATATATATATATGTTTAAAAATTTATGAAATTGTATCTTTAACTATATGATGTTTATATGTATATTTATTATACCTTAATAAAGCTATATAGAGATAGATTGGAACATGTCTATATAGAGATAGATTGGAACATGTCTGATCTTCCACACTTGAATTAGTTCATAGACTCCATATTTCCCCCCATTTCTACTTGTCTTCCTACCAAATCTGCTCTTTTCTTTTATTGGATCTCTGATGTGTTGACGGTTGCAGCTCTTTGCTTTTGGAAAGTTCTTTTCGGCAAATATACTCAAGAAAATAAAGAGACTGAAGTGTATACCCAAAGGACTTAAAATCAGCATACTACAGTGATGTAGACACATCAATGTTCATAGCAGCTTAATCTATAAGAGGTAAGCTATAGAACCAACTTGGTGGTATAATTGAATCAAAATGGAGGTTCAATTCCAAATTTTCTTAGGAATCTCCATACTGCTTTCCATAGTGGTTGCACCAATTTGCAGTCCCACCAAAAATGAATGAGTGAACCATTTTTCCCACATCCTCACCAACATTTATTGTTACTTGTATTCTTGATAATTGCCATTCTGACTGGAAGGAGATGGAATTCCAGTATATTTTTAATTTGCATTTCCCTAATTGCTAGAGATGTTGAACATTTTTCATATATTTGTTTTTTTTTAATTTTTCTTTTTTTAGTTGTAGATGGACACAATGTCTTTATTTTATTGCTTTGTATGTGGTGCTGAGGATTGAACCCAAGGCCTCCCGCATGCGAGGCAAGTGCTCTACCGCTGAGCTACAATCCCAGCCCTTTCATATATTTGCTGATCAATTGTAGTTGTTCTTCTGTGAAGTGTCTGTTGGATTTCTTTACTCATTTATTGATCGGGTTATTTGGAGTGTTTTGGTTTTTTTTTGGTGTTAAGTTTTTTGAGTTCTTTATATATCCTAGAAAATAATGCTCTATTTGAGGTGCATGCGGTAAAAATTTTCTCCCATTCTGTAGCTTTCTCTCTTCATGTTCTTCATTGTTTCCTTTGCTGTGAAGAAGCTTTTTAGTGTGCTACAATCCTATTTATTGATTCTTGATTTTACTTCTTGTGCTTTAGGAGTCTTGTTGAGGAATTCAGTTCCTAAGCTGACATGATAGAGAATTGGACCTAAAATTTCTTCTAGTAGGTACAGGGTCTCTGGTCTAATGCCTAGGTCTTTGATTCACTTTGAGGATTAAATTTCATTCTACTACAAATAGATTTTCAGTTTTCCAAGCACCATTTATTGAAGAGGCTATCTTTTCTCCTATGTATGTTTTTGGCATTTTTGTCTAGTATGAGATAACTATATTTATGTGTGTATGTCTCTTTGTCTTCTATTCTGTTTCTTTGGTTTTCATGTCTTTGTGTGTGTGTGTGTGTGTGTGTCTGTGTGTGTATGTGCATGCACCAATACCATACTGCTTTTGTTACTATAGCTTACTATAGCTCTGTAATATAATTTAAAGTCTGATAATCCATCTAATTTATTTAGAGACCGGGTCTCACCGAGTTGCTTAGCGCCTCGCCATTGCTAAGGCTGGCTTTAAACTTGCGATTCTCCGGTCTCAGCCTCCCATACTGCTGGGATTACTATATTCAGTGTTATTAATCTGGTTTCTTAATTTGAATTAGTTTCTCCTTTGATTGACTGTTCTTCTAGTGTAGTTTCTCCCTTGCTGCTTTTCACTTATATTTTTCATTTCTTCTTCTTGAAATATTTTATTGAATGTTTTGTAGAGCAGGCTTTCTAGTTGCAAATTCTTTTAACTTTATCATGGAAGGTTTTTATTTCATTATCATTTCTAAAGCTTAATTTTGCTGGGTATAGTATCTTGGTTGGCATCCATTTTCTTTCAGAGCTTGATATATATTTTTTCAAACCTTCTAGCTTTGAAGGTCTGGGCTGAGAAATCAGCTGAGACCTGGATTGATTTTCCTCTAAAAGTGACCCCCCCTCCCGCACCCTTTAAAATTCTATCCTTATTCTGTATGTTAGGCATTTTCATTATAATGTGCCTCTGTGTGGGTCTGTTTAATTTTTTATATTTGAAAACCTGTATCTGATTTTTTCATTCTTTAGTTTGGGGAAATTTTCTGATATTATTTCATTGAAAAGATCATGCATTCCTTTGGTTTATATTGCTGAGCTTTCATCTATCCCAGTAAATCTTAAATTTGGTTATCTCATAGTTCTTAGAAGTTGTGTTCATGGTCTCTTAACATCTTTTTTCTGTGGGCAACTCTATTTGCAAGATTATATATTTTGTCTTCGTTGCCTGAGGTTCTGTCTTCCAAGTGGTCTAGTCTGTTGGTGATACTTTCCACTGAATTTTTAATTTGGTTTATTGATTTCTTCATTTCGAGGATTGCTTCTTTTTTTTTTTTTTTTCAGAATCTCTAGCTCTATACTGAAGTGATCTTGCACTTTCTGTATTTTCTCTCTGATACCACTCCTTACATTGTCCCTTTCCTAGCAGATTGTTTTAACTATGTACATTCTAAACTCCTTCTCTGACATGTATCTACTGGTAGTGATGGATTTTGTTATTGGAGTATCTTGCTTTGTTTGGGGCAATTTGTTCCCTTGTTTAGTCATGTTGTTTGTGTGCCTACCAATCTAATGGTATGGATCTGAGTCAGTAGAGTTTCTGTCCTTCAGACTTTTAGTGTCCTTGAAGGTTTCCAGTGCCTTACTGTTTAGGGGGAAACAAATAATAACAACAACTGATGCAAACAATATACAATACTATACCAAATAGTTCCTGCTATGATGTCTACAATGTTGTCACAATGAACAGAAATGACATGAGCAGGTACTGCAAATAATAAAAACAGTAAATTGTTTACTATTTTGAATGGTGTTTTGGAAGAGAAGTAAGATGTCATGATTATAAGGGAGGAGTAGAAAGACTAGAAGTAAAAATTTAAAGAAAGAGTGAAAGAGAACACAATAGAGATTGGCTGTCAGTAGAAGAAAAGAGAAATAGATTCAAGGAAAACAGATAATTTAGAGAAAATATATATAAAGTAAAAATTAAAAAAATAAAAATAAAAAAGAAACAAACCCAAACTGAAATATACTAATCAAACTTCCTATTTCTCAAAAAACTGATCCATGAAAAATAACTCATTCCAAAAATGCTAGAAATGAGAAAAGAAAAAAAGTATGAATATGTATAAATTTTCATGAACCATTCAGCTCACAATTAAAGCAGAGCGAAAAAAAGATCTTGATGAAAAGTTTGTCTACTGGAGTTCAGAATATTCTCAGCTTTCTTTCTCAACAGTTAGGTGGAGTTGTCTGTAGTATCATGCTTGTTACACCCTCAACATGGGGTTGGTAGGGAAGTAATCCATGGGTAGAACTCCTGGAGGAGGTGTTTATGTTTAGGTAGGCTCCAGGCTCTTTACTGGATGCCAGTTGGTCTGGAGATTCTAAATCAGTGCACCACCAGGGTCCAGCAGTTGCTAGTCCACACTGGAAGACTACACTCCAGGGTTTCCCTTGGGTTCCACTCATGTGAGAATGGCCAATTCTTAGTCCACTGTGTCACTTGTGGATCCCAAGTTTCCTGGTTGGGTTTAGTCTCCAAACTGTCACTCTAGCCCCTGCCTTTTTGAAATCCTGGCCAGGTAACTCTCCCAGCTGGTCCTGCAAGCATTTGGATTAGAGTTGCGGGGGGAGAGCCTGGTGGATTTCCAAGACCAGTTATCCCCTGTTTAATTTTCTTTCCATGTTTAATTTTCTCCTGGTCACTTAGGCACACTCTATGTTTTACAGTGTGGCCTTGCCAGGCCTGTATTTTGGGCCAGACTTGGGTTTGCAAAGATTCAGCTCCCCAGCTCCAGCTCCCATGCCGGGGCTGCAAAACTGTTTCTTCCTCTGTTTTCCACATGTCACCAGGAGAGATGTGGTTTCTTTCCCATACAAGGCTATTGTGCAGCACACCTTTCAGTTTAGTCAGTCAATGTCTTTGATCTCTAAACTCTCCATACCCAAATATGCCTTAGTCTTCCCCAAAATGCTGGTTCCTTTAATTTTCTTTTCCTTCCACTGGGCTCATGGAGGGATCACTCTGGCTGGTGACTCTGGCTGTGGCAGTGGCTGTGGCGCTGAAGATTTCTTCCTTATTTTATTATATCCAACCTCCTGAGTTCCCAATCTGCTTTGAGTGTCTAGTATCAAATTCCAGCAAAGTTCTCTGTACTCTCTCTCTCTTTTTTATTCACCCACCTTGCAGAGAAGCTGTATGTCTGCTTTCTTGGATTCATGCCATAGAACAGCCAGGAAAGCAACCTATTCTATTCCACCATTTTTTTAAAAATTAAATTTTAGTTTTTTAAAATGCATTTCAAGTCATAGTACATATATAGAGCTCACTTTTCCATCTTTCTGGTTGCAAACAAGATAGAGTCACATCATTTGTGTCTTCATATATGTACCTAGGGTAGTGATGTCCATCTCATTCCACCATTTTTGCTACTCCCATTCATCTCCCCCTGTCCCATCCTCCATTTCTCCAATGCTCCCCACCCCAACCCCTCTTATGTATCAACATCCACTAATCAGAGAGAACATTCAGCCTTTGGTTTTTTTGGATTGGCTTACTTCATTCAGCAAGATGTTTTCCAGTTCCATCCATTTACCTGCAAATGCCATAATTTTATTCTCTTTTATTGCTAAGTAATATTCCATTGTGTATATATACTGCAATTTCTTTATCCATTCATCTATTGAAGGGCATCTAGGTTGCTTCCACAGTTTAGAAATTGTGAATTGAGCTGCTATAAACATTGAAGTGGCTGCATTACTGTAGTATGCTGTTTTTAAGTCTTTAGGGTATAGGCCAAGGAGTGGAATAGGTGGGTCAAATGGTGGTTCCGTTCCAATTTTTTAAATCTCCACATTGCTTTCCAGATAGGTCGCAACAATTTGCAGTCCCACTAGCAATGTTTGAGTGTGTCTTTTTCACCACATCCTCGCCAGCACTTATTGTTGCTTTTATTTTGGATAACTGCCATTCTGACTAGAGTGAGATGAAATCTTAGAGTAGTTTTGATTAGCATTTCTCTAATTGCTAGAGATGTTGAACATTTCTACATATGTTTGCTTATTGATTGTATATCTTCTTCTGAGAGGTTTCTAGTCAGCTCCTTAGCCTAATTACTGATTGGGTTGTTCATTTTTTTGGTGATAAGTTTTTTGAGTCCTTTATATATCCTGGAGACCAGTGCTATATCTGATGTGCATGTGGCAAAAATTTGCTCCCAGAATATAGGCCGTCTGTTCACCTCATTGATTGTTTCTTTTGCTGAGAAGACGCTTTTTAGTTTAAATCCATCCCATGTATTGATTCTTGCTTTTATTTCTTGTGCTTAGGAGTCTTGTTAAGGAAGTCGGGGCCCAATCCAACATGATGAAGATTTGGGCCTACTTTCTCCTCAATTAGGCAGAGGGTCTCTGTTGTAATTCCTAGGTCCTTGATCCACTTTGAGTTGAGTTTTGTGCATAGTGAGAGAAAAGTGTTTAGTTTCATTTTGCTGCATATGGATTTCCAGTTTTCCCAGCACCATTTGTTGAAGAGGCTATCTTTTCTCCAGTGTATGTATTTGGCACCTTTGTCTAGTATGAAATAACTGTATTTATGTGGATTTGTCTCTGTGTCTTCTATTCTGTACCATTGGTTTACATGTCTATTTTGGTGCCAATAACATGTTGTTTTTGTTATTATAGCTTTATAGTATAGTTTAAGGTCTGGTATTGTGATGTCTCCTGCTTCACTCTTCTTACTAAAGATTGCTTTGGCTATTCTGGGTCTCTTATTTTTCCAAATGACTTTCATGATTGCCTTTTCTATTTCTATAAGAAATGACTTTGGGATTTTAATTGGGATTGCATTGAATCTGTATAGCACTTTGGGTAGTATGGCCATTTTGGCAATATTGATTCTGCCTATCCAAGAGCATGGGAGATCTTTCCATCTTCTAAGATCTTATTCAATTTCTTTCCTTTGTATCCTATAGTTTTCATTGTAGAGGTCTTTCACTGCTCTAGGTAGATTGATTCCCAAGTATTTTATTTTATTTTATTTTTAGGCTATTGTGAATGGAGTAGTCTTTCTGATTTCTCTTTCAGAGGATTCATTACTGATGTATAGAAATGCAATTGATTTATGGGTGTTGATTTTATATCCTGCAATTTTGCTGAATTCAATTGTTAATTCTAGAAGTTTTCTGGTAGAATTTTTTGGATCTTTCAAGTATAATATCATGTTGTTTGCAAATAATGATACTTTGAGTTCTTCTTTTCCTGTTTGTATCCCTTTAATTTCTTTTGTCTGTCTAATTGCTCTAGCTAATGTTTCAAGGACTATTTTGAATAGTTGTGATGAAAGAGGGCAACCCTGTCTCATTCCTATTCTTAGAGGGAATGCTTCCAATTTTTGTCCATTTAGTATGATGTTGGCCTTGGGTTTAGCATAGATAGCTTTTACAAAATTGAGATATGATCCTACTATCCCTAGTTTTTCTAGTGTTTTAAACATGAAAAGGTGCTGTATTTTGTCAAATGCTTTCTCTGCATCAATTGATAAAATCACGTGATTCTTATCCTTAAGTCTATTGATGTGACGGATTAAATTATTTGATTTCCATATGTTGAAACAACCTTGCATCCCTGGAATGAACCCCACTTGATCATGGTGCACTATTTTTAAATATGTTTTTGTATGCAATTTGCCAAAATTTTATTGAGAATTTTTGCATCTATATTCATCAGGGATATTGGTTGTAATTTTTTTTTTTTGATGTGTCTCTGTCTGGTTTTGGTATCAGGGTGATACTAGCCTCGTAGAATGAGTTTGGAAGGGTACCCTCCTTTTCAATTTCATAGAATAATTACTGGAGTACTGGAGTTAGTTCTTCTTGTAGGTCTTGTAGAACTTGGCTGAGAATCCATCTGGTCCAGGGCTTTTCTTGGTTGGAAGGCTCTTGATGGCATCTTCTATTTCCTTGCTTGTAATTAATCTATTTAAGTCATACATGTCCTCCTTGTTTAGTTTGGGTAGGTCATATGTTTCTAGAAATTTGTTGGTGTCTTCAGGGTTTTCTATTTTACTGGAGTATAGATTTTCAAAATAGTTTTTAATTATCCTCTCTATTTCAGCAGGGTCTGTCGTGACATTTCCTTTTTCATCACAAATTTTAGTTAGGATGGCTAGGGGTTTGTCAATTTTATTTATTTTTTCAAAGAACCAGCTTTTTGTTTTGTCAATTTTTTGAATTGTTTCCTTTATTTCAATTTCATTGATTTCAGCCCTGATTCTAATTATTTCCTGTCTTCTACTTCTTTTGGTGTTGGTTTGTTCCTCTTTTTCTAGGGCTTTGAGATGTTGTGTCAAGTCGATTTGTTGACTTTTTCTTCTTTGAATAAATGAGCTTAATGCAATGAACTTTCTTTCCTCTTAGCACTGCTTTCATAGTGTCCCAGAGATTCTGATATGTTGTATTGGGGTTCTCATTTACCTCTAAGAATTTTTTTAACTCCTCCCTTATGTCTTCTGTTACCCATGCATCATTCAATAGCATATTATTGAGTCTCCAGGTATTGGAGTAGCTTCTTTTTTTTAAAACTGGCATTAATTTCTAATTTCATTCCATTTGATTCCATGGTCAGATAGAATGCAGGGTAGTATCTCTATTTTTTTGTGTTTGCTAAGACTTGCTTTGTGGCTTAGCATATGATCTATTTTGGAGAAGGATCCATGTGCTGCTGAGAAAAAAGTGTATTTGCTCATTGATGGACAGAATACTCTACATATATCTGTTAGTCTAGATTATTGATTGTTCTATTGAGTTTTGTAGCTTGTTTAGTTTTTTTTTTTTTTTTTTAAGATCTGTTCAGTGGTGAGAGAGGTGTGTTAAAGTCACCCAGAACTATCGTATTGTGGTCTATTTGATTCTTTCTTCCTAACATACATGGCTGCCTCATATTTTAGGTCATAGATATTTAGGATTGTTATGTCTTATTGATAATTCCCTTAAGCAGTATGAAATGACCTTCTTTGTCCCTTTTCACTAACTTTGGTTTGAAGTCCACTTTATCTGATATAAGGATGGAAACTCCTGTTTGTTTATGCAGTCCATGTGAGTGATACATTTTTCCCCATCCCTTCACCTTCAATCTGTGAGTGTCTCTTCCTGTGAGATGAGTCTCTTGGGGGCAGCATATTGTTGGGTCTTTTTTTAAAATCCAATTTGCCAGTCTATGTCTTTTAATTGCTGAGTTTAGGCCATTGACTTTCAGTGTTGTTATTATTAAGATATAGTTTGTATTTCCAGAAATTTTGGTTTATTTTTAGTTCTTAACTTGACTGAGTTTCTCTTTTGATTGGCCTTTCCTTTAGTGTAGCTCCTCCCTTTTCAGGCTTTCATTGTTGTTTTTCATTTCCTCCTCATGGAATATTTTACCAAGAATGTTGTAGTGCAGGCTTTCTTCCTATAAATTCTTTTAATTTTTGTTTATCTTGGAAGGTTTTTATTTCATCATCAAATCTAAAACTTAATTTTGCTGGATATAAGATTCTTGGTTGCCATCCATTTGCTTTCAGAGATTGGTTTATGTTGTTCTAAACTCTTCTAGCTTTAAGGGTCTGGGTTGAGAAGTCTGCAGAGATCCTAATTGATTTCCCCCTATATGTAATCTGATTCCTTCCTCTTCTGGCTTTTAAGGTTCTTTCTTGATTCTGAATACTAGGTATTTTCATTATGATGTGCCTTGGTGTAGATCTGTTGTGATTTTGTACATTTGGTGTCTTGTAAGCCTCTTGTATTTGATTATCCAATTTGTTCTTCATGTTTGGAAATTTTTCTGATATTATTTCATTGAATAGTTTGTTCAATACTTTGGTTTGAAATTGTATGCCTTCCTCTATCCCAATAATTCTTAAATTTGGTCTTTTTATGTTATCCCATAATTCTTGGATGTTCTGTTCATGGTTTCTTACCATCTTCATTGTGTATTCAACTGTAATTTCAAGATTAAATGTTTTGTCTTCATTGTCTAAGGTTCTGTCTTCAAAGAGATCCAATCTGTTGATGTTGCTAATTTGGTTTATTGTTTTTTCATTTTTAGTATTTCTGTTTGGTTATTTTTCAGAATTTCTACCTCCTTGTTGAATTAATCTTTTGCTTCCTGTATTAGCCTATGTAGCTCTTTATCAAAATTATCTTTTGCTGTCTGGGTTTGCTCTCTTTTATCTCTTATATCTCTTATATCATTCTTTAATTCACAGAACATTTTAATTATATACATCCTGAACTCCTTCTCTGACATTTCTTCTGCTGTGCTGACCACGGATTCTAATAATGTAGTGTTTTGTTTGAGGCACTTTCTTCCCTTGTTTTTTCATGTTATTTGTGTGTCTTCCCTTCTAGGACTGCAGATCCGAGGTGTTACAATTTTTATCCTATAGGCTCACAGATTCCCTACAGCATTTCAATACTTCTCTTTTAAGGAACAGACCAATATTGACAGATCTCAATACAAACAATATATAATTTTAAACCAAGTAGCTCCTAATTTCTCCTAAATACATTTCTGGCTTTTTCACAATATACACAAATTATGAGTTTAATTAGCATCTACTAATTGTGAGTTTAATTAGCATCTACTAATATAAACAATTGGTTTGTGCAAGGGTCTACAGTTTCTGCTGGTGGGCTAGAAAGAACCAGGGATGGGGTGTAGGATGAGCTGTTAGGGAGGTAGGAAGTGAGGATACAGTTATTAGATCCTAGAAAGCATGAAAGAGGAATCCAAAAGAAGTTGGCTATTAGTAGAAAAGAGAGAAAGAGATTTAGGGAAGACCAATAAGTAGGAAGAAAATAGAGTACAACTAACAAGGAGACACAAAAATTAAGAAAAATAAAACATGTAGAGGTGGAAGTTACAAGACTATAATACAATTGTAGTATACTAATCATATATCCCAGTCCACAGTAGCCTAATGCATAAAAATACTTGATTTCACAAATGTTGGGGATGTGAGGGTGGGAAAAGAGCAAGAGAGAGAAAAGAAGAAAAAAGAAGAAAAGAGAAAAAAAAGGAATAGATGGGGGGAAAAAATCTCAGTGTAAATAAACAGGATTGCTTCCCTTCTCTTCCAATAAGTGGAGTTGTCTGTTGCTTCCTGGTATCTACCCACTCAGGTCAAAGATGGTGAAGCAGGAGTCTCACAAAGAAGCCATCTGCTTCAGAGATAGGGTGAAGGGCTGGGCTGGGCGGTGGTGTTGGGTGATGTGTTTGGACATGCAGCTCTGTGGTGTGTTGTGCAGAAGTAAAAGTTTGTCTCCAGATCCTGTCCCATGTCCCCAGGTGTAGGTGAACAGGGAGGTTCCACCCTAGTAGATGGAGATCCACACAAGAGCAACAGCCCGGGGTCCTGCGTGGGAGCCGGGGTTCCCACCTGGGAGCAATGGCTAGGGGTCCTGTGTGGGTGGGTGACCCAAAGTCCTGTGGGGTATGTGGGCACTGGAGCCGGGAATCCTGTGTGGGAGCAGGTTTTGCATGGGCAATTGGTGAGAGTTCTGTGGCGGAGTGTGTGGCTGGGATACTGCGCTGGCTTGTGGCTGGGGTCCTGTGCAAACACTGGGGCCTGATCACCCTGTGGGCATGTGAGTGGAGTTCCTGCATGGAGGCAGCTGTTGGGTGTTCTCTAAAAACTCAGTGAGAAACAGTGTTTCTACTACTTTAAACCCCGGCCCTGGAGAGACTAGGAATGCTGCGTCCATCTAGGCTCCCATCTTGGAACGATCACCCTATTCTACCATCTTGAAACCCTCCCCCTTACTTTCTGAAATTTCCAGAATTTGAATAGTTTTCCATTTAATGGTTTTCTATAAATCTCAGATGCTGTTTCAATTCTTTTTTTCCCTCTACTCCCAACTTCTGCTTCTATTTCCTTTTGTTCTGGTTTGGATATTTCAAAAGACCTGTCTTCAAGTTCAGAAATTCTTTTTTCTGCTTTAGTCTGTTTTTCAGGGTTTTATGTATATTTTTATTAAACTTTCTGAGTTCTTCACTTCCAAGACTTCTTTTTGATTATTTTGTCATATCTCTCTCTGCTGTTTTTCATTCATATAATGAATTATTTTCCTAATTTCATCACATTGTTTTTCTGTATTCTCTTGAATCTCATTAAGTTTTTTTATAACTGTAATTCTGAATTCTTTATCAGAGATTTTCATTAGTATTATTTTCCTTGACATCTGTTGCTAGGGAGTAATTGTGTTCTTTCGAACGTGATATATTTCCTTGTTTCCTACATTGTGTTTCTAAGTTGATATTTGCACATTAGTCAATTAATTATTTCTACCACTTTCATAATAGGATTTCATAGTAAATGCCTTTTGCCCTCAGGTCCAACTGCAATGAGTAGGGTTGATGGAGGGCCACAGCATAGTGTCATCCAGTATGCTGCAGCATTGAGCAACCAGGGATTTAGAGATTGGTGGCAGAACATATAAATAGCTTTGTGGAAGCAAAGCTACAGTGCAGACTCCAGGTAGCTCTTCTAACTGGGATCCAAATTGATATGACTCAGAAACTCTCCTGTTACTAGGCTGTTTGTCTAAAGTGATGAGGTCCATTGGGAGTCTTGTCTTCACCCTTTCCCCTGAAGTAGGGTGTCTCCTTGGCTGGGGAGCAGGGATTGCAGTCTGCAGTGTGATTTGCTCCACTTTCTATGCTGCTATCCCAGGAGTCTGTGTCTTAAAGTTTCTTGTCCCTCTCTTTCTGGATTCCAGTGTCCCTTTCCTCAAAATGCAGCTATTCATTCGTTGTTCTGGTTCTTCTTTGTAGTGGAGAAGGTGAGTTCTAGGCATCTATATCCAGTCGCTTTGCCAGTGCTTCCCTTAGAACTTTTGAAGTTCAAAACAAACACTGGTTCCCTCACTCCCAAAGTTTGTAGGATAAAGAAGCAATTGGAAAGTAACTATTGTTTTGAAGACCAGTAATATTACAGAGTGGAGAGAATACTGAGCCAGACAACTTGAAGCTTAGGAATGCGTCTTTCAGGATCTGAGGTGTGGAGTTAGTGGACAGGCCATTGTGTGTACACTATGATGAATACAATATCAGATTTAGAGATTTTGAGAGAAAAAAGCTATTGGGGAACCATGAACTTATTGATCCAAATGATTTGATACTCATATTCATTCTTTATGTAAACCTTGGGTATTATCAGCTTATGATTCCTCATTAATAAAATAGAGGATAATGATAATAGCTTCTCTGAGGATGTAAGAAGATGATAATATAGATTACTATCAGACCTGATATAGTAAGGAAAGTATAAATATTAGCTATTAAAATTAATAAAGAAAATGATAATGTATACTAGTAGCAGAAAATATTTTAGAAAATACTTGGAAGTTGGGGAAAGGAAGGCAAAAAGAGTAACTTTAGTTGGATAGAAAGGACTTGGGAAAAAGACTTACTTGGGGAAATTTATGTGAAATGATATTAGGACTGCCAGAAGCACAGTGTGATCTGCACTAAAAGATAGGTCTTGGAAGAATGAGAGAGGAAATACTACTATTCCTACATAATCATGAAAGTAATGAGATGGAGTGTTCTCTGGATTTGGAATCAGAGACATGAAATGATAACCCCAGGTCAACAACCTCTAGGAATCAGTAGCAGGAATGGTTTCCACCTCTGAAACAGCAGTGTGTACTCAAGTGCCATCTTGGGGCCTAGTTATAGTAAGCAGTTCTTTGTCTTCTGTTAATGGAGAACCGCCTCCATGTAATTCTTTCTCTTTATCTACAGTCTGGGCTCTAGACTCAGAGTAACCATGACTTTCTTCCTTTGATATCAGATGAGTAGAAAATTGATTACTTTGGTTGTTTTAGCAATATACTCATTTCTAAAGCATAGAAGATTGAAGATGATTATTCCTTTGCCTATGAACATAACTAGATTTGAAAGCATTTGTTAAATACTATTTGGCAGTCCTTAGGCAAAGCCTTAGTTGATACAGTTTATAGTTTTACTTATGATTTTGTTAGGATATGTAGCAGTTACTATTAGTTTTCTACCCAACAGCTATTCCTGCCCATCTTTATTTTATTTTACTTTATTTTTTGGTACTGTGGAATGAACCCAGGGGTGCTTAATCACTGAGCCACATCGTCAGCCTGTATTTTACATTTTTATTTAGACACAGGGTCTTGCTGGGTTGCTTAGGGCCTCGCTAAGTTGCTGAGGCTAGCTTTGAACTCGAGATCCTTCTGCTTCAGCCTCCTGAGCTGCTGGGATTATAGGTGTGCGTCACCATGCCCAGCCCTGTCCTTCTTTTCTTCTAAAATCACCTCAATTTTGCTCAGGAACAGGCAGCTATGAGTTTCAGAGGATGCTTATTCCTTTCCAACCTTAGATAGATCTTGATTACTTTAAGTCAATCATGATTAGTTCTAATATCTTTATCAATGATTTGCTTGGAAAAAGCCAACAAAACTAAAAGAAGAAGGCTACTGTGTGGGTTCTAGGAATGGGTTCTTTCTTTTAAAAAGAAATACAAAGGGATAAATAGTTTATTTTCTGCATCCAGACGCACTGTGTGAGGATGTGATGTCTGCAATTGCAGTAGGAATTCTGCTGTTGTTAAGGGATAAGCCTGAGGACAAAAGTCAACACTCTAAGGAGAGCACAACAGAAACTGGAAATTTGCAACATTGGAAGATATCACTGAGCCACTAAATTAATGATCTTTAAAAGCAACTTACCTCATACTCTCTTTTTATGTAAGACACTGCATTTTGTTATATTGTTTTTCTCTGTTATTTTATGCTGAAAGTGCACAAATTAATTACGAGTAGGACCCTTTAGTGACATGCTCTACATCTTACCCTGACTAGACCCCCAAGGAAGCAATAAATATGGTGCTCAAGAGGATGAGATTTGAAGTGAATTAGACCTATGTTTAAATCTTTGCTCTTGTCTTTTGTTAGCTGAATAAACTTGAATAAGTAATTAAATCTCTTTAAGCTTTTCTTTTTCTCACCTAAGAAATGGAAATAATAATAATAGATATCTTACAATGTTATTGTGATTAAATACAGGAATGTATTCACATCCTTAATATATTATCTGTCACAAACTAAATTCTCTAGAATTATTATTATTAATTTTCAAAGATTTCAATTTTTCAAGATTGATGCTATCGTTCACACCATTTATGCATTCAGCAAACATTGATTAGGTACATAGTTTGTAGGTTAAGTATTGAGAACAGCTTTCTTTTCTCCTGTGGAGATAGCAATCTGAGTTGTGAGTTGTCTTTATGGGAAAAAGCTTTACAGGAAGCTGTAAAGCTTTTAGTGGAGGAATCAGGTAGCTGAGAGTTCTTTACTTCTGTCTCCTCCAAGATCTGTAGAGGAAGAAGGGTAATACCTGGTCCTGCAACTTCACTTTTGAGATAACACTTAAGACGGCCCTGACTCTATTCTTGAAGCTGTCAATCATCCTTCTCTGCCATAAATGACTGTTCTAGTTTGCCAGGTCATATTTTTGGCCTCTGAATTCCCTGGCCCTTCAGCTGTTGATTAATCATTTTAAGCCAATAGTACACACAAACACACAAAAATAAACACACTCTGCCCCTCTCTCAGGTATACCTCAGCAAAGAGCAAACATTTTATAGTTGTGATAGGAGGTAAAAACTTGGAAAGTCCTGCTGTGGGGAAGCTGCTATAAGACCACCTTGTAAATAGAAAATCAGATCATTTTTCAGTCCAGGGAAAGCACACTGAAATGCACTGGAGAACAGAATAAAAGAGATTGGCTGGGGGCCAGATGACTAGTATTCTATAATTGACTTACTCTGGGACTTTAGAAAGTCACTTTACCTTTCTATGTCTATTTACTTATTCCTAACTAATGACTATACATTCATTGAAAAATTACTTAATTTATTTAATATTTTTGGACATCTAATGCATGAATTATATAGTCATTTGAGTAATTAGCTAATATTTGATTATTTAATTACATATTACCAAGAGATCAGGGATGGTATTGGGTTCTATTCACTATTGTTACTGCTTAGTATCATGCCTAACAGAGAAAGTGCTTTAAAAAATGGTTATAAAAAATAGAAAAAGTAATGAATCTATAATACGATTTGGCTCTGGAAGAGGATTACTAAAGTCCTTTCTTGTTATATACATAAAGAGAAAGTTATATCTCCTCATGCCCTCCCTAATGTAAAACTGAATAATACCCTCCCCCCCCCTTTTTGAGAAGGATACAAATGCCTTTATATTTGAAAAAGGGAGAAACCACCTCAAGATAGTGAGGCACTAGAAAGAACTTTTGAGAAATCTGGCTATTTTAACTTGATAAGGATGAATTTGGCAAGGCTTGAAAGTACCTGAATACATAAACTTACCTTAAAGACTAAAGTAGGATCATATAAAGGTAAGACCATTAAACTGGACTATTTGATCTCAACAAGGAGTAAGAAAAATTTCAATTCTTCATGTGTTGAAATAAATTTGGGGATTTCTATAAAGGGCTATTGGGAAACTGAAGTATTCTGCAGGAGAAATCAACCTCTATGTGTGAGATGCCTCTGATGCAGAGTACATCTTGAAGTAATATGCAACTCTTGATGACACCTCTTCAACACTTAGTAAATCTGACCCTTCCTTTCATCTGTCATTATGCTAAATCACATGGCCCAGCAAGCAGCTAACACGTTGCAACCAAACTTTACAATTGCAGACTGAGAACATGTGCTCCCTCAAATTGATTAGTGATATTACCAGTGTTTAAACCCATTTCCTGTCACCTTGGAGGAAGGCAGGTTACTTGACAGGAAGTCATACTGCTGTCATCCAGCCAGGCTGCCAATGCAGCTCTTTAAACTTGCTGGTGAGTAAAGAGGCAGCCAGCTTTACTCTGGCCTAAAGCTTTTGCACATGTTGAGTACTGCAGAATTTAGTGTATCATGAAGTACCTAATTTTGATACTAATGGAATGTGCATTTCCTTGAGATTTCTAAGTTCCCAAAGGTTTTGGCAAATGTTGACATGGAAACTTCTTTAGTTAAAAATGAGCTTATTTTATGCTTAAAGGGTCATTTTGCATTAGCTGTGTCTTCAAGTTGATTTTGAAAAATTACCACTTTGGGGAGTGGGCAAAAAGAAGCCCCAAGAGGCAGCACATTTCCTCTAATAAATTCAAACAACTTTTTCTTTGTATTGAAGATATTATTTGTCATACATTTTCCTTGTCATATTGAGCATTCCCAGACCATCATTTAAAACAGATTGGTAATTTGGCCCTTAATTTTGGCACCTGTACATCTTTTAAAGCTCTGGGCTGTGTTTGGAGACTTTACTATTCTGTAAGTTAATACCCTTTTAGGGCCTAAACGCCACCATTAACAGCAAATTGGCCTCTTAGGATGTTGGATAGAACCATTTTTTATATTTATTTGTTTAATCTTTATTAGCCAGAGGTTGTCTTGCAGCTCTAAGGGAATGATTTGCCCGTGAGACTTGCAGGCATGTTTAAATATTTCCTTATAACTTCAGAGTTAGGAGGGAGTTTGATCACTGTTAAGTACTTTAGGCTGCTTATGACTCCAACCTCTGTTTCTAGGCAGCCTTGAAAACCCAGGTTTAAGCTGCTCCCATTCCCGGCATACAGGCCTAATAAGTCCTAAATTTTCATTGCTAGAGAGGACCATAGAGATCATCTCATCAAAACTACTTATTTTACAGGTGGGAAAACTGAAATCCAAAGAGAGGAAGTGATTAAGCTGCTAGCATTTTAAGTTATTTCTCTTCTCAAGGGGTATTTCTTTTCTTTCTTTTTTTTCCCCAAGTAATGCTAGGGATCAAACCCAGGGCCTTGTAGATGTTAGGCAAATGCTCTACCACTGAGCTATACTCCCAGCTCAATATTTCTTCTTCTTCTTTCTCCTCCTCTTCTTCCTCCTCCCCTCCTCCTCCCACTCCCCCCCCCCTTTCTTCTTCTGAGATTTAACCCGGAGGCACTTTACCACTGAACTACATCCTTATCCTGTTTTGTTTTTTATTTTGAGACAGGGCCTCCCTAAGTTGCTAAAGCTGGCTTTAAACTTGTGATCCTCCTGTCTCAGCCTATAGAGCCACTAGGATTAGCAATATTTGCTTCTTAATAGACATATTCTAATAAAAATTTAAGAATAAATAGAAAGAAGAACCAAGAGAAAGAATTGCTATTTATGAGATTTCATGAACTGTTAGATGGGAAAAACTATTCCTAGATAGGGAAGCTCTTAAGTAGGTAACTAGTTCTACTTTTCCTTATTAGTAGTATTAAGTAGATTGTGTAGATTCCTTAATCTTGAAGGTATTTCTTTTCATATAAATCTGGTGTGCTTATTTCAGAACAACACCTGAACACATTGTCTGGCAAGAAGTAAATGCTCAAAATGTGTATTGAAATATACACCAATGTGGCTTTAAAGAAACATCCAATGAAAGGTAATATTCTATTGAAAGAAGAAGGTTATACTGAGGAGTCTAGATTCTCAACTCATGATAGTGACTCAGTCAAGCTTGATGATTGCTAAGTTAGTTATCAGTATTCTGTAATTGTGCAATTAAGACCTGTGGGGATAAAGGTACACTCATACATTGTTGGTGAGATTTCAAATTGGTATAACCATTCTGGAAAGGAGTATGGAGATATCTCAAAAAACTAGGAATGGAACCACCATCTGACCCAACTTTACCATTCCTCAGTATATATCCAAAGCATTTAAAATCAGCATACTACAATGACACAGCCATATCAATGTTTATAGCAGCTCAATTCACAATAGCTAAGCTATGGAGCCAACCTAGGTGACTTTTAGCAGAAGAATGGATAAAGAAACTGTGGTATCTATAAACAATGGAGTATTACTCAGCCATAAAGAATAATGAGTTTATGGGCTGAGATTATGGCGCAGTGGTAGCGTGCTCGCCTAGTACGCATGAGACACTGGGTTCCATCCTCAGCACCACATAAAAAAATAAAATAAAGATATTCTGTCCATCTACAACTAAAACAATAAATATTAAAAAAAAAGAATAATGACTTTATGGCATTGCCAGTAAATGGATGTTCCTGGAGACTATCAAGTGAAATAAGCCAGTCCTCAAAAGTCAAAAGTCAAATATTTTGTCTAAAATGCAGAAGCTAATCCAAAATAATGTAGGGGGATATAAAAAAGAAAAGAATGGAACAACAACCAGTGAAGTTAACAAAGGGGAGTAAAGGGAAGGGATAAAGGATGGGATAGGGAAAGACAGTGGAGTGAATCTGACCTAACATTGCTATGTACCTATATGAATATACCACGGTGAATCTCACCATCTTGTATGCACATAAGACACTACTTAGGAAAAAAAACTAAGTAAATAGCAGAAATATCAGTAGATTAGAGGGAAGGGAACAGGTGGGAGGAGGAAAGGAGGGGAAAGGGAAGTAGTGGGTGCTGAATCAGAATATATTATATTCCATGCTTCTATAATTATATCAGAATAAATTCTATTTTCATGTATAAATAGAAAGAACCAGTAAAAAAAGAATAAACATCATCAGATAAGTAAACCATTTGGGCAAGTGAAAAAAGAACAGGCATAAAGCAAAGTAATATTTTAAAAGTATAAAATGCTATTTTACTTTTAAATATACACAGAGTTGTACTTCCCAATGCAAATGCTACAAAGACTTTAGAATGTTTGTGAATTTAACATACAAGCCAATAAAAAATTAAAATCTTCCAATTTCTCTAGAAAAAACAAAAACTGAAATATAGTATAGTCTTTTGTACATTCTTTTAATTTCATCTTATGAAATCTATAGTATGTATCTTACTATAGATCAATAATTTTTCAAATTTCACATGTAAAGTGTTATGAGATCAGTATAAATGAACCCCAAATTGACATATTTAAAATTGAATTCAATATCTTCTCAAATTAAGTTCCTATTTCTGCTGTCTCTTCTGAATATCTTTTTCTAGCCTGGTAAAACTTTGACCATCCTCTCAGTTCAGGCCAAACATTACCTTGTATAACATGTTTTTGGTAGTCTCCAGAAATAAAAGTTGGGAAAAAAAAAGACTCATCCTCATGAGGGCTTTGTTTATATCCTAAAATATTTGACTAATCTTTTGCTGACTCCTGACTAACAGGGGATAGAATGGAATGGCAAAGGAATCCTAGATGCTTAGAGTTAGATGGCTTTTTTAGAAGTAGTCTAGGCCCATCTACTCTCTGACGCTTTCTTGATTTCCCTTTGTAGTAAACCTGCCAAACTGTTAGCTTGGCTTTGCTTAAGCATTTCCATGTTAGGGTGGCTTTCCATAAGATGAAGTCTCCAAGTTTTTTTTTTCTAATGGGGTTTTGCTCCATTGCCCAGGCTGCCATTGAATTTGCAATACTGCCTCAGCCTCCTAAATAGCTGGGATTATAGACATGCATCACTGTGTCCAGCTGCCCAGTCATCTTTGAACTGACTTAGAAAGTTATGCCTTTAAAAATGAGTTCTTATTGTTAGCCATGTACTGATTCCTTTAAAGTTTCTACCCATTTTTGGTAGTTTTGATCTCTGGAATCGTAGGAGTCATGTCTGATTCCTATTCTGAAATATTGCAAGTTAATGAGCCTGTTTTTTCCCAAGCTTGGGAGGATTTATTATTAACATTCTCACTGCTTCTAAGGGAAGATGAAGATTTCTGAATAGGCTGATTCCATGTTCCATTTTCTTCCCAAGTATGTTTTATTTATCTTTTATAATGTTTTATGCTAAAAGATTTTTAAAAGAGGTAGCCAATAAATACATTTGGATTCCTTCCTGGTCTTTTGGCTTTCCAAAACAATGATTGCTTTATGTTTTTGTTTGTTACTTTAAATTACAGACAAGTTTCATTTGATGTCCTCTTGGAGTAAAGAATCTCATTCCTAAAGAATCTCACTGAGTTTTGGATTATTTTTTTTATTGGGCAACGGTTGTGGTCACAACAGAAATGATTCTAAGGGTCTGTTACTAAAAATTGAGCTGTAGGTAATTCCACTTTTCAGTTCAAAATAAGTGAATAAACATAGAGTAATATAGTGTACTACTTCCTTGCTCAAACCTTTTCAATGGCCACAACTGGCTAAAATTCCTGTCTAAATGTTACTAAATGTTATTAAATGTTACAATGCTAGTCAGAGGTGGTCCATAGATTGATAACATTAGTATTGCCTGGGAACTCATTAAAAATGATGAGTTCCCAAGGTCTACCCTAGACCTAGTGGATAAGAATATTTGGAGATAGCCCCAAGAATCTGTGTTCTAATGACTTTTTAGGGGATCCTTAGGCACACTAAATGTTGTTATGAATTATGTAAACTTTTTAGATTGACATTCAACATTTACTGAAATGCCCAACAATCATTTTTGTTCTTTCCTGATTATTGTTTAGCCTTGTCAAAATTCAAATACTTGATACCCCATCAGATGTTACACTTAATTTTCTACTGAATTTTGGTCACAAAAGTTACTGTGAATGCCCTTACTACCTTTTTTATTTAAGACTCAGCTCAAATGGGTCTTTTCTAGAGTAGACATCATGAAGTCCTAAGCTGTAAGTGGCTCTTTTTTCTTCTGAAACTGACATAACATTTGTATTTCCCTGCATATTTCAGTCTCCTCTAAATTAGAGTTATTCCTGATCTTTTCTCCAAATCTATACCCACCTCCCTACCCCATATCTCATCTTGATAATGTTTTTTTGTTTTGTTTTGTTTTTCAGTGTTGGGGATCAAACCCAGGGCCTTGTAAATGCTAAGCAAACACTCTACCACTGAGCTACATCTCCAGCCTCTAATTCTACAATTCTTAAGGAGAGATCTTTTCCTTAACTTTTCTACAAGTATGTAGTCAGAGAGCAAGAAATGCTTCTAAATCGAATGAAATAATCTATACGGATGGCATACACACAATTTAGAAATCTGGGTTCTGGTCTAAACTCTTCCATCAGTCAGTTTGATTTATGTTAGCCTCTTCATCTCTCAGGAAGCCAGTGTTTTTATCAATAAAGTAAAAGAGTTGAACTAGTTGCTTGTTCCCAAACAATGGTCTATAAATGAATGCTAGTTTGTGGTGAAATTTTCAGCAACTTAGGATGAAATAAGAGTGAGGTTAAAAATATGTAATTTTCAAGTTTCAAGGTTGTGTCTTTCCTGCATGTTGTTGTTGTTGTTAAAATGTCATAACATTATGATAATTGATGAGAGTTACCATTTTAAATGTCTTTACTTTTCAAAAGTATGACTGGGAATAAATGAGCAATCTTATTTTGGTGTCCCCCAAATATATTTATTTTAAAATATTATTGGTGCATGAAATCCTTAAGTATATAAATTACGAACTTCTGTGCTCTTCAAGTCTCTTCCCAGGGTTAGCATACCCCTATTTAGAACCATAGGAACTGAAGATGAGAATTCTTTAACAGACTGGCTGCCTCATTTCTCTGGTCCACTGATGAATCTGTACTTCTGGGTGACAACAAGCCATGCAGCTGCCAGTAACTGTGTTCGGGGGGAGATTTGAACCTGGCCCTTGTGCTTAGTTTTCTAAGAGCCTTCAAAAGAGCTCTAAAAGCTTATGCACTGGAAAATTACATAATTGAACCATAATGGAGATTTTCACAATTCCGTACAGTTTTTGGTTCATACTTAACAGGGAAATTGGAATTTTCAAGTATATAGATTAAGAAAGTGGTGTTAATAATAAATGACAGTTCTTCTAAAATGGTGCATGTTTTCAGATACAGGACTGAACTCTAATGTAACAATAAAGGGATCATTTAAGAAATGCTTATCAAACTGTCCTCAAGATTACTTCATTCAGTTTCCATTTCAGTCCTTGTATCCACTCCAGTCCCCCAAGCACTAAATCTGACTGCTTTAGTATTCAAACAGCCTCAGGCTTTCAAGAAACTTTCTGTATCTAATTTTACAGTAGCATATCTCTTGATTATTAACACATTAAAGGCAATATGCTTCTATCTTAGAAATCTGATGCTAATGGGCTTTGGAATATTTTATTTAAAAAACATTTTCCAAATGGGGCTGGGAATTGTTCAATTTCTTTATTCAGAACTAAAGAAAACATTAGTTCTGCCAGGAAAAGATTGTATGGTGTGGCAGAAACAGAGTTTTGGAGTTTACCTGTCAATCTTGTATTTTCATGTCCTTTGTCTAGAAACAAGCCTACCAACTAATTGACTTCTGTTCCTTTCCTCTTGGCCTCTTATTTTTCTGAACATAGGGACTCAAATTAAAACAAAGATAAAATTCCAGGAGAAGCTGGCATTGATCAAGGTTTGGATTAAATTAAATTAAATGCTTTTTATTGAACTCAGCAGGATTAGTTATTAAAGCCAGAAGGCTTTACCCTTGCTAGTGTAAAAAAAGAAAACAATGACTCATACTGCCGCACAGATTTTATTGGGAAATTAAAGCACTCGTTTTCTCTTATTCCATTAAAACTTTTGCAGACAAACACATGTAAACAAGATCAGGAGATGGAAAGCAGTGAGGAGTAGTCCTTCTGGGCTCTGGTGTTTCTTGGGTTCTAGCTTTCTGTTGCAAGTATCTAGGGAAAACATCTTACCTGAGAAGAAAATAGGAAAGCATACTAAGATTTTTTTGTTTTATTTTTTGTTTTTTGAGGATGTAAGTTGCCAAAGTGCTTCTTTATTTATGAAGGACTTTGTTTTATGCATACAGGGAAAAGGGAGGGCACATCAGTATAGTGTAGTATAAAGAGTATTAGCTAGGAATTTGGACCTGAATCTCAACTTCAGGCCCACCACTTACACATTTGGCCTTGAGCAAGATACTTAACTTCATTGCTTCTGCTTTCTTGGCTGTAAAATAAGAGGGTAGACTACACAGGCTTGAAAGGCTCTGCTCTCGTTTTGTCATCTATTTCTGTTTCTGTTTTTTGCCTGTGGGAAATCATCATGACCTCTAGTGAATATGGCAGTTAACCCAGTGAACCCAGACTGGAATGAGAAACTATGACCCCTGGGTATCCTGAGATATATATATATACACACACGTATGTGTGTGTGTGTGTGTATACATATACATATATACACACACACGTGTGTATGTGTGTGTACATATATATATACACACACACATATATATACACACAAAATACACATATACATAAACACATACACACATATATATATGTACACAGATACATATATACATATTTTTTTCAAAAATGAACTGAAGCCCAGGCTGATGTCAATGAGAGGACAGAATAGGACTTATCAGTGTTCATTCTTCCACAGAAACATCACCCATACATGAAAATACCTTCACAAGAGCTAAGGAAACCAGGTAAGAGATTATAGCACATAAATATAGCATAGGATAAGAAAAGATGCATTGAAGAGGGTAGAAAGGACAGTTTTATATTAGCTATGTCTCCCCACCCCCAAATCAAGTCAACACAATGTGAAGGGTATATCTTCCCTTTGGGGGAAGGACAGGGAAGTGAGTACTAGATGATGCCTCAGACTCTAACATCAGGCCTCCTCAGTAAAACTTGCCACACAGTTTCAGACTCCACACTGGTGTTTACAGACTGAACTTCTGGGCCTGTCCTGGTGCTACACTGGTACCTGTTGACCAAGCCTCTATGGATATCTGCTCTGCTGCAAGACTACTCCAGCACCAGGCCAGCCGCATAAACCCTAAACGTCAAGCTGGCACGTCTGGATCCAGCCTCCAAATTAGCTATGGTCACAAGATCCAAGACCATCTATTGACAGGCTAGTCCCTGGGGCTGATATCAGGCCAATTCCCCGGAACTCAGATATCAGACCAGCACCCATCAACATAGGCTACAGGTCTGTCCATTGCCAGACCAGTCTCTGTAACCTCATCTTCCAGGCCAACCCCTATGGTCTCATATTCCAGAAGACCTCGAATTTAGGACTGCTCTAGCAAACCTTGGTGCCAGGCCATCTGCCATTGACTAAGGCACTAAGACCACCCTTGCAGACTCAGAACCCAGGACTGCCCCATGGATTCAGGCCTCAGCCTCACCCCAGTGCCAGGCCAGCCTCTATAGACTCATGTTCCAGGTCTATTCAAATTGACTTAGATACTCATCCCAGTAACTTGCTGATTCTTGCAGACTCAGGCTTAAGGCCTATCCCAGTGTGCCAGGTTAGCCCTTTGGATCCAGTTTTCAGGCCATATCTTAAGGATAAAAGCTTCAGATCTGCCCTTAAGGACCTAGGTTACAGTTCTATCCCTGAGAATCCAGGCCTAATCCCATGGAACTCTAAACCAGGCCTATCTAGAAGATGACCCAACCACTAGTCCAACCCGTCCAAAGACTTTAGCAAGAAGCCCGCCTTTGGACTGAAAAAGGGGTTTCCCATACAAAGTCAGTCTGCAAAGACTGCAAAGTCCCTAGTTCTTCAAATGTATAGACATCAACATAAGGTGACAAGAAACACAAAATACCAAGGAGGTATAATACTACCAGAAGAATACAGTCATCTTCTAGTAGCTGTCCCTAAAGAAATGGTTGCAAACTGCCTGAAAAAGGATTCAAAATAAGTAAACTCAGCAAACTTCAAGAAAATACAGAGAACTAACTCAATGAATCAGTAAAGAAATAACCAAAATGAGAAGTTTAACAGATTTAAATTATTTAAAAAAAAGCAGAAATTCCAGAGCTGAAAAATATAATGAAAAAAATAAAAAAAATTGCAATGGAGAACATCAGTTAGCAGGCATAATCAAGCAGAAGGAAGAGTATAAATGTGAAACAAGGCTGTTTAAAGATATATAGGCAAAGAAAAAAGAGAAAAAGAATGAAAAGGAATGAAGGAAGCTTCTGGGATTTATGGGACAGCATCAAAAGAGCCAATTTTTTTGAGTTAAAGAAGTTTTAAGAAGGAGAAGAGAGACACAAAGGATTAAAAAATTATTTAAAGAAATACTAACAGCAAATTTTCCAAATTTGGTAACAGATATAAATAGTCAAATAAAGGAAGGTCAAAGGTTTCCAATCAGATTCAACCCAAACAAGAATTCATTAAGACATTAGAATCAAACTGTTAAAAATCAATGACAAAGAGAGGCTCCTGGAAGTAGCAAAAAGAGAGATGCAGATTACATATAGGGAAGTTTCAATAATGGACAGCAGACTTCTCAGCAAAATGTTTATAGGTCAGGAGAGACTGAAATGATGTATTCAAAGTATCAAAGGGGTTGTGGGGGGGGGGGGACAGCAAACCAAGAATACTGCACCTGACAAAGCTGTCCTCCAGAAATGAAGGACTAATAAAAACTTCCAGGCAAACAAAGCTGAGGGAACTCATTACTACCAGACCTGTCTTAAAATAAATGCTTAATGGAAGTTCTTCAATATGAAAGAAAAGTACTCTAGTAACACAAAAACAAATGAAGGTATAAAATCCACTTGGAAAAGTAAATAAAAGGGATATATACTATATATATATATATATATATATATATATATATATATATACACTATATATGCTACTATAAAAGGGATATATAAATCATATCTTTAATATAAAGCTTAAAAGAAAACTATTAAATAATAGCTATAATAATTTTAAGGGCTCCAAAATACAAAAGTTTGTGACATCAAAAACATTAAATAGGGCAGATAAAAGCATCAAGTGTTTTAAAGTTGTCGAAATTAAGTTATCAGTTTAACCTAACCTGTTATAACTATGAAATATTTCATGTAAGCCAGGTAACCACAAAGCAAAAACCTGTAGTTTATATACAAATAATCAAAAGTAAGGAATCAAAGCATATCACTAGAATAAAATCACTTAATCATGAAGTGGGATAGAGAGGAAAGGAACAAGGAATCTCCAAAACAGCCAGAAAAATTTAGCAAAATGGCAGTAGTAATTCTTTATCTATCAATAATTACCTTGAATATAAGTGGATTAAATTATACAATAAAAAGACATAGAATGAATGAATGGATTAAAATGAATGAACAACAGCAACAAAAACAAAAAACCAAGATCCAAGTGTGTGCCATCTATAGGAGACCAAGATCCAAGTGTATGCCATCTACAGGAGACTCATTTCACCTCCAAAAGTATACATGGACTGAAAGTGAAGGAATGGAAAGATACTCTTGTGCAAATGGAAATCAAAAGAAACAGAGGCAGCTATACTCACATCAGATAAAATAGACTTTAACTCAAAAATTATAAAAAGAGACAAAGTTATTAGATAAGGGGAAGGGGTCAGTGTATCAAGAGATTATACTGGTAAAAATATATGCAATCAACACTGGAGCTACTAAATATATAAAGCAGTTACTAAAGAATCTGAAGAGAGAGACAGACTACAATCTAGTCTGAACAGGAAACTTTAATATCCCTTTACAGCAATGAACAGATTCAGACAGAACATCAATAAGGAAGCATTGGACTTAAACCACATTACAGACCAAATGTACCTAACATATATAGAACATTCTCTTCACCAACAACAGAAAACAAATTCTCAAGTGCATATGGATCATTGTCCATTGTAAATCATTGTTAGAGCACAAAACAAGTTAGATATTGAATAAAAAAATTGAAATCATATCATGTATCTTTTCCAGCCACAATAATATTCAAGTAGAAATCAGTTAACAAGAGAAATTTCAGGAAATTCACTAACACACAAAAATTAATAGCATGTTTTTGAATAACCAATGGATCAATGAAAAAAATTGAGAAATTAAAAAATATCTTGAGTCAAATGAAAAGAGACACACCTAATATCAAAACTTATGGGATGAAACAAAAGTATTTGTATGAAGGAAGTTTATAACAATAAAAAAAATCTCAACCCCTAATGCAACATTTAAAGAAAATAGAATTAAATGCCCAGAAAAAATAGAAGGAAGGAAACAATAGACTAGAGAAACAATAAATGAAATAGAGACTAGAAAATATAAATAGACAAACCTATAGCTAGATTAAAAAAAAAGAGAGAAGACTCAAATAAATAAAACCACAAATGAAAAAGAAACATTACAACTGTTACCTCAGACGTACAAAGGATTCTGAAAAGCTACTATGAACAATTATATACCAAAAATATTAAATCACTTAGAAGAAATGGATAAATTTATAGACATACACTACACACTAAGATTTAATTATGAAGAAATAGAACATCCAAAGAAATAACTAGTAAGGAGATCTGGTCAGTAATAAATAGACTCCCATTAAAGAAATGCCCAGACTTGATGATGTCACTAATGAATTCTGTCATATTTAGAGGACAACTAATACCAATCCATTTCAAACTCTTCCAAAAAATCAAAAAAGAAGTAATTCTTCCAAACTCATTTCAGGAAGCCAACCATTTCTCTGATACCAAAAGCAGACAAGAATACTATAATAAAAGAAACTTATAGGCCAATATCCTTTATAAAGATAGATGCAAAGATCCCCAATGAAATGGTAGCAAACCAAATTCAACAGCACATTAAAAGAATCATTTTCCATGATCAAGTGGGATTTATCCCAGGGATACAGGTTTTGTTTAATGTATGCAAATACGTAAGTATGCCATGCCACATTATTTGAATGAAAATCAAAAATATCATTTCAATAGATTCTGAAAAAGCATTTGGCAAGATTTCAACATCTTTCATGATAAAACTCTCAAAATATTAGGTATGGAGGGAATTTACCTCAACATAATAAAGTCCATTTATGACAATTCCACAGCCAACATCATAATCCATGGTGAAAAGTTTCTCTAAGAGCTGAGTAGATGAAGATGCCTATTCTTGCCTCTTCTGTTCATCATAGTATTGGAAGGCCTAGTCAAATCGGTTAAATAAGAGAAAAAAAATGAAGAACATCCAAATTAGAAAGGAAGAAATTAAATTGTCCTGTTTGCAGATGACATGATCTTATATATAGAAAACCCTAAGGACTCTATCAAAAAGTCATCAAAACCAATAAAGGAATTTAGTAAAGTTGCTGAATACAAAATCAATATATAAAAATCAGGACTACTTCAATGCTTCAACAAAAAGATCTGAAACAGAATCAAGAATATAATCCCATTCACAATAGTTATTAAAAAAAGTAGAAATAAATTTAACCTTGGAGATGAAAGACCTGTCACTGACAACTATAAAACAATGATGAAAGAAACAGAAGAAGACACAAATAAATGGAAAGATAGGTTCATGAATTGAAAGAATAAATATTGTTAAAATGTCCATATTACCTAAAGTGATGCACAGATTCAATGTGATCTCTGTTGAAATTTCAAGGACTTTTTTTTTGCAGAAATAGAAAAAAGGAGTCCCAAAATTCATATGGAACCACAAAGACCCTGGATAGCCAAAGTAATCTTGAGCAAAAATAAAAATGCTTCAGGTATCACACTATCTGACTGAAAAGACGATAAAGCTATAGTCATCAAAACATCATGGGGTTAGTACAAAAGCAGAGCAATGGAATAAAATATAGAGCTCAGAAATAAATCATATATTTATGACTGATTTTTGACTAAGGTGTCCGAAATACATAATGAAGAAAGAGTTTTTTTAATAAATGGTATTGGGAAAACTAAATATCAATATGCAAAAGGATGAAATGAAACCTACTTCTCACACTATATACAAAAACCAATTCAAAATGGATTAAAGAATTGATTTAGCTGGTCATGGTGATACACACTTGTAAACCCAGAGACTGGGAAAGCTCAGGTGGGAGAATCTGAAGGAAGCCAACCTCAGCAATTTAGAGAGACCTGTCTCAAAATAAAAAAATAAATAGGGCTGGAGATGTAGCTCAGTGGTAAAGTGCCCCTGAGTTCATTCTCTTATACCAAAAAAAGAAAAAAAGATTTAATTATTTAAACTAACCAATGATTTTAAAATGAGAAAAGGACCTAAATAAATAGTTCTTAAAAGAAGACGCGCGATGTCTATCAGGTATACGAAACCATGCTCAACATCACTAATCAGAGAAATGCACATTAAAATCATAATGAGATATTACCTCAGACCTGTTAGGATGGATATTATTAAAAAGATTAAAGGTAATGAGTGTTGGCAAGGATGTGGAGACAAGGGAATTCTTGCACAGTGTTGGTGAGAATGTAAATTAGTGTAGGGCAGGCATTTTGGAAAACAGTATGGAGGTTTCTTAAAAAATTAAAAATAGAACTACTAGTGATTCCACTAGTGGGAATATATCCAAAGAAAATGAAGTCAGTGTGTTAAGGAGATGTCTTCACTTTCATGTCCATTGCAGCACTATTCACAATGGCCAAGTTACAGAATTAACCTAAGTCTTCACCATTGGTTGAATGGATGAAGAAATTATGGCTAATATGAACAATGGAATCCTTTTTAGCCTTTAAAAAAAGAATATCCTATCATTTGCAACTGCGTGGATGAACTTTTAAATTTATTCAATTATTTATTAATATCAGTATGGATTATGGGTATTTATTTATTTTTGGTACAGGGGATTGAACCTGGAGGTACTTTACCACTGAGCCACATCCCTAGTCCTTTTTATTTTGAGACAAGTTCTCACTCAAGTTTATTAAGGCCTCTCTAAGTTGCTGAGTCTGATCTTCAACTTCTCCTGCCTCAGCCTCCAGAGTTGCTGGGATTACAGGTGTGTGTAGGTGCACCTAACAGGATATTTATTTTATATTTTGAGGATATTTATTTTATATTTTGAGCTTTAATCACTGTTACTTTACATATTTCATTGTCTAAATTGTTTCAGCTTTGATTATGTGAAGCTTTTCCAGTTGGTTTCTGTATCCCTTGGACATACCTCATTATTGGGAGTTTTTGTTGTAAACCAAATATCCTGTAAAGTCTCAAATATTTACTATCTGATCATTTACAGAAAATATTTGTGAACTCTTAATCCAGACTGTTCTGTTTTTCAGTAAGACAACTATAACTTGATACAGTATAACTTTACAAGATTTTCATATTTAAATTTATGTCATACTTTTTCACTCAGACCTTGAACTTAACCCTGAATTATAATAACCAATGGTATCATCAATAAGCCTTTCCTAAACACTCATGGATTTGGGTGGCTGTGTCCCTTTGGTTGATTGTTCCCTCCCCTAGGTACTTGATTAGTTTTAAAGTGCCTTTTCTGTCCACACAGATTTTTTTTTTCATTGAAAGGAAAAATTTAAAAATTTAAATCTATCATGTTTTTATTTCTTTTACTCACTTGTACTAAAAAATTCATATAATCACAGCCTAAGTTGTTTAAATAGCTGTGTATTTGAGAAATTTTTTGTTGATAGCACCATATAGGTAGAAAATTTAACATGAAGTGAAACATGTTGACTAGAGTTTTGCACAAGTCCATCAAGCTTATTTCATTGGTAAATTTAGTAAAATTAGAAACAAAGTTTCCAGAAGTGAAATGTGAGTACATTAACCCACTTCTCCTAAGTGTTTGCTAAGCCATATGTATGCTGTGACTTGCAGTGAGAGAAAATAAGTATCAGACTCCATGGTGGTTTAATATGTCTCAACATCTGGGTTTAGGCACAAATCTTATTTTAAAATGGTTTTCACACTCCAACATCATCATCTCACCAAATTAGTAAAATTGTCAATAGAGAGTGATTAGAGAAATTGGGTGATTTATTTCAAATAATAAACATATTAAGGTCCCAATGAAGCAAAATTAGTTTTATAAGTTCAAATTGTAGTTCCCCCCTATAATGTCACAGATAGGTGGTGTGGATAAGGCTAATACTCATATATTTTCTCTGGTATATTGAGACCAATATTCTATATAACACCATATGCACAGGGGACTGGATTTGACCCAGAGTATAACCTCATTCATATTACAGCATAATGGTGCTATATAATAGAATTTTACTATAAAAATAAATTTTAAAATAACGGACTGCAAAGGTTAAGGTTCTCTCAGGTACATTAAGCTTAGCACATAATATAAAATCCTTATTTTCTTTCTTCTTGTATTGCCAATCTTTTCAAATGAGTAGTCTGTCTCTCAACTTGCCCTTTCAGTCCACCCTCTCATTAGCTCTCTAAAATATGCCTCCACCATCATTACTGGAATTAATTTGAAATCTGAAGTTATTATGACCTCCTAACTGCCACATCCAGTTTTCTTTTCCAAGTTGCAGTTTTCTTGATTTGCATACACAATTTGATACTGTTTCACTCCTCTGAGTATGTGTTTTGTTTTGTATTTACATCTTAAAGTATTTTTCTTTCATAAGCTTGGTTCCTGTCTCCTTAATGTCTTATTTCTATTAATGAGCCCATTATCATCAGGGTTACTGGAGTCTGACATTTGATTCACCTTTTCTTCTGTTTTCTATAGCCAGAAAGTGAACAAGTTCTCATGATTATTTTCTTCCACTGCCTTTTTATATTCTGCTCTGCATTTTTGTAAGTATTTATTACGTGCTCTCCATGGTGTACCAGGGATTGTTTTATTTTTCTTTTCTTCCCTATTCTATCCTAGTTTATCGCTCCACATCTGCACTGCTACAACAACCACCTCAGACAGGTTTCTCTGCTTTATTCTTTCTCTATTAATCCATCTATCATAACCCATGCCAAATGACATTTCTTTTTTGAGGAGAAGGGGGTAGTGGGGATTGAATTCAGGGGCACTTGACCATTGAGTCACATCCCCAGCCCTGTTTTGTATTTTATTTAGAGACAGAGTCTCACTGAGTTGCTTAGTGCCTCATTTTTGCTGAGGCTGGCTTTGAACTTGCTATCCTCCTGCCTCTGCCTCCTGAGCCACTGAGATTATAGGCATGTGCCACTGCGCCCAGCCGCAAATGACATTTCTTATAAAGTGAATTTCATAATGACATACAAGGTACTGTAGTGGCTCCTCACTATCAAGAGAGTAAAGTAAAACTCCTAAACTTAATAGTGGGGTGATTCCATGCTCCGGCCCAGGCCCGTCTTTGAGTGTTAGCTTCCTCTTTTCTGTATAATTCTTTTTTGCTCATAAAACTCATCTTTTGTCTGGCATTCTCTGCTTGCAAATCATGGTAAAGTCTAGTTGAATTACTTAAAATGCCTTCCCTATTCCATTCCACTGCCCATACTTCAAGTCCCAAGTCACATCATGAAATTGCTTCAGTAGAGAGTGGCCCCGTGAAAAGGCAGCACAGTATACAGGAAGAAATTTAAGAGATTTGAACTCAGGGAACTCATCTCTGCTGGGCATCATATGAGTGACTTTGGATGAATCACTTAAGAGTATACAATTGCCATCATATGGATTTGGGGAAGATTAAATAAATAGAAACGTGTAAACTCTCCAGGTATAGCATCTTGGCACCTGGTAATTGCCCACAAATGCTTGTTGCATCTGAATCTTCAAAGTCAAATTGTTTGCACAACTCATGTTATTCCTTTGTATTTTTATTGCCTACCATGGTGAATGATATTTTCATGATTTCTGCTTGCCTTGTTACACTATGCTATATAGAAGAATACTGGTTATACTAAGTGGCTAGTGATTGATATGTTTTGTTTTGTTTTTTACCTTATGGCACAGGCTTTAAGTGTGATCGCTTTTCTCCTTTTTCCTCAATTTTGATCATCCCCAAAGGCCCCCATATATACACACCCATGTATTTAGACTTAAGCAGTAATAGATAAATCTATTAACTTGCCTTACCTGGAATTCTCTTTCTGACTTGTCTTGCCCTTTGGGCAGAATCAAAGGGAATAAAAATTTGTTCATTGATAATGACAAAAGAGTTTACAATGTTGGAGTCACTTTAGTATCCTCTGGTATCCAGGAGATATCACTACAACCTTATAGGCCTTGTGATTGGGTAGAACATACCCTTCACATGGGTTTTCTCTTACTGTGGTACAGAACTCTGAGTACTGGGTTATCCTTACTTAACTTTTCATATAATAAGTGCATGACTTTCAAGGGGAGGCATTGCAATTCAACGCACAAATTCTTATGTAATTCTGAGACTGATGGAGTAATTACTGGAAGTCCTGAGTGATCTTGTTCAATTATTTTGTTCAGAAAAAATGATTTGAAGTATAGCATCCAGAAGAATTTGGAGCTAAATGCAGGACAATCTGTTTCTAGGCAGTTGAAGCCAAGGTGTGATGATTATTTACAGTCGTGTTCATGCCCTTCTTATAAAAAGCTTTCACAGGCAGATAATACTGGCCAAAATCATGTGCAGAATCCGTGTTCTTTCATTTCTTCTACACTTGAAATTCCCCTGTAGGCTCCACAAAAACTAGCTGAACCTTTATCAGGAAGATAATTTAAGGCAAAATTAAATTTAAAAACCCATTCAAATTTTCTTTTTTAATTTGAAAAAAAACTTACCTACAAGGAGAGTTTTGAATGACAGTGTGTTTACCTGTAGTACCCTAACTCAAATCACAGATTTTTCTGATCTATTTGCCTGTTATGAAATATATCCAAGTAAGTGCTGACATGACTTTCTGACATTAGAATAAAAAGACTTTTTCAAATTTTAACACAGTTAAGTTTGTATGTGGTGTAGTACCTGTAATGGAGACTTCAGGAAGAAATGGCTTGGGTGTGGCTAGCAGGAATATTTTCCCTGTTGTATTAGAAATAAATTACTGCCCTTGATGGAAGGGAAAGGTCACTGTGCTGTGCGACATGCCTTCTGTGAGACAAGATTCTGACCACTAATGACACTTGTGCTTCTCATTACGATAGACGTGTTAACCACATCATGTTGGCTGTGCTCCAGCCCCAGTCATTGCACCCTTCTGCTTCTGCAGCCGTCCTCATCTTCGCCTCAGTTGGCTGTAGAATTCTTCACTTCCTGTCCTAAACTTTTGTGAGGTGTCATGACTGTTAAACAGCTGCCATGTTGCAGGCCAGATGTGGCTGTACTTTAGTGTGCATGAAGTGTTCTTTCTATAAAATAATAGATAGTTTAAAAATCTGTTTTGAAGATTTGTAAAACACTTAGGATTCCTTCAGATAAGAGGGCTATTTGTATATTTTTAAATTGTGTGTAAAAAATGTACCAAAGTATAAAATACAAATGGTGGAAATACTGTAGTCCCTTTTATCTCCTGTTTATAAGTTGCCAGCTACTTTGGGGGGAACAAGTGGATATAATCCAACTAGACTTTCAAAAATCTGTAACAAGGGTTTTAACCCAAGGCCTTTAAGATGTAGTAATTGCATTGAGTTTAGAATAGGAAAGGTTTGTTTTGACTATAGTAAGGACATTATTTAGGGACAAGAAACAAAAAGAAGGAATAAATATATACTTAGGTTATCATGAAGGTATAATTTACACATAGTGAAGTGCAAAAATGTTAAGTGAACAGTTTGATCAGTTTTCACAAATGCATACCCTTGTTACCCTAACCCTATCATCACCGAGTACATTGCCATCACAACCAGAAAGTTCACTTTTGCTCCTTTCCAATCAGTGCTCACCCATTCTCACCTTTAAGCAACCACTGGTATGATTTCTGTCACTATAGATTAAATTTGTGTTATGGTTTGGATGTGATGTGTCCCCCCAAAGCTAATATGTGAGACAGTTCAAGAAGGGTTAGAGGAGAAATGAATGGCCTGTACAAGCCTTAACCCAATCAGTGAATTAATCCCCTGGTTGGATTAACTGAGTGGAAACTAAAGGCAGAAAGGATGAGGCTGCAGCAGGTGGGTCATTGGGGGAGTGTGCCTTTGGGTTATATATTTTGTATCTGGCAAGTGGAGTCTCTCTCTGTTGCTGATCATCATATGCCACACTCTTCTTCCATGATATTCTGCCTAACCTTGAGCCCTAAGGAATGGAGCCTGCTGTCTATGGATTGAAACCTGAAACTGTAAGCCCCCAAATTAACTTTTCCTCCTCTAAAATTGTTCAAGGCAGGTCTTTTAGTCACAGCAGTGAAAGAAGCCGACTAAAACAGAAATTGGTACCAAGAAATGGGGTTGTTGCTGTGACTTTTGGAGCTTTTTGGAATTGGTGGGAGGAATTTTGAGATGTTTAGCAGTGCAAGCTGGAAATGCTTTAGATTGTTGTCAGCAGAGCTTAATGGGTGATTCTGGTGGGAGCTCAGAAGACCAGAATGCCGATAGGACTATGCACAGTGAAGACTATGCTCATGAGTTTTTAGAGGTAAAGGAGGACACTATTGGTAATTGGAGTAGAGGCCATTCGTGTTATGTTCTGGCTGAGAAGTTGTCTGTATTTTGCCTGTGTCCTGAGACTTTCTGTGAGGCTGGTTTTAAAAGTGATGGACTTCATAATTTGGCAGAAGACATTTCTGCCAAATATCTAGCATTCAGGCAGTGGCATGATATCACCTGGTGGCTTTTAGCCAAGTTTATTGTGATATTCAGGAGCAGAAAGCAGACTAGAAAGATTTGAAAAACTTGGACTAGAAAAGCAGGAGTAAAACTGGGGCTAAGGAAGTTGCAGTTGTTAAAGACATTACTGCCATTAAAGAAGTGCTTAAGATTTTGAGATTATAAGAAAGATAGCTTGAGGGCATCTCAGGAATTGGCAAGACAAAACCCATCTCAGGCTCAAGGGAGGAAAAGTAAAAATTCTCTTTAGAAGAAACCAGTGGGGCACTCTTCTTGCACAAGGGGGCCTAAGAAGTTTTTTGATGTGCTTAGCCCTCCAGGCACTCAAAGGCTGCTGTAGCCAGGGTCCCGGGAGGCTGAACTACTGCTCTAGATGGCAGCAGACCTTGGCATCAACCATGTGGTGCTGGTTTTGCAAAACTGTAGGATGCTGGAGTTAGGGGGTCATGGAGACTTCCACCAAGATTCCAAAGGAAGGCCCGGGAAGCCAGGCAAAGTGCAGCAGGGTCAGAGTCTCTGTGAGCGCCTCTCAGAGGGCAGTGTGTGGAGATTTGAGGAGGAAGCTGAAGCTGAAATGGAGACCCCTGAGATTAAGATATGTCAGTACCATGGAATATCTGCTGAGGACAGCTGAAGGAATTGAGCAGAGACAAGCCATCAGAAAGGCCACTTGGGCTACAACCAGAAAAGCCACAGGGATGGAGCTACATAAGCCATTTGGAGAGAACATCATGATGCCATGTGCTCCAGATGCCAGTCATGGAACTACAGGACTTATTGCCCAGTTGGATTTCCATTTTGCTTTGGTCTCATCCCTTCTATGTCCTTATTTTTCTTAATGGAAATATTTACTCTGTATCTTTATATATTGGATACTTGTAAATTACTTTTGATTTTCATAGGTGCTCATGAGGGGAGTTTGCCTTGAATCTCAGAGGAAATTTTGACCTTGAACTTTTGGGCAATCTTGGAATTGTTGAGACTATGAGGACCACTGGAAATGGACTAAATGTATTTTGCATTGTGAGATAGTAATGAACTTTTGGGGACCAGGGTCAGAATGTTATGGTTTAGATGTGAAGTGTCCCCCAAAAGCTCATGTGTGAGACAATGCAAGAAGATTAGAGGAGAAATGATTGGGTGATAAGAACCTTAACCCAGTCCATGAATTAATCTCCTGATAAGGATTAACTAAATGGTAACTGAAGGCGGGTAGGGTGTTGTTGGAAGAAGTGGGTTATTGGGAGCTTGCCTTTGGGGTATGTATTTGGTGAGCTGAGCTTAGTCTCATTCTGTTGTCTGATCATCATGTGAGCTGCTTTACTTCACCTTACTCTTATGCCATGATGTTCTGCCTCACCTCAAAACCAGAGGAATGAAGCCAGCTGTCTATGGACTGAAACCTCTGAAACTGAGAGCCCCTAATTAAACTTTTCCTCCTCTACCATTTTTCTGGTCAGGTCTTTCAGCCACAGCAGCGAAAAAGCTGACTAAAACAATTTGATTATTCTAGATCTTTACAAGAGTCATGTAGCACGTACATTTTTTGTGTGTCTGGCTTCTTTCAGCACAATGTTTTTGAGATTCATCCGTGTTGCTCTTTGAATAAATACTTCCATTTTTTTTGTTGCTGAGCATATTATGAATATGCATGCCACAGTTTATTTATCCATTATCCTGTTATGAGCATTTGAATTGTTTATGGTCTTTGCTGTGCTGAATAAAGCTTCTATGGCCATTTTTTTTCTTTTTGGGGGGGAAGGGGTACTAGGGATTGAACCCAGGGGCACTTAACCACTGAGCAACATCCAGCCTTTTTAAAAATATTTTATTTAGAAACAAGGTCTTGCTGAATTACATAAGACCTTGCTAAATTGCTGAGGCTGGTCTTGAACTTGCAGTCCTTCCTGTCTCAGCCTCCTGAGCTGCTGGGATTATAGGTATGCACCACCATGCCTGGCTCTATAGCCATTATTAAGGCTTTTTTAGACATAGGTTTTAAAACTCTTTTAACTGACCTCCCTTTGACCAACTTGTAGGGCTAGGTGTTCTCTTGCCCTCTGAAAAACATCCAGGCTTTTGCTGTCAGCAGGTAGAATGCTCATAGCCAGCCAGCTATTCTTAAATAGGTCCACACACCACTTCTTTTAGGTGAAGCAGTATTCCAGCCAAGACTTGACTATTTTTATACCCATTCTGTGTCAATGTATTGATGATTGTATTTACATACTTTGATTAAATAATATGTTAACAAACAGAACAAAGTCCAAGGTTAGAATTGTGGAGTCATAGGGTAGTTAGATGTAGATTTAGTGTTTTAGGAAACTGCCATTTTCTAAAATAGTTCCATTTTATACTCTTACCAACAATGTCTGAGAATTCTGGTGGTTCCACATTCCCTCCAATAAATATTAATTCTTTTTTATTTTGGCAATTCTAATGAGAGTGTAGCCGTATTTCATCATTTTTTAAAAACTTTTATTTTTAAATAATTTTGGATTTACAAAAAACTTGCAAGTTCCCATAAACTCTTCACACAGCGTCTGTTAGTGTTAACATCTTAAATTTGATCAAAATTACATAGTGAGACATTGATCAAAACTAAGAAATTAACATCGTTACAATACTATTAACTGATCTACAGATTTTATTTGAATTTACTCAGTTTTCCCACTAATATCCTTTTTTTGTTTGTTTGTTTGTTTGTTTCAAGATCCAACCCAGGGTACTGCATTGCATTTAATATTGTTATGGTTTTAATTTGTACTTTCCTGGTGACTAATGATGATCATTTTTTCGTGTGCTCATTGGCCACTTATAAAGTTTTTTGGTAGTGTCTGTCCAAGTATTTTGTATGATTTTATTTTGTTTTAGTAGTTTTGGGTGTTATTTGCCTTTTTATTACTGATTTTTAAATATTTCTTTTGTGTTCTTTGTATAGGTCTGCTATCAGATATACATGTTGTTTTGTATATTTTATTTCTAATCAGTGACTTCTTTATTTTTTCACATTTTATTTGACTTATTTATTTTCTTAATGGTGTTTGGATAAGCAGAAGTGAATACTTATCTTAAGAAGTATAATATTAGAGTTCTCATGGATCAAAAAGAAGACTCAGATTTAATATTTTTATAATTAACGTAGAGGGAAGAACATATAATGTCTCCCTCAAAGATCTCAGTTGAACTAAGTTTGTTTGGACATTGAAATATAAATGTGGAGTATATCAGGAATGGGGATAATAATAATAATGGTAATTGTAATTTCTGATTCTTTGAGTATTTATTGTAGAGCCTTTAATGTATGTATTGTATAGCCTTATAGACATAATTTTATTTTATTCTCACAACAACCCTATGAGGTAGAATTATTTCATTTACATCTAATGGAGGCAAACCAAGACTTAAAGAAGGTAAATAATTTGTTCAAATTATTGCTAAAAAATGGTGAAGTCAGGATTTAAATACAGACAGTCAGACTCCAGAGCCTGTATGCTTAATTTCTGTGCTATTCTGGAAAAAAAAAGTAGTGAGCTTCAGTGTGGCTGTAGATGTGGAAACTAAGAGCTATGGAGTGCTGTTCCTGCTGTCATTTCTGTGGCAAAAGGAGTATACTGATAATTCTCCAGAATATTCTATTTTGTGTTTGAGTGGACCTAGTACCCTTCTAGGACACCATGGATAACTTTTTGGTCACTATACTTCAAAACAATGGAATCAGAAGGGTCAGATAAAATAATACAGAGTGAGGAGGCACGACGGTGTTGGAGATGTTCCACACTTCCACGTCTACAGATGCTGGAAGTGGTTATGTGATGCTGAGAGGGATGGAAGGACCATCTTTGCCTTGAAGCTTCTTTCTTAGATGGGAGCTCAAGGAAAAGGAAATAAGAATTTTTTAAAATAACCTATGGAACTTTAACTGAAGAGGTAGTGAATGGTAAAAATAATATCTCCAGAGGAAAGGTTGAAAAGTTTAACGATTGGCAGTTCCATAACTTTGAAATTGATGTTCATAAGGACAGCTACATTCAATTTTAACAAATTTCATTGTGAAAATTTAGGAGATTTATATGTCTGAGCAACTTGTCTTTCCAAAAACGTGAAGAAATTGTACATTTGTATTTGTATTCTTTGTATATGCAGCTCTCTCTGGCTAGCCCTCTTTATGAAAGACCTGGCTTGATACCTCCTGTAGTGTAAGCCTTACCCAGCATTTCTAGCAGTTCATTACTCCAGATTCTATCTTCCTTGCAGTTTTGTTTCAGCACTAATAATAAAATTTAAGTAATCTTAACTGCCTGAATTTTCACTGGTGAATGACTGGATGGAGGAACCATGGTCCTAACTCAATATGACAAATCTTCACAGGGATTGAAGAGATCAGAGAAGGCACAAGAAAGTACAATCTTATCTTCCCAGAACTAGAAACTGGGTATGGTTAACTGTAGTGATCCCCACCGTAGCTATTATCCTCATTGTGAATGGAGGCTTGGAGAAATTAGAGTTTGTACAAGGAAAACAGCTACAAAGAAATACAGCAAGGATTGGAAACCAATGCCATTTTACTTCAAATCCTGTGTTTCCAACCAGTAAAATGTACAGACATTTTGATTCCCATATCACATTTTAATTTACTCCAGCACCTGATTACTATTAAGAATACCTGCAGGGGGGCTGGGATTGTGGCTCAGCGGTAGAGCGCTTGCCTCGCATGCGTGAGGCCCTGGGTTCGATCCTCAGCACCACATACAGAGCAATAAAATAAAGACATTGTATCCATCTACAAAAAAATTAAAAAAAAAAAAAAAAAAAAAAAGAATACCTGCAGGAAAGAGGGACACTGCTTTCCTCAATTGCTTTGTGCCTCCTCTATAGGCATCATTCTAGTCTCCTTGTACAGATACTCCTCTATTCAAAACAGGATTATGTCCTAAAAATCCCATCATAAATTGAAAATATTGTCAGTTTAAAATGTGCTTAATACACCTAATACCAAACATCATAGCTTCCCTGCACAGTATACCATAGAGTATTGGCTGTCATATGGCCAACAACTGTAGTCCACTGATGCTGCCCCGTATTGTGAGAAGGTATCATACTGCATATTGGTAGCCCAGGAGAAGATCAAAATCCAAAGTACAATTTCTACTGGATGTGCATTGTTTTTGCATCATCCTGAAGCTGGAAAATCATAAGTTGAATAATTGTGAATCATGGACTATGTTTGTTTCTTATATAATAAGCTTCTTGACTGCAAGGCTTTTCTTGTTCCTCTTTATTTTCTCCTTAAATCTAGCAGAATGAATTGTACATAGTAGGTACTCAATGAAAAGTTATTGAGTTGAATTAAATCCCATGTGTTCCAATGATTTAACAGAGAGGCGGGGCTATGGCTTGGAATTAAAACCCTCATTGCCCCAGCTTCCCTATAGATCCTCCCAGTAAACAATTGGCAGTAACACAATTTCATGCTTGTCTTCTGGAATACATTAAAATTTTCTATTTTAAAATGTCTTATTTTGGCCTGTTTAGAGAATTATTACTAAGAAATTTATTTTTAAAAAAGAAAAGAACCAAACTGGTTACTATGAAAAAACAACTATTTAAATTATAAAATCAGTCCTAAAGAAAGAAGAAAGTTAAAAGGGAAAGATATTCTACTTCCCCAAAGCCCAAGGGAACAATGAAGTATTTTATACAGTAAAATATATTTTTATAATTTATAAAATTTCTTTTTGAAAAGGAAACTTGACTAATATATGAGTTTACTTTGTTTTTAGGAAGATGTGGTAAAATATTGTATCTTTTAAGATATTACGATGTGGTTGAGAATGAAAATAAAGATGCCATTGACTCAGTTTTACATGGGTATAAAGGCATCAGTACTGTATGACTTTAGAGAAATATATCAGGAACTGATGAAAGGAAAGAGATGATTGAAGCCTGGAGTGGTTCAGGGAGTGTATCAGAGACAGTGGAGTCACTTGGCAGCAGTCTGAGTCAGAACTGTTCCCAAGCACAGGTTGTTGGAGAAAAACATACAACCTTGCTAAGTGGTCTCACTTTAATTTCATGAAGCTGAAAAGAATATATGAATGCAAGGATACAAATAACGTTTTTTCTTTTTTGAATGGTCCTTTTTAGTTACAGGTGAGAGTAGCATTCATTTTGATATAATTGGACAAACATAGAATATATCTTATTTTTAGTTAGGACCTCATTCTTATGGATATGCATGATGGTGGGATTCTCTATGATGTATTCATATAAATGCATAGGAAAATTATTTTGGTTTCATTCTACTGTCTTTCTTTTTCCTGTCCCCTCTCCCTTCTCTCCATTTCCACTTCTCTAATTTTTAGGATTAACTAATTTCACTTAGCATGATAGTCCCCAGGTCCATCCATTTACTTGCAGATGTCATAAAGTCATTTTTCTTTATGGCTGAGTAATATTCCATTATGCATATATACCATAGTTTCTTTATCCATCCATCTGTTGAAGAGCACCTAGACTGGTTTCCGTAGCTTAGCTATTGTGAACTGTGCTGCTATAAACATTGATGTGGCTGTGTCACTGTAATATTCTGCTTTTAATCATTTGGATATAAACTGAGGAGTGGGATAGTTGGGTCAAATGGTGGTTCCATCCCTAGATTTTTGAGGAATCTCCATACTGCTTTCCAGAATGGTTGCATGAATTTGCATTCCCAGCAGCAATGTATGAGTATACCTTTTTCCCCACATCCTTGCCAACATTTATTGTTACTTATATTCTTGATAGTTGCCATTCTCACTGGAGTGTGGTGAAATCTCAGTGTAGTTTAATTTGCATTTCTCTAATTGGTAGAGATGTTGAACATTTTTTCACATATTTATTGACCATTTGTATTTCTTCTTCTGAGAAGTGTCTGTTCAGTTCCTTTTCCCATCACTCCAACATATTGGCTCAGGAACTGACTTCCTTAACAAGACTTCTAAAGCACAAAAATCAATAAATAGGATGGCATCAAACTAAAAAGCATCTTCACAGCAAAGGAAACAATCAAGAACATGAAGAGAGAGCCTACAGAATGGGAGAAAATCTTTGCTACCTCCACTTCAGAGTGTTAATTTCCAGGATATATAAAGAATTCAAAAAACTTAAGAACGATAGCATTGGCTTTTTTAAAAGAGTAATGATAAACACACAAAAATTGCTGTAGAAATACATCACCCAACAGGGCAATTAGTTTTAGATATATTGGTGAGTGAGGGTTGGGGAAGGCCATAGAGCTAGAAATAGCCACTAGGCAGGTAATGAATTAGATGAGAATATAACAAAAGATATCAGTATTGGAAACAGGTTTTACTTTCAGTAGCCTAGTGTTCTTTTACCTAAAAGCCTATTTGGATCTATTAGTAGTAAATAGGAGAAATTAACATTTCTTAAACCTGTCAGTAAATTAGACACTATGCTAATTTTTAATTTCAATGACTCTTACACTAGTCCTGTGAGACTATGAGCCCCAGTTTCCAGATTAGGATGTTGAGAGTCTTGTCCCAGATCTTACACTAATACATGGGCAGAGCCAGGGTTAAACATGCTTGTGTTCAAAGCCCATGTTTTCCCTATTTGTATCACATTGATTCTGATACCTAGAAAGGGGAATATTGGACAGGAATTTTGGTGATAGCAATTAAAAAATACAGAGGCATAAGGCAAATGGAGAGTATGAAAGAATAGAGATATCTAAAAAGGAAAGGGAGTAGCTTAGGCAGTGTTAGAATCAGAACAGTTATATTTTATTCAAAACTAGGTTATGTAAGTGTGGAGTTGATTCTACTTGAGTTTTTTTTGTTTTTGTTATGTCTTGTGTCTGGTATGCTTGAGTTTTTCTCTCAATATTTCATATTCTCAATATTGGTAAGTAACTACCTACCATAAACATATTCCCATCGTTGGCTAGAGATTCTATGAGGGATAGCTACTGAAATAATTGGAATTTGGAACAGTTCTAATTATAATACCTACCTGTTTGTATTCCAGATTAGTAGCCAAACCGCAGCAGGAATCAAACCATAAAGGGAAAACATTTGACATGTCAACCAGAATACATAGCTACTAGGCATAAATGTTGTTCTCTTTATTTAACATTAAAAGTTGAGCAATGGAGCTGGGGTTGTGGTTCAGAGGTATATTGCTTGCCTAGCATGTGTGAGGCACTGGGTTCAATTCTCAGAACCACATATAAATAAATAAAGTCCACTGACAACTAAAAAAATTTTTTAAGAAGTTGAGCAGTGAAGTAATATTAGGTTTGATCATATGAAATTGCCAATATTTCACCACTGCTAAAAATTAAAACAGCAAAACAATAGTTTAGTGACAGTAAATCTTTACAGTCTGTTGTTATTAACATAATTTTCCTATTTAATAGTTAAAGCAAAACTGAAATAGCCATGTCCTTCTTTTGGAGATGAAGTTAAGAGTTGTCCACTGGTGCTTAGGCTGGACAACAGCAGTTTAAGTCTGAGCTGGGATCTCTCTGACTCAAAATGTTCTGCCTTTCAGAAGATGAGGATTATTGGTTATGGAGAACTACAAAAATGAAGATGCCTGTAGTAATAATTACCTGTCTGTGGTATTCATCTCACATAGAATGTATTATTTTCATTTGAATTAAGCCATGCAAAAAGCTGTATTTTGCCTTCCTAGTTATAGGTGACTTCCTGGTTTAGAATAAACATCTTCATCTTTTCTGAGGCTAATTCATTATAGCTTTCCCTTTTTCTCTTTGCAAAATACTTTTCTGGAAATTTCTGCTATTGTTCAAATTTTTGGGGGGGAAATAGAAAGGAAGAATGTTTGAAACAACATTGTCAATAATAAAGGATTTCTTTGTTTTCTATTTGCTATTCCTTTTTTAGTGATCTCCTGCAGTAGCTATTATCAATAAAGTTGCACCAACACTGAATGACTGGTTACTGAACCATTACTCCTGGGGAAACAGGATTAGATTTCTATGAACTTTTGGTTACATCTTTAGCAACCAATTGATACATAACCTTGTTTTATATGTGTGTGTTTAAAGACATCTAATATTAAAAAATTTAAGTAATTATATACATTATTTCTTTATAATACTAGCAGGGAAGAGTGTCCTATTTTCTTGACTGAAAAATATGGATAGTATGATTGTAAATTTCTTTGTCTTTCAGCCTCACGACAAATGCTACACAATAAGCTTTTAGAAGGTAGGTCATCATCTCATGAATCCAAAATGTGGTTATATTTTCTTCTTTTTCATAACCATATCTTGCATTGTAGAAGTTATTTTAGCACTGTCTGTTGTGGCTTCAGGAATAGTCAGCAAATTGCTTCTTCCTTTTTCTATGCATATTGTTGATGCTTTCACATTGCATTCATAGTCAACAGCACTTTAGCTCAGGCTGAAGGAAATTTCTCTTGCACACACATTTTTTTCCAGAAGATTCATCATAGCCTTCTTGAACTTAGGAACACTATAACAGCACTTAAGCACTATGATTGGGACCCATTTTAAACGGTGAAAAATCATGAAACAAAGCACAAAAATATGCAAATGTGGCTCTAAATAGGCCAAGAAAAGGACACCTGTTTACAGTTTGAGAGCTTGAGAGCTGAAGCAAGAAGGTACAGCTTCCCCTTGTTTGACTTCAGTTGGGAGCGTGCATGTCAGGTGACTCCAATTTTTTACCATTCTTCCAATGTCTGAAAATGACCAAGAAAGCGCAGCTAGTATTCACATTGAGGTTTCAAATAAATTTTAGCAAGTAGACAAATTTACAAGTACTGGTTCAGGGAAAACAAAGATCAACTATAACAGGATTTATTGCAAACCACAGTTTTTTATGTTTTGCAATTTTCAGGCCTTTTATGAGTCTTTGAATGAATCAGGAAGAATAAAAAAAATCTTAAAGTGCCACATGCTATATTGCCATGTATTTCACATAATAGCCTGTAAATAAAACTTGGAAATTTATGATCAGGTTACTATTAAGTGAACATAAAGCCAAAGTTAGTAAAGTACATTAATAATAAGTGTAAATAATGCAAGAAGCTCCTGGTTGGTTAAAATGTAACTGTGGCAAAACAGCAGAAAATTGCCAGGTTATTTTTTACCAGTTACCTTGCTACTACCCTATACCTCCTTTTTTTGAAAGAAAAATATACCACTGATAGAAGATGATTCATTTGAGACTATAGCCCTTTTTCCTTACGTTCACACAAAGGCACATGTTTATTTAAAAAAAAAATTATCCAAAAATACACTTAAACAATATTTGCAAATTTTAACATTTGCATAACAAATTTGGTGTAGTGGCTAAACCTCAGGTTGTGGAATTAAGTGTGATTAAAAATCAACCTTTTATTAGCTCTGTGGATTTGGGCCTGATATTATTGTCCCTGAGTGTATTTCTCCTTTTGTAAAATGGTGAAATAATAGTATATGGTTTTATATATACTACAAATATATAAAATATGTAGAAGTGGTGAAATAATGGTATATTGTTTTATATATACATAAGTATATAAAATTTGTGCTTATATGTATAAAATAGACAAAATGCATGGAGTTTATATTTCATATATACTATAATACTTGGTATATAATTCATATACATACGTAATGTTAAGGTAATATGAATTAATTTGTATAAAACACATAGCATAATACCAAGTAAATATCAACATTTCATAAAAAGTATACATTATTTTTATAACTACTCTATTTTAAAAGAGAATGAAGTAATTCTCTATGGCAGAAATAAAACACTCCTGTTTTTTTATTATTTGTTTTAGAGTAACATTGCAGATAAATTAAGTTACTTGCTCCTCAGATTCTACTACCAGTAAGTCTGGGTTACCTATTCCTCTTATGAGTTTACAGTGAATCCTGCTTTGGAAGTTCTGAAGGCCAAAGCAAAGTGTCAGCAGAGCTAGACTTTATTAGAAGGCCTTAGGGTAAATCCTACTCTTTACCTCTTACGCATTCTGGTGACTTCAGGCATTCCTTGGCTCCTGGCTGTTACTCCAGTCTTTACCTCTGTGGTCACATTGTCTACTCTGTTCTATTTATTCTCCTGTGTGTCTCTCTTATGAGCACACATGACACTGGACAGAGAGCCTTCTCATAATCCAGGATGACTTCATCTCAAATCCTTAATGTAATTATATCTACAAGGATCCACTTTTCCAAATAAAGTAACATTCAAAAGTTCCAGGGATTTGAGGTGGATATTTTGAGCAGCCATTTTTAGCCAAGTACAGAGAGCAACAGCTGTCAAGTCCATTTTTATGACAGTACGAACAGTTCCTTACTTCAGGTGTGAGGAATGGTTATGTTGCCAACTTTCAACAGAGAGATGGCAGTGTGTACAAAACACAGCTCAGCTATACTTAAGAAGTTGTCTTCTTAGAGTATATTATATTCTGAATATCTTCCCAGTCACCCAATTTTTCTTATTGAAAAAATTTAATATGCAGCTCTCACCCCTATCCCCAGAATGATAGAAGGCAGGCTCTGGAGCCAGATTGCTTAGTGGAATGTAGGTTCTGTCCCCCATTGTTTACTAGCCATATGACCTTAGGCAAGTCTGGCCTATAAAATGGAAATCATAATAGTACTTACCTCATTAGGTTGTTGCAAGGATTAAATAAGCTATACGTGTAAAGCATTTAGAGCAGGGCTGGCACACAGCAACTGTTTAACATGTATTAACTATTATCAGCTATTGTTGTATTTGCCTTTGTTGAAATATAAGACATATTCACTTTCCATGAGGTCTGTAATATCTTCTAGAGAGGAAAGGACTAATATAGTTGAGTCCTGGTTGTAAGATGATAGAACAAAATTCTGTCTCAGAGGTTATTGTCATAAATCTTTACTCAAATATGGAATCCTGAACTTGGTAGGGGAATAAACTAGAAGAGTTAGGTAAGTGAAGAGTTTTGAAGAAAAAATGGACAAAATGTGGCAACTTTATTCTACCTTGTTATGAGGGGAGAGAGGAAACGGTCTTTCTCTTAGCTTCATTCTATTTCTAAAACCTGCATTTGTTAAACTTTTTCTCTAAAGTGAGTGAATTATAAGATTCTTTCCAATCTCAGGTTTTCTGAATCTGAACTCTTCTAATTTTTTTTTTTTTTTGTACTGGAGATTGAACTCAGGGGCCCTTGACCACTAACCCACATTCCCAGCCCTGTTTGTGTTTTATGTAGAGACAGGGTCTCACTGAATTTCTTAGCGCCTCGCTGTTGCTGAGGCTGGCTTTGAACTCACGATTCTCCTGTCTCAGCCTCCCTAAGTGCTGGGATTACAGGCTTGTGTCAATGCACCCGGCTTGAACTCTTCTAATTTTTTAAGAAGTCCTCCAGGTTCAAGAATTTATTCAGCGAACTGAATACCAGAAGCCTAATCTTGTGGTCTCTATTATTGCCTTCTCAAGTATATAATTTACCCTCACATCCACTCTCTTACTCTTGCATCTCTTGAAACACAAGAGTTAGGTCTCAAACACCTGTGATGTGAAAGGGGAATTTCCTGAATGAATTACATATACTGATAGTTTTCTATAAATATTTTTCTCTTTCTCATCCCTTTCTATGATGGAAATACAAGAAGAGTCAAGAAAGAAGAGCAAAATATGAAAAGGTGGCCATTGTTTCTTTGAACAGTTGGTGTGATCTCATAGTAGTTTTTCTCCTTTGAATGCATGTAGCAGAGTGTACACTGATCAGCCAAATATATCAGCATTATAATCTGAGCAACTGTTTCAGATTTTACATCAAAGCTAAGAAGATTTCATGAAAAGTAGTCACTCAAACACAAATGAAATTGGAATCCATTTAGGAAATAATGTTGAAGAAGATAAAATTGAAACTAAATTAGAAGAACATTCTTATTTTCAAAGTTCAGCCTTCATCTAGTTGTTGTTCATTCAAAGAAGAGAAATCTAAAATTTCACCTCATATTGAACACTAAAATGATAAAACTGATATGGTGATGATCAGAATGAAAACACAAATAGCATTAAGTTTTCCCACTAATACAGGTTTGATATTGTCCTTAGTTCCTGCTTCCAAAATATTAGTATCTATGCAGTCAGTTTTCAGTTAGCAATTATAAGTAGATATTTATTAACAGCCAAGGAAAACAAGGGAATATAATTTGTATAATGAATAGATTTTTCTATCCATTAATATAATGGATACTCATGATGCTGTATTACTATGACTTACATACAACTCAGAATTTTCCACAATTTTTAAATATAATCTAATTATTTGATTACCAGATAATACTTTTCCCTAGAAAGATGCATCTTTTAAAATCCCACATTAAAGATAAAGATGAAACTATTTGGTATTACACATCATTCTATTTACTAGTTCAATTTCCCTTGTGTTTTGCATCCCTCTTTTTGTCAGGGATCTTGTTATATCATCATGGATGTGGTGGTGGTAGTAGTAGCAGTTATGAAGATATAGTTGGATATAGGTGTTTTTTAAAAAATTATTTCATGTTTTCCATTTCACACATTATAGGTAACTTATCAATTGTAGAAAAGTAGAAAGATTAGAAAATATCACCCAAGTATACTTTTGGAAAAGTCCAACATAAAACATAGGCTACCTATTATTCCCCCTGACAAAAATGCTAAATTCTTGTTCCTAGAAGCCGTTCACGTTTGACAAAGCTATAAACTATGAAAAGATATAAATTGTGATATCAAAAACAAAATGTTTTGAGGCAAGGAAGTACAAATGAGAGGATATAGGAACGTTCATGCAGTGCTAGTGGGACTGGACACTGATATAACCATTTTGGAGAACAAATGAAGTGTATCCTTACTCTTTGACTTTGAAATTCCACTTATGAATTTATTCCTTTATGGAAATTCTCATGTGAGTCTATAAAGGGACATGTACAAGGGTATTTGTTGGAGCTTTATTTGTGGAGGGAGTTGGAGCAATCTGGGTGTTCATTACCAGAATGCATAGATAAAATGTAATTGCACAACTAGGAGTATTATGCAGCAGTTGGAAGCAACCAATTTGCTGTTATATGTAGCAATGGTGAATGGATCATAAAAGCATTGTGAAAGAAACAGTGATATATAATAACATTTACATAAATTCAAAATACAAGCTTTCACAGGAGTACACATTTATAAAAACACAAAAGGAAAATATATTGAAAACATTTAAATGGTTATCTTTGTTATGGATGTGGGATGTGAATGTGGTATGGATATAAAGAGAAAAAAATAAATGAAAGAGGAGATGGCCTTTGAAAGGATCCGTGAAGATAATGTGCCATAAACAGAGTATAATTAATGAAATCTTCTGCATTTGAAACCATGAATGAAATGAAACAATAAAAATAATATTGTAACAATTACAGAAAAATTTTAAAATAAATACAAATTCTAAATTGTTTGAAAGAATAGATTTTGTTTTTCTTGTTAGTCTTTGTAACTCTAGCACCTGACACATCGTAGTAAATGTTAAGATTTTTGTCAATTTAGTTTGTAAAATGAATGGATAAATGAACCTGGCTTAATTTCAGGAATTCTGCATTCCTTAGTTATTATTGTCAAGTTTTAAACTGCTCTGAATCAGGAAAGTGTCCTAGATTTGGTGGCTCTGTGCATTGTATCACAAACTGTGCATTGAGATCAGAGGCTTCTTTCTGAAATACAGATTTGATTACTCCATGACTAAATGCTTTATTGGTTCCATCTAAACTATTAGGGGGAGAATGGCTTTTTAGAAATAAACATGCACATGATTGACTTCTGACTACATTCATTTTTTATTTTTTCAAGATTTCTTTTTTACTAGTTCATTTTAGTTATACATAATATTAGGGTTAATTTTGACATAATTATACAAATATGGAATATAATTTGCTCTAATTCAGTCCCCAGTACTTCCCCTTTCTCTTTCTCCTCCCTTCCCCTTTTCCCTTTCCTCCACTATAATGATCTTTCTTTTATTTATTTGTAGGTTTTTTAAAAATGAGTGCCTTGTGGATGAGATCCACTATTATAGATTCATATATGTACATAGGAAAGTTTGGGTGGATTCATACCACCATTCTTTCCTTTTCTAATCTCTCCTCCCTCCCTTTAAAGCCTCTTCCTCTACTCTTTTATTTTTATCTCTCTCTCTCTCTCTCTCTCTCTCTCTCTCTCTCTCTCTCTCCTCCCCCTCCCTCCCTCCCTCCTTCCCTATTTCTTTCTTCCCTTACTTTGGTCTAGCTTCTCCATATCAGAGCAAACAATCAACCTTTGATTTTCCTGATCTGGCTTATTTTACTCAGCATGAGGACCTCCAGTTCCATCCATATACTAGCAGATTCTATAATTGCATTTTTCTTTATGACTGACTACTACTCCATTGTGTATACATAGCACATTTTCTTTATTCATTCATCTGTTGATGGGTACTTGGTTTGGTTCCATAGCTTGGCTATTATGAATTGTGCTGCTACAAACATTGATGTGGCTGCATCCATATACTATTCTGATTTTAGGTCTTTTGGAAAAATACCAAGAAGTGGGATCTCTGGGTCATATAGTGGTTCCATTCCTAGTTTTATTTTTTTTAAATGACTTTAAGTTTTTACATGCTTTTAAAAAGTTTGTTCTATAGACATATGAAAAAATGTTCAACATCTCTAGCAATTAGAGAAATGCAAACAAAAACTACTCTAAAATTTCATCTCACACCAGTCAGAATGGCAATTATTAAGAATACAAACAAAAACAAGTGTTGGTGAGGATGTGGGGGGAAAGGTACACTCATACATTGCTAGTGGGACTGCAAATTGGTACAACCAATCTGGAAAGCAGTATGGAGATTCCTTAGAAAACTTGGAATGGAACCAACCATTTGACCCAGCCATCCCACTCCTTGGTCTACATGCAAAGGACTTAAAAACAGCATACTACAGTGATGCAGCCACTTCAGTGTTTATAGCAGCTCAATTCACAATAGCTAAACTGTGGAACCAACCTAGATGCCCTTCAACAGATGAATGGATAAAGAAACTGTGGTATATATACACAATGGAATATTACTCAGCAATAAAAGAGAATAAAATCATGGCATTTGCAGGTAAATGGATGGTATTGGAGAATATTATGGTAAGGGAAGTAAGCCAATCCCCAAAAAACAAATGCCAAATGTTCTCTCTGATAAGTGGATGCTGATCCATAATGTGGGGGAGGACATAGGAAGAATGGAGGAACTTTGGTCAAAGGAGAGGGAGGGGGAGGGAGCAAGGGAACAGTAAAGATGGTGGAATGAGATGGACATCATAGCCCTAGCTTCATGTATGACTGCATATATGATGTGATTCTACATCATGTACAACCAGAGAAATGAAAAGTTGTGCTCTGTCTGTGTACAATGAATCAAAATGCATTCTGCTATCATGTATACCTAAGTAGAAAAAGTAAATTAAAAAAAAAAACCCCAAAAAACAAAATATAACCTTGTATGTGGAAGTTAGGTCTATAAAACAATATGTAAATCTAAGTATATATGTGTAAGGTTATGCATCTTTATTCCTAATGGAATTTGAATATATTATGACAGAGAACTTCAATCAATTCTTAAATGGCTTACTGCAGTGATGTCGTTCAAATGTATAAAAGAGATTTGTCTTGTATTATGGATCTCTAACAATAAAACCAAGTGTGCTCTCATAAAAAAAATTGTTCTGATCAGTTATACATGACAGCAAAATGCTCTTTGACTCATTGTACAGAAATGGAACATAATTTTTCACTTATCTGGTTGTACATAAAGTAGGATCACACTATTTGTGCAATCATACATGTACCCATACCTAGTTATTTGAGGAATCTCCGAACTGTTTTCCAGAGTGGTTGCACAAATTTTCAGTACCACCAATAATATATTAGTGTATCTTTTTCTTCACATCCTCAACAACATTTATTATTATTTGTATCCTTGATAATTGCCATTCTTATTGGAGTGAGATGAAATTTTAATGCAGGTTTGATTTGCATTTCCCTGATCACTAGAGATGTTGGACATTTTTTCATATTTTTTACTGGCCATTTGTATTTTTTCTCTTGAGAAGTATCTGTTTAGTTCTTTTGCCCATTTATTGATTGCATTTTTTCTGGTGTTAATTTTTTTTGAATTCTTTATAGATTCTGGACATTAATGCCCTCTCTGAGGAGCAAGTGGCAAAGATCTCCCATTTTGTAGGCTCTCTCTTCATGTTTTTGTTTTCTTTGCTGTGCAGAAACTTTTTAATTTGATGTTGTCTCACTTATTGATTCTTGGTTTTTATTTCTTGTACTTTAGGAATCTTGTGAAATCAAAAGAAATTTGATCCCTATGCCAGTATGTTGGAGTGTTGACCCTAGGTTTTCTTCTAGCAGTTGCAGAGTTTTAGTCTAATTCTTAGGTCCTTGATCCAGTTTGAGATGACTTTTTGTGCAGTGAGAAATAGGGATCAAATTTCATTATTCTACATATGAATATCCAGTTTTTCCAGCACCATTTGTTAAAGAGGCTGTATTTTCTCCAAAATATGTTTTTGGCACCTTTATCAAGTATCATATGGCTTTACACAACTTAATACACATGCACATAATTCGCTTCTGACACTTTTTTTTCCCTCATCATTTTCCTAAAGCATCATGACCTCCATGCCATAGAGAACTTCTTTCGTTTTGCAATATATGACTTGTTGTATGGCCTTTTTCCTCTCCACATCTGATCTTGCAATAAGGCTCTTTCACTCTCAAAACTATGGGGTAGTTTCAGGTTCTTGGTACAATAAACAGAATCTATTTTAGGTGACTTATTTGTGATCAACAGTCATGGATTCAAGGGATAAAATGATAATAGAAAAGGGTAAATACTTAAGCCAGTGTGTTCTTTAAGTATCGCTGAGTCCCTCATTTTTCACCATCCCTAATTAACCCTTTCTTTGATTTCATTAAGTTAAGAGGCTTTTATAATTATAAAATGTCAAAGGTGACCTTGGAGGTCACTTCAGTGTAAATTCCTAGAACACTAGTTAGGGACTAAAGGCAAGAGGGGAAGTAACTGGCTTAATGTCAGTGTCTTCTGTCTTCAATCAAAGGTACTCTAGAAACCATATCCCGTTGCTTCTTTTTTTTATTAGTACTAGGGATTGAACTCAGGAGTACTAGACCACTGAGCCACATGCCTAGCCCCATTTTGTGTTTTATGTAGAGACAGGATCTCACTGAGTTGCTTAACGCCTCACCTTTGCTGAGGCTGGCTTTGAACTCCCAATTCTCCTGTCTCAGCCTCCCAAAGTGCTGGGGTTATAGGTATGCGCCACCGTGCCCAGCTTTCCCACTGCTTCTTAATGAACCTGAAGTGAGGACCCAACACAAACACTTAGCTAGGAAAATTTTTTAAAAGGAATATGAAGAAGAAAGAGTTAAAGAGCAAACTTACCCATTTGCTACTTTGTGGGATATTTCTTTTCCTACTGAATAGAAGTCTGAACAAAAATAGTTGGCATTGGGCTTCATACTAAAGCAACTAACTTAACTGATATAGGAATGAAATGTGGACATTTTCTTTGTGATGCTGAGGAGCAGGTGGAAAAAAGGAAAGGTTAGTATAGGAAATCCTTGGGTTACTAAGACTTGACTTAAGTAAACTGGCTTTACATAGTTTTCCATAAGCCAAGATAAATTTTTTTTGGTGCATAAACATATATGTCATGCTTAGTCTTCAGTAGTTTTCTGTATGAGGAATGAGAAGATCAGACAGGAGTCTCACTGGGATGTTGTGCTGTCTCATTTTTAAAAATTACAGATAACCATTCAATTATCCAGTAATGTAAAGTGACTTTGATTTATGTAAAAACAAAAAACAAAAACCGAAAAAACTTACCCCAGAGTTTCCACAATAGTAAGTTTATGGAATTCAGGAAATAGTAATGGTAAGAAATCCAAACAATGTTGCTACAGGGATCCAGACAGTGCTAATTGCCCCCAAAGTAAACTAAGTATATACTTGGAATGCTAGCAAAAATAGGGTCACCAGATTTTTTTAAAAGAAGTTTTTTTTTTTTTGAGGCATAAAAATGGCAACCATGGAAAAATCAGAAATTTGTTAGGCTTCCTTATTTTTCCTTTATAGCTTATTATTGTTCTTATTTAATTACATGGTGGGGATGTGTAAGGAGAGAAAAGTTCATATTTTTCAGTGCTATAAAGGTCTTAGTCCTTAATCTGAAAAATTCATAATTCAAGCCAGGAGTAAGTGAGTCATATGTGTGGTGCACTTTTTTCCAGTATTCCCCAAGGGCTAAGAATTTTAATCTTGACTGGGTCAGATATTCCTTCCCCTCTTGCTTCTAGCCGCTGGTCAATTTGGAAAGACACCCACCATAATTGGGTTGTTTCTGAACTCTCCCAAGTTAAAATCTTAGGAGGCATCTATCCATAACAAGTGGTAGTTTGGGGTCACTAGTGGTTGCTCAACTGAATCATCATTCAAGTATTTTACTTTATTTGCTTTACCAGTTCATTATTTAAATTATTCTCTTTCCTAAACTTAGCTTAGCATCCATCCAAGGCTTGACCACATGTGAAGTTTGACATTTTAAAGGTCAGCTGGTTTGAGTTATTTGTATGTAAGAGTCAACAGTTTTAGTTTTTCTTTTCAAATAGGGAACTGTCTATTGTTTTTTCCACTTGAAAAATTAAATAAAGCATACAAATATCTCATGAACTTTCCTCAGACTTTCCCAGAAAGAGTTTATATTTGTGCTGAGATAAATCACAGGGAATTTACAACCTCAGATGGTTTGGAGACATTTCACATTTATAGTTGAAGGGTTAGATAAGAGCAAACCTGTAGAAGGAAGACTTCCCCTGGTTAAATGTTGAGAAGAAAATATGACCAATTAGTGTCTGTGTCATAGCACTCTACAGAATTAAACTCCAGAGAACTGACCACATTTGGGTTACAGCTGAGGTTGGACTAATATGGTTGTATGTGCTAAGCTATTTCTGAGATGTTCTGTTCCCTTTGAGCTTATTCTAAGCTTCTAAGTTCCAGCATCCATATGAGTTTTTTGAGTTTAAACCTCTGTGGAAATTGCTAACTAAATGCTCAGAAGAAAACTGGTTGGAGTCTACTACCTCCTAATTGCTCTCTTCTCCAAATGGTGCTTCTGATGCAAAGGGTAATCTTAGAATGCAAAGCATATATAAGCTTCCTCTCATGACACCCTAACTTTTCACTGTACCGTAGAAGAACCTTGCATGATCTGAACTCTGGCCTAGAAGGACTGTAATGTCAGCTGAGTTGAGGAGGAATGGCCAGAGAAGGAGTGGGGAACGTCTCCATTTGTTGGTAGAAAGCAGTGATCAACATAAAGCCCCACCATTTAACTTGCTTCCCTTTTTGTCACCCTGGTAGTTTCCATGCTACTATCTCTGAAGTCTTTCATTATAGCAGTAACAGCTCACATTCAGTGCTATTACTGGTACCTTTAAAAAGAAATTTGCACTTTGGTAGAATGTACTCAGCAGAAGGAACTTCTTCCCCTTCTTGGCCACTAGACCTGGTCTCTGTCTAGTCCCTTTCTTTCTATCTATCTCATCACTTTTTAAAAGTTTCTTTAATTTGCTAAGTTATTTCTGTCCTCAGGACCTTCACATAAGCTGTTCCTTCTGTCTGAAATTTCCTCCCTTCTCTTTGCCTTGCCAGCTTCTCCTTATCATTTTAAACTCAGTGTAACTCTGTCCTCATCAAAGAGGACATAATGAGTGAATAATGAATGGGAAATACCAAGAGGAACAATGTAGAACAGCAGCCTTCAAGATACATTCTGAATATGTGAAAAGTTTATAATGTAAGACAGCTAATAAGTTAAGAGACTTGGGTGCTTAGAGGAGGAAGTGACCACTTTTAGCTGAGGATTCTGTTATAGGCCTCACAAAGTGGGTGGGATTTGAAGGAAACTTGTTGGTAGTCTTTGAATAGGCATAGAGGAAGGGTATCTGCAAATGGAAGAATGCCTATTTGGGAGGAGTGAATATTGGAGTTGGACTGGAGTTGGAGAGGTTGGAGAGAGTGATTAAACTTTAGAGATGGAAGATACCTTATGTCAGATTCCAATGGCTGTGATTGAAAGTCCACCATATGTCACGAAGGTTAATATTTTTAAACATACTGATTTCAAATATATGAAAACATTATTATTTATCTTTATGGTCTATGTAAACAAATTGAGATAGAGGTTAAGTGACTTTACTGAGATTCACACAACTATCAAATAATAGAAACTGATATTTGAACCCTTTTCCTCCTTAGAGTCTATTTCTCTTTATATTTTACCATACTACATCTTATAGATAGTCTCCAAATAAGAGTCTTGGATTGGAAATATATTGTGGAAAACTTGAGGTGATGTTGGAGCTTCTTCTTGAGATGACATTATCTATTAAAAATCTCTCTTCTGATCTGGGAAATTACATGTTTTTAAGTAATTTCTAAGAAATTACAAGTTTTTAAATTTTACATGTAAGTTTTAACTTACAATTAAAGTTTTTTTTAAATCAGCAAGATAATTCTGGCAGGCATGCATAGCATAAATTAGAGGGAGAGTTTGTTGACAGAGATACTCTTAAGGAAGGTATTTCAGTGGTCTCTGCATGATGCAATAAATGATCCTATCTGGAAAATGGAAACATGGGAAGCAGTTATGAATCTTAGGAAGAAGGGCTAGGGTGTAGCTCAGTGGTTGAGTGTTTGCCTAGCATGCATGAGGCCCTGGGTTCAACTCCCAACAACAACAACAACAACACACACACACACACACAAATATTAGGAAGAAGATCAAAGTAGAGATAATAATACTTCATAAGAAATAAATATAATGGGCAGGAGAAAGAAGCCAAAGGTGACATTAGGTTTTGGGTGATCTAAGGGAATGATTTACCTTCATTAAGAGGGAAAGAGAAACCAGGGAGTAGCATTGATTTGGAAATTGGGTCATTCCTATGATGATATCAAGACATGCAATTATAGATGTTCTGTAGGCATGTTAAGATAAGATTTGAGCTTGGAAGAGAAGTCAGTGCTTGAGAGATTCATTTAATAGTTGATTAATGAAAGAGGTAACACATATCTTACACACAATTGAAATCACTAAGGAATACAGGGTTTTGATATAGAAAAGAACAGAAGACTGAGAATAGATCCTTGGGGAATACTATCATCTACAGGGAAGGAGGGAAAGAGATACTTAAAACATAAATTGAATGATTAGAAGGTCCAAGAAGCAGACTAGAGGAATATTACAGAAAAGAGGGAAAAGCTTTAAGAAATTAAATGTAATCAGTAGGGTAGCAGTTATCAGATGCTTAACACTTGCAGATAATATGGCTTCTAAATTATTTTTAAAACAATAATCCATTAGCTAGAAAAAGAGCTAAAATGAAAGTAATGCCAATTAATATAAAGCAAGCTAAATAAGTTTCACTTCCAATATGCTCCTTTATTTATAAATGTGTAATTATTGTTTTCTTTCAAGGAACTTAGATTTGTATACAGAAAACTTGAAATAGGAACTGCTTATTTTATACATCCATGAGAAAGAAAACAGAAAATAACTGGAAATAAAATAAAAAATCAACATTAGGAAAGTGTAGGCAGTTGAGGGAAGAGCAAAATTAAAATTCAAGAAGATGATTGTCACAAGTCCTTGAATGGGCACTAGAGTGGGGAAAAACTTGTGTGTAGATTCACTGAGCTATGCAGGTGTTCCTTGTTTTATATTCTTTGCCTTAAGTTGTGTGTACATTCGACTGTGTTTCCTATTGACTTACATTATGACATGAAATATTTTATCTCTATTTGGCATTGTCTAGAATAGACCCTAATGAGTGTTCTTTTCTAGGTTAATAACTGTTTCTTGACCTTCAGTCCCTAGCTTATAAAGATATCTCTTAAGCCTTTTATAGTAATATCGTTTATGGTTCTGTGACTAATTCTGTACTGGCAATAGTAACCATTGATGTTCTTCACCTAAAGAAACATTCAGACACATCTTTTTTGAAATTGTTTGTTTCCTTTTAAGTTATGGAATGCTCCTTCTTGGACAAAGCCTGTAAGGAGTTGTTGATACCCATACTTCTATATTTCTCAATGTTTCTCCATTACTAGTGATTCATGTGGCTGATACATAGAAACCCAGTACAAAACAGGATGGCAGAGGAGTGAATGAGAGGATGAGTGAGAAGATGAAAGCCAGGGATACTATTCAATATACAAATATGTCCTCAGTGCTGAAAATAAACAAAAGAGACTAGAAGAAAATACTCTATGATATTAGTGGCAATTATCTGAAAATGTGGGTATTATGGAGTTTTAAAATTTTATTTTTATACCTTTGTGCCTTTGATTTTTGTATTTTCTAAATTCTCTGCAATTATCATGTTTTAACTTTTAAGATCAGAAGATGTTTTATTCTACATTCCCTAAAGTGTCTGAACATGATAGAATGTTAGGAAAGCACGTCTTGATTGTCTATTATCTGATCTTAAATAGTGAGTAATGAAAATCATGATAAAAAGAAATCTCATGCTCTGCTTGTCCTGGAGATGACCAACGTGACTACTAGTATTCCATAGGTGGAATTGAATCATACTCCTAGTTGTTCCCATATCACACATTCACAGAGGATGTATTCTGTATAACCTAAAGGACATCTTCAAAACAAGACCAAGCAAGGACTTTGTCTTCTAGGAGCTTATACTATATTTAGAGAAAATGAGAAATGTATGTAGATAACCATAATTCAGAGAAGATGAATTCATGCTATATTAGAGGTACAAAGACAGCTTTGGGATTGCAGAGGAGGGGAGAGATTAATTCTGCCTTGGGGTAATATAGAGATACATTTAAAATTTTTCTGTTTTGGATTATATAATAATTAATATTTCCCAAATTTAATCATTCTCAACTCACTCTCATATTTTTCCTTATTTTCATACCGTTTTATATTTGATAGATCTTCTTTAATAGTTCAAATAAATGAATTTAGAAAGTTAACTTTATTTTACTTCTATAAATGGAAAAACAGTTTGCTCACCATGAATAGACAGTAACTAAAAATAAAGACAGTATAAATAAAATGGTGTTGTTAAATTCTATCTAGGTAGTGTTGCCCGTTCCTTGGCTCTGAGACTAAGTTTTTATAAAAAGAAAGCTTAGCAAGTATTAGAGAGGTGCTAATGACATATTAACATGGCACTGAGACATCCTTCTTAACAAATGAGAAATTCAGAAAGAGCTGAAAATGGAATGGCTTTTTCCCTATGTGACTCAATGTTATGTAATGCCTTCCCCTACCGCTATGGTACCAGTCTCACTATTTTGGAAATACTTTGGTGGATCCACAGACCATATTTTAGGTTGAATGGATATGATCTCAGCAGAAAAGAGGCAGAGTTCACAAAGTAAGTGGCATCAGAGGCTTTTTGTTCAACAGAATCTGAGGCAAGGACATCCCTGTGGAAAAACTGTGCAGAAGCATACTGGCTTCTATGACAGTAGAAAGAGGAGAAAGAAAAGGAGGAGGAAGACTTCTATTTTGTGTTCTTATTTTCCTGCTCCCATAGTTCCTTTCATTTAAGAAGAATGAATTGTGTCAGTTTTCCTGTATTACTAATGCATTCTCCCTAGTTGCCTCATTCTAGATGAAGCCCTCCACTTCCATCCCTCTGTGTATCTGCTTAGACTATAAATGTCTCTGCAGATATGAATAATGGTGCCTTTTCAAATACAGATAAAGTTTATATACCGAAAATGGACTTTACTAGTGAGATTTGTTGGAATTTATCATTTCAGAAATGCAGCCTCTCAAATGCAGATCATTGAACACATTAGTATCATTTCACAAAATATCTTGGGCACAAACAGTGCTTTGATGCTTTGTAACCCAGATAAAGCTGTCAGTCAAGACAGAAAGTGTTATTTATTTTTTATGGGATAGACCTTTGAAGAGATATGGGTGTTTGGATTTGGCAGGATGTTAGCAGCCACTGAGATTCCTTTCCCACAGGCCATTTTTCCCCCCAGAGATAATTTTGACAAGAGACTAGAGAGAATCTATCTTAGTTCTGTGCAGAATGTGAAATTATTATACTTATAAGATCCATTGTGTTTGTCTCAGAAGGACCCAGCTTTAAGCTTGTTATAATTTATAGCACAATGCAAAGTAATAATGAAAGTACTCTTTTAGAAGCTGTAAATTCACATCTCATGCTAATGTTCACAAAACATGATCAATATCCTAATTGCCCTCTTCTTGGAATAATAATAAATATTACCTTCTGTGCTTGCTCTGTGTGAACTTTTTTCTTGCATTTAAAAAAAAAATATCTCATTACCTGTTCGGTTAACCTTTTTACAATTCTCCGCCAGGTTCTATGATATATTCAAAATGTTTTCACATGCAAATTACTTGGCCTGATTTAGCTTTTGTATATGCATATAAATAGGTGTATGTATAATGTGTGTGTGGTGTTTGTGCAAGTGAGTGATGTATAGAGACAATGACAGCCCTCTGAGACACTACCATCCTTATAGGGCATTATTTTTGTTACAAACCTGCTGATTTCTTGGAAATAAAGATCCATCTTTAAACAGCTGAACTTTCTACAAGTTCAGTAACTGGAAGATCAGTGATTCAGATTGTTAAAGCTTACAGAGAACAAATGCTGGAAGGAGAGACAACCCTTCCAGCTGTTTCCTTTCCTCTCTCTGCTGATGTGAGCACTCCCCATAAGCCCCTGTATGGAATATAGAGGAAACAGGAGGGAAACAGTTGAGCTGCTTATTTTATTGCAAACAAAGGTTAGGAGAGTCTTTTCTGAATATTTTTCTTGGAAGCCATTACTTGACTGATATGTTTATTTGAGAGAATTTAAGATTTAACTACCTTGAATTGTATTTCTATTCATAACAGGACTATATGATCTTCTTAAAGCCCAAGTACTCCAATGCAACAGTTGGGAAAAGGTGATAAGGAAGTTGGGGGAGGGGGGATGGGACTCAAGAACCAGAGCTGTTTTCTTGATGGGGTATGTGGAATCAGAAGGCTGTTATGTGGGCATGCATTGGCAATGAAGAGACTTAGGTAAATTGAATATTTGATGGTCTTGGGCTAAAATGGCTTTATCTCAGTATGGATGACTCTCTCAAAGGCATTGGAAGTACTCTAATCTCTACTTCTTACCATGACCTTTCATAAGATCTAACAAGACTTTTTAGTTTAAGTCCATCCCATTTATTGATTCTTGCTTTTATTTCTTATGCTATAGGAATTTTGTTAAGGATTTCAGGGCCTAATCCAACGCCATGAAGATTTGGACCTACTTTCTCCTCAATTAGACACAGCGTCTCTGGTCTAATTCCTAGGTCTTTGATCCACTTTGAGTTGAGTTTTGTGCATGGTGGGAGATAGGGGTTTAGTTTCATTTTACTGCATACGGATTTCCAGTTTTCCCAGCACCATTTGTTGAAAAGGCTATCTTTTCTCCAATGTATGTTTTTGGCACCTTTGTCTAGTATGAGATAGTTGTATTTATGTGCATTACTCTCTGTGTCTTCCATTCTGTACCATTGGTCTACATGTCTGTTTTGGTGCCAGTACCATGCCGTTTTTGTTACTATTGCTTTGTAGTAAAGTTTAAGGTCTGGTATTGTGATGCCTCCTGCTTCACTCTTCTTGCTCAGGATAGCTTTGGCTATTCTGGGTCTCTTATTTTTCCAAATGAAT
>CM053404.1:26207007-26248872 GCA_028644305.1 Xerus rutilus
CAAATCAAAACTACTCTCAGATTTCATCTCACCCCAGTCAGAATGGCAGCTATCCAAAATAACAGCAACAAGTGCTGGCGAGGATGTGGTGGAAAAGGTACACTCAAACATTGCTGGTGGGATTGCAAACTGGTGCAACCAATGTGGAAAGCAGTATGGAGATTTCTTAAAAAACTTGGAATGGAACCACCATTTGATCCAGCTATCCCACTCCTTGGTCTATACCCTAAAGACTTAAAAACAGCATACTACAGTAAAGTAGCCACTTCAATGTTTATAGCAGCACAATTCACAATTGCAAAACTTTTGAAGCAACCCAGATGCCCTTCAATAGATGAATGGATAAAGAAATTGTGGTACATATACACAATGGAGTATTATTCAGCAATAAAAGAGAATCAAATTATGGCATTTGCAGGTAAATGGATGGAATTGGAGAACATTATGCTAAGTGAAGTAAGCCAATCCCAAAAAACCAAATGCCAAATGTTCTCTCTGATTAGTGGATGCTGATACATAAAGGGGGTGGGAAAGGGGAACATATGAGAAATGGAGGAACTGTGGATTCGGCAGAGGGGAGGTGGGGGGAGGGAAAGGGGAATGGGTATAGTAAAGATGGTTGATTGAGAGCGTCATCACTACCCTTAGTGCATATATGAAGACACAAATGGTGTGACTCTATCTGGTTTGCAACCAGAGAAATGGAAAAATTGAACTTTATGTATGTACTATGACTTGAAATGCATTTAAATAAATTAATTAATAAAAATAAAAGAAGTAAAAAAAAAAAGATCTAACAAGACAATTTACTGACAACATGATGGATGTACCATTCTTTTCCTCATTCAGTTTTTGCCAGTGCCCTACTTTCTTTTGATTCTAAAGATACACAGAGTTCTTTCCCAGTTCAGGGATTTTATACTTGTTCTTTGCTTTTACTGAAATCTCCCACCTCCAGATCTTTCCATGGCTCCTTCCTTCCTCATTGAAGCCTCAGATTATGTGTTAACTTCTCAAAGAGGCCTTCCCTGACCTACCTCAGCATCAATGATAGTTGCTTCCCAATTTCCTTCTCCTTTTCTTCTATTATTAGATACATTGTCACACAACTGAACAACTACATTCTCTAGCCACCTGTGGAGCTTGATGTTGCCCTATGACTAAGTTCTGGTCAATGAAATATGAATCAAAGTGTAATGGGGTACTTTGAAAAGTATCCTTGAAAGGAAAGAGTTCCTTTTTTTTTTTTTTTCCTTTTCTTTGTCCTATTCCTTGGAACATCTGATGTGGTGATGATGCTCTAGCTGCCATTTTGGACTATGGGAGAAATGGCATTATCTAGATATGGCAAGCCTGAGTCTCTAATGCATTTGTGAGTCCTGGAAGTAGCCCTGAAGTGTCTACCTCCAGGATTCCTTAAATGAGAGAGAAATAAACTTTGTTTACTCAATCCATTGTTATTTTGCAGTCTTGTGTATATTCATACAAATTTACTATTATTCTTTGATTTGTCTTCTACATGGCACTTTTAATAACTAGAAATTCTTCCTTTCTTTCTTTCGTTTGTCCCTCCTACCTTGAATGTTAGTTCTGTAAGGAAAGATTTCATCTTCCTTGTCCATTGTGATGTCCTTAAAGAGAAAACAAGGCATAATAATTACTCAGTAAAATTTTTTCTGAGTGAATGAAAACTGTATGCTAAAATTCCTTCTATTCATGTCTCTACAAGTATTTGTCTCTGTGATTCTGTTTTTAAGCTGACTTTTATATCACACTTTTTTTGATACAAATAGGTCTTTCTAGCCTTACAAATTTAGTTGTTGCATATCACCAAGATTGTCTTAACCATCTCCCCTAATTCCTCAAGCCCCAAAATAGTCCATTTCATATACTTGCTTTATATGGAGCTTTGTCCTTTTGCTTTGAACCAAGCAGGCTCACCAACCTTTGGTTAGGCTAAGTAAATATTACAGGATACCACAATACAAAGACCTAGGCTAAGGGTAGGGAGGGACAGACCTAGGCAGAGTGCATTGTAGAGTGAGGTGGCTGACTCTTCCCTGCCATGGTGGACAGAAGCATGGCAAGGTAAGCTAGCACTGATAAGGCTGAAGGGTCCCAGGCAGGACTGCATTAGATATATCTGATGTTAGATAAGGCCAGTCAGCAAAGTTGCAGTCATGTGAAGGGACTCCTGTACCAAGAACATCACTAGTTGAATTACAGATTTCACAGAAATCTTAGAACTGAAGCCTTCTGGGGTCCTCTCAGATTGCCATGTCTGCTTTCTACCAGAAGTAAGCCCAACTCTTTTGCTTAAAAAATATCCCTCTTGTCCATCAGGAGAAGACTTCAGCATCCCCCACCTTCATACTACTAAGCAACAGTCTCTTAGACTTATTTGAGGCTCTGGTAGAAGGGGGATGAGGAAAAAGACATGGGTGCACTATCATGAGTCATTCTTCTTTGTTAGAGCTTATTACCACTACTGCTGTGGACTGAATTGTGTCCTTCCTGGCTTCCCAGATTCATACGCTGAAGCCCTAACTTTAGTGTGACTGTATTGATGATAGGAATTTTAGGAAGTAATTAAGGTTCAATGTGGTTATGAGGGTAGGGTCCTAATCCATTAGGATTGGTGGCTTTAAAAGAAGAGAGAGAGAGAGCGAGAAGGAGAGAGAGAAAAAGAGAAAGAGAGAGATCCATGCACATGCACCAAGGAAAGGCCATACCCAGGAGGTGGACATCTATGAGCCAAGAACAGAGCCTTCACCAGGACCCCACCACACTGGTTCCCTGATCTTCCATCTTCCAGAACTATGAGAAAATTAATTTCTGTTGTTGAAGCCACCCAGTCTATGGAATATTGTTATGGAAGCCCAAGTTGTGACCACTTATTTCTTTGTCATCAGAGCCTTTGTCTTCTGTGACTGATAATATTCTTTGGCCAGAGCTGTGGGAATTCTTTCTGTCACTAAAAGGGAAGCAAACATATCAAAGTAACTCACATTGAATTGTAAATGGCTGATAAGTTTAAACAAGAGAAAGATTTGTTGTTTTAAAATGAGTCTTGTTGCAACCTATCTCCCACTGTTTGTCACCCTCCCAACCCTGACCCATTTTGCGCCCCCCCATGCATGTACACACATGTACCCACCTGCAACTCCTGTGAATAATAGATTATTTCTTTTCTGATCATAAAAAGTTAAAAACAAAATTGTATACAACAGAATCAGAAGGAAGTCACTCGTCATCCCCCTCTGTACCTGCATCAATTCAAATAAGCAACATTTGGTGTAGTGGTTATAATGTTGGAATCAGCTACCTGGCTTGAATCTTAGCTTCATAGTATAGCTGTATGAACTTAGGCAAATCACTTTACCTCTCCAAGGCTTTATTTCCTCATCTATAAGATGGGGCTTGTGATAGTACCTCTTCAAAGGGCTGTGGGGATTTAGTTGTATAATGTGTGTTAAGTTTGTAGCAGAAAAATCTCACTAAATATGAATACATGATAGCTTTATTATTATTGTTATTATTGTTGTTGTTGTTGTTGTTTTCCTAATCTTCTCCCATAGAGGACACTATAATTGGAAATAAAAAAGAGAAATATTGTTCTTTTCCTGTCCTCAGGGAGCTTGAATGTATGAAAAACAGCATGCAGGATTCCTATGAAATTAAGAGGAACTCAAAAACTAAGTCTTTAAAGACATTTTCAAAATTCCTGTTTTCCAGTAAAGTTACTGTCATGTTTTCCTGCACACACAGTATATCTGTCTTCTTAAACCTTTTGAAGTCAGCTACACTAGGCTTTTTTGCATCTTTCCTCCTGGCCCTATGTAAAATGTGGCCAAATATTATACTTCATGTATTATTTTTTTTTGTCACTTTCCTGGTGTTTCTCCAAAATAGACCCTTTTCTTGCATACAAAATGGGGAGACTTCTTTGGAAGAACATCCAGTCCAGAGGCTTCACGTATCACACATGCCAACTTTGTCATTTCTTCATAAAGACAGTATATTTTTTTCTAAAAGCAGAATGAAATAGTTCTGTAAGAATGATCAGAGTATCATAATGGTACCAATAAAAATACTTTTGCTCCTATTCTCCATTACAGTCAATTCTGTAATATTTCTGAAGTCAAACTGCTTTCATCCAAACAGGGTTATTACAGCATGATTTTTGGTTTTAAGAAATAAAAGGGGCCAGTGTTTGTCCCCTTAAACTAATAAAATGGTTCTTTCATCTTCTCCCCCATCTTGCACCCCTGTTCCTTCTCTAGTTGAACTCACAGTATGGAGAAGGGGCTCACCACCGCTTCTTGTCACTTATACTTTCAGGCCTGACTTAGATAACCATCACATGAACTTTTCTTCATTACAGTCTCTGACCTAAGGTGGCACAGAAAGCTACACAGAGGTCAACATGTATAAACAGTAATGCCAATAATTAGAAAAAGTCAAGGCGAGGTGGAGTTATTACCACTTCTTAATGGGCTCGATGGCACTTTGTAGTTTTTGGAATGGATTGCATGATGTCAGGTAATGATTTAATATTTGAATTGCTCATCTGTTTGGATGAGTTATTTGAGATGAGAGTGGACTTATTTGTTGAGGGTGCATATGATAAAATTGCGCTGAAAATAGAAAGGTGTTGGTATTTTCTCTCATCACATAATAACATAGTGAAATGCCAGGTTAATTATATTGCCTCTGTGATTGTATCCTTTAAGAAAATCAATGTGAGTTAAGTTGGTATGTTATCAATGTGTCTGACCACATCTGGTGGTCAACTTAACCACTTATCTTAATTTTTTCTGAACTTTAGGTTTCCTATGTGTAAAACAGGAATAATACTATTATGTAAGAAATGACCTTTTTAACTGGTTATCCATATGTAGAGTCTTATCTCACCCTGCACAAAAATCAACTCAAAATAGATTAGAGACCTAGGAATTAGACCAGAAACTACTCCTAGAAGAAAACATAAGGTCATCACTCCAGCACGTAGGCACAGGTAACAACTTTCTCAATAGGACCTCTAATGCTCAGGAAATAATGCTAAGAGTTAATAAATAGGATGGCATCAAATAAAAAACTTCTGCACAGCAAAAGAAATAATTAGGAATATGAAAAGAGAATCTACAGAATGGGAAAAATCTTTGCTAGCTACTCTTCTGACAGAGGATTAATATATAGAATTATACAAATAACTCAGAAAACATTACACCAAAAAATCAAATAACCTAATTAATAAATGGGCAAATGAATTAAATAGATACTTCTCAAATGAAGAAGTACAAATAGCCAAGAAATTTATGAAAAAAGTCTTCAAGATCATTAGCAATTGGGGAAATGAAAATTGAAACTACACTGTGATTTTATCTCACACCAGTTGGAATGGCAGCCATCAAGAAGACAAATAATAAATGCTGGAGAGGGTGTGGAACACTTTTACAATGTTGGTGGGATTATAAATTAAAACAACCATACCAGGAATCAGTATGAGTGTTCCTCTAAAGACTAGGCATGGAACCACCATATGACCTAGCTATAGCACTTCTTGGCATTTATCCTAAAGAATTAAAATCATAATACAGTGATACATGCATACCCATGTTTATAGCAGCACAATTCACAATGGCCAAACTATGGAACCAGCCTATGTACATCAGTGGATGAATGGATAAAGAAAATGTGGTATATATACACAAAGGAATTTTATTCAGCCATAAAAACGAAATTATGCCATTTGCAGGAGAATGGATGGAACATCATGTTAAGCAAAATAAGCCAAACTCAGAAGTTCAAGAGGTGTGTATTTTCTCTCATATGTGGAAGCTAGAGAGAAAAAGAGAAAAGAAAGGTGGGGCATGGGGATCTCATGAAAATCAAAGGGAGATCAGTACAGAAAAAGGAGGAGGCAGGGAGGGAGGTGGGGAGTACTGGGGAGTGATACTGGCCAAATTATATTGTTATATTGTGTGCATGTGTAAGCATATAACAACAAATACCATCATTATGTACAACTATAATGCATCAATTTAAAAAAACGTGGGAAAAAAAGAAATGACCTTTTTATGTCAAGTGACATAAAAAGATAAACTTAGGCAAAGTGGAAATTTGTCTTCAGTAAGGGGTGAAATTAAGGCTGAGATTACTAACACCAGGGACTACAATGTCATAAAATTGTCACTTTTCATGTATAAACTCTGCTACTCTCTGGTTTACTTAATTTAATAAGACTGACTTTTACATAGCTGGAAACTTGGTTACAGTAGCTCTTATTTCTTACATCTGTAATACAGCTTTGCTACCACAGTGGGGCTTAATTTCTTTCCTGGCTCCTATTTAATAAATGCCAAGGAAAGACTGATTAGCCCACCTTGAGTTACAGTGGATTCAGGAAGGGACAGAGGTCCACATTTGGCAATTCTCAAGAGAAACTCCTTGGTTAGTAAGTGGATGTGTGGGGGTGGGGGCGTGTACTATTGCTCTCTCTCTCTTTTTAAGGCTTATTATTAAAGTTAGGGAGAAAAATTCATCTGAAAAACTTGGCTATATTATGTTATTTCTTTCTATGGCTATAAAAGGAAATCTCACCTATATATGTCTAAAATAGAAACTATAATTCATCTTCTGTCTTTATCACCAGCCAATTTTGAGGATTGGACAATAATGAAATATTTCAATGTGAATGATAAAAGCAAAACAAGACTTAGTATTGCCGAATTGTCTCTCCCTTTAAATTTCCTATAAAAAGATTAAAGAAAAACTTTGAAAAGAGAAAATAATCACCCCAAATCCCATTTACTTAATGTGTTTTTGCACATTCCCTTCTGGGTCTATTCCACATCCCCAAAATATATATGGAGTTATAATCATATTTGCCTATCACTTTTTATTCTGATTTTATTAGTATGTAATAAATATTCCCTGACTTTCTAGATGGCAATCAGAATGATAACATAATGGCTGTACATTATTCTATCATGTTAATGGTTCATAATTTATACTGCATTTATTGGATTGAGGGTAAAGAAAGAAAGCAATGGAAGAATCTTTCTGCATCAATTATAAATATGATAAGTAAGGAAAATTATCAGTCAATCAAATCTGAGTAAAAGGTCATTTTTTAAGGTAGAAAGAATGGATTCTGGAAACAATAGAATGATTTTTATGTTTTCCTATTTGTAAAAACAATTTGGAGAATTATAATGCTTGTGCTTTGTGATCATCTAGAACAAAAAATATGGGGATCAATAAGAACCAACTTTTGGGCTGGGGTTGTGGCTCAGTGGTAGAGCGCTTATCTTGCACGTGTGAGGTACTAGGTTCGAACCTTAGCACCACATAAAAATAAATAAATAAAGGTACTGTGTTCATCTACAACTAAAAAAATACTTTAAAAAAAAAGAACCAACTTTGTTCACTAAGGAGAAATCCTATCAAACTAAATTTGCTTCTTTTTGGGGTGGGGTAATTGCCTTGATTTATCTGGAAATTCCATAACTAAAGGATATATTGATTTCAGTAAAGCAATTTTAAAAGGCTTCCATGTCATACATCTTGTGGCTAAAATGATGAATTTGCACCTAAGTGAGTTTGTAGTTGATTGAGCAACCATTGTAGTATGACAGCAAAACAATCTAAAGCAATCTTAGGCCCCATTAATAGATGTGTAATGTCCATAAAAAGGACATAATGGTCCCCCTGGTTATTAAAATTAATAGTGCTCGGTAAGGCTGTCAGGTACCCTTTCTTTCCAAAGTCAGCACTATAGGGAAGATAAAAGAATAAATGAACAAACTTAAAGAGGTCAAGGATGAAGAAACTTGAAGTTAACTAAGGATTTCAGATATGGATGGAGTAAAGAGTACGCTTCAAGCCAATTGACAGGCATTGGTAAGAGTGTCAGACTAGGTACAATTAGTATATTATAATTTCTCTGAGGAATAGCATTGTGTCTCATTGACCTTTCTAATTTCTTCTCATCCCTGAAGCCTAGCATTTTATGCCTAGAACAGAGAAAATACTCAGTAAACAATTAAGGAATAAATGATAAATGCATATCACAAATTGGATTGTCTTCCCAGCTGATAAGATGCCCTATGAAATTCCTCTGTATAAATTCTTCCAAATTAGTGTAAATGAATGCTACTACCACTAGCATTGCACAAAGAGAATGCTCCGATAGTGGAGTGTTTATAGTTACCCTATCAAACTCTTCCCTTTTTAGATAAGAAGCTGAAGCCCTAGAGAAGCCAAGAGGCTTGTGAAAGATCCCATAGCTAATTAGAAACACAACTGGTTAGGAAATGCTGGTATCTTGGACCAGGAGCAGAGCTCTTTCCTTGCCTCCTTCCTGCTCTCTTGGTCCCCATCTCAGCTTCTTTAGAGACCATTCCTTAGTGAAATTTCCATCTGGGCACTTGTTGTAAATGGACTCATGTCAATCCCTGTCATTATACTTTGCCTTCCAAATTAATCTTCATTCTTATTGTTATACCTATTTGGTCTATCAACATTCTCTCTGGACCCTTCGCATATCTGAAATTTTGGTCCTCAACCCTATTTCTATTTTTCTTTTTTCTCTTACAAAGCTAAAGATGATGGTTTCATTAGTTACCTATTATTGTATAACAGTATACTCCAAAACTAAGATCTTTAAACTACTAAGATTTGTAATCTCAGTTTCTGTGGGGAAAGAATCTGAGAGCTACTTAGCTGAATAGATCTGGTTTAAGCTCTCTCATGAGGTTTCAATAAAGATATAGGATGGTTCCAGTTTCATCTGAAGGCTCAATGTGAAACATCTTTTTGCAAACTGTCATTAGCATGGCTGTTGGCAGGCCTCAGTTCCTAAGTAACCATTGGTCAAAGGCTTCAGTTCCTTACCACGTGGGCCTTTCTATAGGTTGTCTGAGGTGGAAGTTATTGAATTTTATCACCCTGTCTTGAAAGCGACATATCATCTGCAGTACATTAATTCTCATACATACTTTCTTGGTACAATGTGAAAAGATGTGAATATCAAGAGTTAGTGATAATTGGGACCCATCTTGAAGGCTGGATAACTCAAGTGTACAGAAATGCCCTTTGTAGAAACAATAAAGCTTCATTTTTAAAAGCTATTTTAATAGGTAATACATTCATGTAATCCAAAAAGCAAAATAATATAAAAATATTTAATACAATTTCCCATTCTGACCCTCATCCTTTCCCCTTTCACGGATAATCATTTACTAAAGTTTCTTATATATTGATTTAGAACAGACACTGGAAAATTTTTTAAATAGAGTCAGGTAGTAAATATTTTAGGCTTTATGGGCCATACAATCTCTGGCACAACTACTCAGCTCTATTCTTGTAGCATGGAGGCATTCACTCATTTGCAACAGTAAACAAGGGAACATGGCTTTATGCCAATAAAACTTTATCTATCAACACTGAATTCTGAATTTTTAAAAATAACTTTCTAACTTCCTATGTTATAAAATATTCTTTTCATTTTAACGGACATTAAAAAATGTAAAAATCATTAGCTTGTGGGCTGTATTAAAATAGTTAATGGCAATTAACTGGCAATAGTTTGCATATTACCTTCATTCTAGACTTTCTTTACACAAATACAAGAACATATGAATGTATAGTCTTAGTTTTTCTCCATAAGGTACATTAAATGACTCTGGGCCTCTCCAGAGCAAGCCTCTAATCTATAGTCTCAGTTTTTGGTTGCTGGAAAATCTTGTGTCACTTGCCATAGGTGTTCATAGCTAATTAGAATTCAGTATGCATATCTCTTCATAAGTCTGGGCTTCTTCTCTTCCATTTTTTAAGGATGAGGAAGTGGTTAGTATATAATATCCTGATTTTAATAAGGCCAAAATATATCTTGGAGCATATTTTGTAGACTCTATCAGTTGTCATCTTGTCCACCTCCCTACTCCTTTCTCTATTGTAGACAAGAATTCTGAAGTCTAGAGTTTAAAGAAAAATTTTATTTTATTAAGGGAGAGGTATTACCACAACCCAGTCAAGAAGTCTTGCTTTGCTATAGGTCATAAATAATAGGAAAATGAAAAATTAGAGCATTGCAATGTCCGTTGTCATTGAAGCTTGTAACTTTTATTCCTTTGCCTGGCAATCGACAGTGGTATGTTTATACAAGTTTGTTTCTGCAATTTTTGTTTAAAGGGGCATGTTTGATGTAACATGAGTATTAATGGGAATGTAGCTAGGAAGTTGATGGCTTCTAGGGAGCATCAGAAGTCAAAGAGGACTCAGGAGGGCTGGGTTTGGGCTAGAAAGGGGAGATTTGATGGTAACTGCACAAATAAAGCATAAGTTTCTGTGTCTGGTTGCTTCTTTTCTTTTCTCTTAAATTTATGGTTTGGAGCAAGGTTTTAGTGGTATGGAAAGAAAAAGTTGTGTAGGGACAAGATGTATTCTAACTTTTCATTTAATGTGTCCTAATATCTGCCTTTTTTTCCACTTTGTGGGCTTGGTATAAAAACCATGTCTTAAGAGTGCTTTGAAGATATGTTGATGTTTTGTTGTTACAACTATTGTTGTCAATGCTGGGAAGAAGGTGATTAAAAGGGAAGGAAATAAGAATCTATTCAGACAAGTAGGTTGGTGACAATTTGAGGATACCAAACTTTTTCTGTTACCCCCAAAGCTAATATGAAACATGCCTCTTTTTTCTTATGCTTCATATGATGCTTGCTGATCGTGGAGGTGGGAATGGGGAGTAGACTGTACAGGATTTGCCTCCAAGAGTGGATAATCTTGGCTGCATTACACCATTTCCTTCCCTCAACTGAGCTGTGTCCCATATACATTTTATTATTCTCTAGTAATATTTTATTTTAACTTTGCTTCCTACCTTTAATTCTTATAATAGTGAATGTCTTCCCTCCTCCTGTTTTTCCCATTGGCTTAGTGCCAATTTAAAAATCAAATTTCTTTTATTATTTCTTTTTTGGTAGTACTAATTTTTTGGCTTCATAAGTTTACTCAACAAGCTATTACTAAACAAGCTATTTATTATTAAAAGCATGACATTGGGGAGAGGGTACTGAGGTTCCTGGGAATTGAACTCAGGAACACTCTGCTACTGACCTACATCTCCAGACCCTTTTTCTTTTTTATTTTAAGGCAGAGTCTCACTAAGTTGCTGAGGCTGACCTTGAGTCACTGGGATTACAGGCATATGCCATTATACCCAGCTGAAACATATCCTTTGAGGCTCACTTTCTAGGAGGGAAAGACATAATAAAAAAATAGACATTATCATTAAATAAGTACAGTTTTTGGAAAGTAATGTTTCTTCTCTGACTTCCAAGAAGATAGTATAAAAGTTCTTTTTCCTATTCCTCTTGCCAACTAAAAATCCCTGGATATTATGTATATAATACAAATATAAGATGACTGAAAAGTAAAGAGAAGTTGTCAGACCAGAACCCAAGTAATGACATGATGGTGAGTTTTCTGGAGTTTGTTTTCACTTCATATATCCCAGACTTGAAACTAGAGCATCCAGTAACCTGGAAATACCAATGGATGCAGACCGAAGAAGCTTCCCTCAAAATTCACTTCTCTCTAGCCAAAGTACTAATATAAGAGCAACATAGCTAGACAGAAAACTCTTACACAATAACTACTCTATCCTAGCCACCACTACAAAAATTTGCCCTACCGCTCATACTAATAAAGGCCAGGTGGGAAGTCTATATTTCTACCATCATGAGCTTTGAATGTGGTTCCCCACCACTCTTGCCAGGACGGTGTCTAAGTAGGGAGACTGGACTTTCATTCCCATTGCCTGGTATTAAGGTGACTTTTTCCCCTTTTGCCGCAGTGTCAGTGGAGCCTTTGGGGACTATAACTTACACCCCTCCCCAGAATTAATAAACCGCCTTTTGTAGGCATCAGTAGAGGCTCAGTGGGCAACTTGGACTTTTATCTACACTTGGCAATAGTGAAGTAGTGCTCTCACTTCCCATGCCAAAGACATGCATTAAAAAAGCCAGTAAAAACAGTTTTAAACTGTGTGCAGTAGCATCATCTGTAGTCCCAGCTACTCAGGAGGTTGTAACAGGAGGATCTCTTGATCCTAGGAGTTTGAGTCCAGCCTATACAACATAGTGAGACCCTCATCATCTCCAAAAAAAACCAAATAAAACTAAGAAAAACAATAATAACAAAACCAGATTGTTAAAATAATATCTAGAATTTTATAAACATAACATGAAAATTTTTAAGTTTCAATAGAAAATTGAAAGAACCATCAAGATCTCAAACTGAACAACAAAAAAGACAATCAATAAAAGGAAAACTAACTAAGAATTAACTAACAAAAATATTATAATAGCCATGACAGAAATGCTTCAGTGAGAATTATGAAACAAAGGAAAAAATATAAAATCCCTGCAAAGTAATGAAAGGCATAATGAGGAACCAAATAGAAAATTTAAATACTGAAAAATACAACTGAAACAAAAAGCATAGTTAATATAATTAAGAGCAGAATGGAGAGGAAAGAGAAAAAATAGTGAACTGAAAAAACAGCAATAAAACATAACTTCAAAGGAGTGGAAGAGAAGATGAAGAGAACATTGGGGCCTGTGCAATTATAAAAAAATAAACTAATATTCCTGTCAGAGTTTTGAAGAGAAGAGGATGAGGATGATAAAGTACTTGAAGATACAATGGTTGAAAGATACATAAACCTGCAGATTCAAAAAACTGAGCGAAATTCAAACTAGTTTAAAGGAGTCCACACTAAGATACATCATGATTACACTTCTGAGAACTAAAAACAAACAAAATGTCTTAAAAAAAACTAGGGAAAAGTGATAACTTATATGTAAAGAAAAGCAATTCAGAGAACAGCAGATTTCCATCAAAATCCTTGGAGGCAATAAGGAAGAGGCATATTTCTCAAGTACTGAAAGAAAAAAACAAAGTCAACCCAGAAGCCAATATCCTGTGAGAATATCCTTAAGAATAAAGAAGAAATCAAGACATTCTCAGATTAAAGAAAATGAAGAGAATTTGTTATGAGCAGACTTATTCTAAAAGAATGGCTAAAGGAAATTCTCTAAATGGAAAGGAAATGACAAAACAAGAAATTTGGAACATTAGGTAGGGAGAACATAGAAAGCAAAAATATGAGTAAATACAATAGGCTTTTCTTCTCTTGAATTTAAAATTATTTTTGGCATATAAATCAAAATTTATAACAACTCAATATAATTCTAATGTAGGTAAATATTTAAAACAAAACAGAGGTGGGTAAAGAGATATAAAGAGAGGTAAGATTTCTTTTTTTTTTTTTTTGCAAAGTAATAAATTCTTTTATGATTAGGCACTCCTCAGTGAAAAATGATAGGACCACAAATTTCTACACATAGATAGATCCATAAGGACCTATTCCCATACATACTTTTCAGTTCAACAAGCTCTGTACTCTACAGAGAGTAAAAAACATATTAGGGGGTTAAATGGCAGACCAAACTACATAGTAGTTAGCAAAGTTAGTGTAATTTCTAGTTTATCATGTTTACAAAAGATGTTATAGGTTCATAAGATTTCTTTTTTCACTTGAACTGGTAAGATGGCAACACCAGTAGACTAAGGTAAGCCACGTTCATGTATTTTAACACCCAGAGCAACCACTGCAAAGCTATAATGAAGAGATGCAATGGAAAGCACTATAGATACGGGCTAGGCAGCGGGAGCACTAAGTCCTCGGAAATCTCGGAGGCAGCCTCAGCAGAGGAGCACAAGGAAAGGGAAGACAAAATGACTAGTCTAGAGAAAACTGAAGAGGCAAAATTAAAAGCACGATATCCTGACCTGGGACAAAAGTCTAGAAGTTCAGATTTCTTAAGGAAACGATTGTACAAAGGGCAAAAATATTTTGATTCTGAGGATTACAACATATCAAAAGCAAAGATGAAGAACAAGCAACTTCCTACTTCAGCCTCAGATAATACAGCGGTCACTGGTGACCACATACCCACTCCACAGGAGCTTCCTCAGTGTAAACTATCCCTTGTTGTTAGCAAGCTGGCTGGCTGATTAAAAGAGCTCACCTGCATGGATTTTTCTAATTACCATTATTTCTCCTTCATATGTTACTTATCCACTTTTTATTTCCTTTCATTCACTAAATTATTTGAGGCCAGCGGCTTTGCAGGCAGTGATAGTGTGTGCTGCTATTCTAAAGGAATATACATGTGAAGAGGTTTTGATTAGTTTTAACAGTGCACTGATGAAAAGGACGTTAGAGCAACATAAGTAATCTACTTGAAAATATATATAAATGTATAAATCCCCGAGGAAAACTAACATAAATACTTACATATGAAACTAAATCAACATATTAGACATTAAAGAGACAAAGATTGGTGTATAGTTAAGACCTGGCTTTTTGAATCTCAACACTTGGGAAAAGGGAAATGAAGACTTTATTACAGAAAAATACAATCAATTTTGAGGAAAAGAAATGTTTGTAAGAACAAAAAAATTGTATATATTACCTAACTCCTAGTGTAGGACAGGTTCCAACAAGTAACAAGCAAATTTTACAATTTAAATGTTTTGGCCTTCCTCACTTCATCTTAATTATAGCTATGTATGTTACTCTTATTTAATGTAACCATGTAGCCTCTATATTGATTTTGACTTTTTTTTTTTGTATTGGGGATTGAACCCAAGGGTGCTTAACCTCTAAGACACATCCCCGGCCCTGTTCTATATTTTATTTAGAGACAGGGTCTCACTGAGTTGCTTAGGACCTTGCTAAGTGGCTGAGGATAACCTTGAACTCAAGATCCTCCCGCCTCAGCCTCCTGAGCCGCTGGGATTACAGGCATGCGCCACTATGTCTGGCTGTATTGATTTCTTCTGTATTTTCTTTTTGGATTTTGTAAAGCAGAAATTTAAGACCATAAGTTGGAAGAAAGGTCACATAATTCAAACATAAATAGAAGAGACTCCGAAAGATTTTTATAATTGTGCTTAACTTGAATGGCCTTAAACTTGTTTGAGTTTTAACAATAAAATTTTGTTTGGGCAATTTTGCCCATTCTGGTGTAATTCATGTGACTTCAATACTTAACAGCTGCTGTTGAAGCTGGTATTCTTATTTGGTTCTGTAGTGTTGAATACCTTTCATTGTTAAAGATGTGAATGAAGTGTGCATGTGCATCAACTGCTGAATTCACTTTTCTGCCAATTTTGTAAATACAGTAGTTTTACACAAAAAACACTACAGATAAAAGAGAATTATTTAAAAAATGTTTAAGTATCTAAAAGAAGGTAAAAAGAAAACAGAGAAACCAAAAATATAACAAATAAAAAACAAGAAATGAAATGGAAGGCTTTTGAGCCCTAAGATATCAATAAATACATTAATTAAAAGACAAATTGGAACAATGGATGTCAAAACATGATCTAACAACATGTTATCTCCAAGAAACTCATTCAAATGTAACAATATAGGCTGGTTGAAAGTAACAGAATGGGAAAAAAATATACCATGAAATATTTAATCAAAGGAAATCAGAAGTAACTATAATAATATCAGACAAAATGGGCTTAAAAGCAAAAAGAAAAAAAAAGAAAAATTACCAGAAGTGGAGAATACATAGCAATAAAAGTTCAGTACACCAAGAAAACATAACAGTCCTAAATGTATATGAACCAAACAATGGAGCTGCAAATATGAGGTAAAACTTTATAACACTGAAAGGAGAAATAAATTGATCCACAACTATATTTGGAGACTTCAACACCCTCCTCTCAACAATTGAGAGAACAACTAGACACAGAATCAGCAGGATATAAAAAATCTCAGCAGTACCTAACCAAGGGAACTTAATAGACTTTCATAGAACATTTCACCCAACAACAGCAGAGTACACATCTTTTTCCATAGCCCACAGTCTAGATACCCAAATATGAAAGTAGACCATATCTTAGGCCATGAAGCAAACTTAACAAATTTAAAAGAATTGAAATTGTACAGATTGTGGTATTCAGCTGTAATGGAAAGAAACTAGATATCAATGGCAGAGGGATGGCAGGAAATTTTCTGAAATCTTGGAAAACAATCAATAAACTATACACTTTTAACAATTCATGAGTCAAAACAGTAAATTCCATGAGGTTTAAGAAATGCATTATTGAACTGCATAAAAAAGAAAATAACATCAACATGTTAGATGCAGCTGAAGCAGTACCTAGAGGAAGACTTACAGCACTAAAATGCCTACATCAGAAGAGTCTCCAATTATCTTACGTCCCTACCTTAAAAACCTAGAGGCAGAGCAATATAAGCTGAAAGTTTTAAGGAAGAAAATAATAAAAATAAAAATAAGAGCAGAGGTCAATGAATCTGAGAAAGAAGAACAATAAAGAAAAATCAGTGAAATAAAAAGCCAGTTCTTTGAAAAGTACAACAAAATTGACAAGCTAACAGAAAAAAGAGAGAGAAGACACAAACAACTCTACATACATAAATTTGACAAGTTAGACTAAGTGGACCAATTCCTCAAGAAACATAAACTATCACAACTCAACAAAATGAAATAGCTAATTTGAGTATCTGTGTAACAATGGAAATAAATGATTTTATAATTTTAAAACTCCAAGACAAGAAATTTCCATTATCTGATGATTTCTTTGGAGAATTATATTGAATTAACACCAATTCTACATAATTTTTCCAGAAAATGAAAGAGAGCATTTCATAATTTATTTTATGAACATTGATATTAAAGCCAAAAAAGCACATATAATTTACAGAACAAAGTCTATCATTAACATAGATGCAAAGAATGCCTTGCTAAAATATTAGCAAATAAAAATCCAGCAATATATTTAGAAACTATACATCAGAGTCAAATGGGGTTTAGTCTAGGGGATGTAAGGCTTTTTCAATACTTGTAAAGCAATCAATGTAATCCACTATATTCACAGAACAAAGAAGAAATTTGATAATATCAATTGATGCAAAATAGCATCTGACAGAATTCAATATTGCTTATGATAAAAACTCAGAAAAATAGGAATAGAGTGGAACTTTCTTAACTTGAAAAAAGACATCTACACAAAACCTATACTTAATATACATTTAGTAATGAAAGAGTATGTACTTTTTCTCTGAGATTAGGAGCAAGTCAAAGATGTCTGCTTTTACCACTCTTATTCAACACAATGCTGGAAATTCTAAGCTCTTCAATGAGGCATGAGAAGGAAATAAAATCCATATAGAACATAAATAAATACTGTTCCTATTTTCAGATGACATGCTTGTCTATGTAGAAAAGCTGAAGGAATTTACAAACCAAAACTAAAACCAAAACAAGAACTGAAAAATGGGCTCATCAAGGTTGTAGGATGCATAGTCAATGTATAAAAATTTATTGTATTTATATACACTAGCAATGAACATGTGTACATTAAAATGAGAAAACCTATCATTTCTAATTGCTTGAAAAAGTGAAGTGCTTAGGTGTAAATCTAACAAAACATGTATGGGTTTGTATATTAAAAATTATAAAATACAAATGAAATAAAAGAAAATCTAAGTGACATAATTAAGTGGAAAAATTAATATAATAAAGGTGTCAATTTCCCACAATTTGGTATACAAGTGTAACACAATTTCTATCAAAATTTCATTAAAAATTTTGCAGATATATAAAGATTATTCTAAAAGTTATATGAATAGGCGAAGAAAGTAGAAAATGAATTTTGAAAAAGAAAATAAAATAGAAGAATTGACTTCAATATTTATTAGATAGCTACATTAATACAAAATGAGCAGCATTGGCAGAAGAAGGGACACATATATCAGTGGAGAAGAACAGAGAACCTAGAAATAGCCTCACACAAATATGTCCAGTTGATTTTTGGAAAAGGTGTAAAAGCAATCCAACAGAGGAAAGAGGGTTTCGAACAAATGATGTTGGAGCTATTGAGAATCCTAGGGAATAAAAAGGACCTCAAATTTCATCTCATACCTTATATAAGAACTAACTCAAAATTGATTATAAAATGAAAGTGCAAAACTTAAAACCATACACCTTCCAAAACAAAAGAAAATCTTCAGGATCTAGGGCTAGGGCTAGGCCGAAAGTTCTTAGACTCAACACCGAAAAGTACACACAGTCCATTACAAGAAAAATTGATAAATTGTAGTTGGTTTGTCAAAATTAAAATTTGTTCTGTGAAATGTCTACTTGAGAGAATAAAGAGACAAACTATAGGGAGATGTCTCCCCGCCCCCCTTTCTTTCTTCCTCCTCTTCTCCCTCCCTCCCTTCCTTTCACAGTACTGGAGATGGAACCTAGGCTTTCGTACAAGCTAGATAAGTGCTGTACCACTGAGCTACATCCCCTAGTCCAAAGACAAACTATAGGTGGGAGTAAATATTTGCAAACCACATATCTAACAAAAGACTAGACTCTAGAATACACAAAGAACTCTCAAAACTCAACAGTAAAATACCAAACAACTAAGTTTGAAAACTAACAAAAGACAGATATTTTAACAAAGAGGAGATACTGATGTAAAATAAGTATGTGATATTTGATTATTAGCTAGCAGGGAAATGCCAATTAAAGCCACAATGGGATATTAATGAAATATCTAGACCTATCAGATTGGCTAAAATTAAAAATAGTTACAACAATAAATGTTTGAAGGGATGCAAGAAATATTCATTGCTGGTGGGCATGAAAATACACAGTCACTCGGGAAAACAGTTTGGCAGTTTTTTTAAAAAAAAATTAACCATGTTTTTAAATTTGGCAGTTTGTTAAAAAAAAAAAATAGGTCATTTGACCCAGTAATTATACTCCTGGACATTATCCTGGAGAAATGAAAACATGTTCACACAAAAACCTATGCACGATTGTAGTAGCTTATTTGTAATAGTTCACAACTTGAAACAACCTAGATGTTATTCAGTTGGTTAATCGTTGAACAAACTATGGTGCAGCCAAACCATGGAATACTGTTCAGCACTGGAAATGAATGGACTATTGATACACACAACATCTTGGATGACTTTCTGGAAAATTATACTGAATGAAAAAAAAACTAATTCTGAGAGGTTACATATTATGAGATTACATTTATATAATCTTCTTGAATCTAAAAATTATAGAAGTGGAAAACAGTTTAGTGGTTGCCAAGGGTGAAGTTTTTTTTTTTAAATATTTTTTAGTTGTAGATGGACACAATGTCTTTATTTTATTGCTTTGTATGTGGTGCTGAGGATCGAACCCAGGGCCTCACACATGCGAGGCAAGCGCTCTACCACTGAGCTACAGCCCCAGCCCCAAGGGTGAAGTTTTTGATGAGGAACAAAGAAGAGAAATAGATGTGGCCATAAAAGGAGAACTTGAGGGATCTTTGAGATGTTGAAAATGTTCTATATTTTGATTGTATCATTGTCAGTGTTCTGGTGGTGATGAGGTACTACAGTTATAAAAGATATTGTTGGGGAAAATGGGTAAAAGGCACATGGGATCCTTATGCATCATTTATTTCAGTTGCATGTGAACCTACAGTTATTTCAATTAAAAGTTTAATTAAAATGAACTAATACTATAGTAAAACAAAATAGTTCAGGGAAAGGGGGATTGGGGATTCTAGACCTATTTGAAGAGGGTATGATTTTAGAATATTCAAAGAATGTCTAATTTTAACAGTGACATATACGCAAGGACCATCACAGTTCATTTTCTGTTGCTAATAACACAATGTTACAGACTGGCAAAATTTAAAGAAAGGAGGTTTGTTTTGGCTTATTGTTCTGAAGGCCCAAGTATGAGTGTTGTCTTTGTCAGCTTTCCATTACTGTGACAAAATACTTGAGATAATCAACTTTTCTGAAGAAAAGGTTTATTTTGGCTCACAGTTTGAAAGCTTTCAGTCCATGATTGGTTGGTTCTAATGATTCTGGGCCTGTGGCAAGACAGAACATCATGGTGGAGAGTGTGTAGTAGAGCAAAATCGCTCACCTCACAGCAACAGGGAAGCAGTAACAAACTATTGTTAGTATGAAGACACTAGTAACATGAAGACATAACACTTGAAGACACTAGTAACATACTATTGTCTTCAAGAGCACATCCCCAATGGCATAAGTTCCTTCCACTAGGTCCCACCTCCTAAAGGTTCCACCATTTCCCAATTGTGCCACAGGCGGGGGATTAAAGCCTTCAACACATGGGCCTTTGGGGAACTTTCTATATCCAAACCATAGAACTAACACATAAAAAGAGATAAAGGATATTAGATAGCTAAGAGATCCAGGTTTGGAGACTAAATGGAAACATTATCCAAGATTGAAATAGTTCCATAATGCCCCCACTTTCATTTTACTGGCCATAGTTAAAGCAGATCATACCATATATCCATGGGTTCTGAGTATTCGACTTCAGATCACTCCTGCTGGTGCCCATTAAAGCTACACGCCTTCACCATCATTTCTGTCAGAACACTGATTCCACATATACAGTGCCACTCTCTTCATGCCTTTCTCTATATAGTTCAAATTTCATGTGGTTGTTTCTGATTGGCTATTACCTCTAGTGCATTAATTGAAGGAGAATCTGAGAAAGTGAGTTCTTTCTACTATCTTCATGAAATGAGATTCATGATGTGAAATTTCGCCTAACCTAGGAAGAGTTTTCAAAAGATGCGAGGCAGTCAAAAATGACAACCGTAACAGTAAGCTGGTCTTTTATATAACTCTGCTCTTTCCCAGTTCAATCCCCTGAAGTGCACTAACCAATTTGGTAGCTACTAGCAACATGAACTTCATATGCACTGGAATATGTGGCTAGCATGCATTGAGATACACTACAAGTATAAATACACATGGGATTTTGAAACTTGGTATAAAAAATTAAAATCTCACAAAAATTTTATATTGATTGTATGTTGAAATAAGTTTTAGATATGTTGATAATTAATTAATTTGTATTGTTATTTAATATAATAATTCTTGTTTTTACTTCTTGTGTTTAATAAAAATTTTAAAATTACAAACCTTACTTGCATTTGTGACTCACATTATAGTTCTGTTGGACAAAGCAAGTCTGGAGTACAGGTCTTGGATTTAGCCCTTCCTTATAACTGATCCCTTGCATCTAGCACACCAGTCTTTCCCAATGAATTGTCACTTTCTAGTTTATAGTTACCAACTTTTACCTTAAAAGAGGAATACAGGTGTAGATAACAGAACATCATGGAAAATATTCACTTAATAAATTTCCCTGCACTCAAGGGAAGAGGTCTGTGACTGCACTGATTTCATAAAATTTCATCACAGGGCACTGGTCCCAACTTCTGGGGAATAGACTTTGAAAAGGGAATGTCTGTGCTGATAAGTGACGTCACAGTTGGGCAAAGGAATATGTGCTAATGAACCATGCAAAGCTCCAGTCACTAAAGTTTGGAGTTTACAGATGTGTTTTTATGGATCCTTATTTACCATGAACATTTAGATGGTAATTGGAGCACAAATCGTCTGTTAAAATAGTTATTTCAGCTTTTCCCTGACCATCATAATCTTCTGGTAATCCCTCTTTTGGCCCTCTCCAGCTGTCTGTCCCTTATTCAGAGAGAGGCCAGCTTCCCCTTTGCTGTCGTGAGTGAAGGCTGAGCCTTAATGTGTGGCCACTTACATAGCTTCTCAGCTTTCTAGTCAAAAAGAGGCCAAATCATTTTATATGACCACTGGCTTCTCCAAGTGTGGATAACCAACTCTGTCCACATCCAGAGCAGATGCTTCTGCTAAGAATGATGACATAAATAAATAATTTCCAGTTACTGAGTACTCAGTCGATGCCAGAAACTGTACTAAATGCTTTATCTGCCTTGGCAGATAGCAACGATCCTTACAACAAACATACAAGGCAGGTACTATTATTATACTCAGTTCACACACAAGTAAACTGATGATCAGAGTAAGGAAGGAAAAACATTCCTAAAGTCACCCAGTTTGAGCACCTAATGGAGCCAGGATTTAAACCAAGTGTGTAGGAGAAGTACACTTAATTATTATGCCAGACTGCCTCCCTTGACTAGAATTCTTATGTGTTGACTTTGAGGCAATGTCATCCAAATATTCTACTGGCAGCTGGATGAAGCTGCTTGCAGCAGGAAAGGCAAATTCTCCTGAGAGGGTAGATGTATGTGTACTCCAGAGGAGACTATGTTGTCTGCTTGCATTGCTTGTGCCCCTGGGGCTCAAAGAGGAGACTATGATTATTTAAGTTGAGAATTCATTCAGTTCAAAATAAAATTCTTATGGATAGAGTTTTCACTATTTTTAGTTCAATCCAGTTTTTATGGGAAGTTTAATCTAATTTAATTTAATTATATGAAATGTTAGTAAAAGATGTTCTGGAAGTTAGAATAGAACATATGACCCAAGGGAGGTGGGTAAGTCAAGAATAAAATGTCTAATTGTGAGGGCTGTTGTAACACTGGGCTAGGTTGTATAATCTTGGAAAACCCTGAGGATCAGTTAGATTTCTTTTTCCCAGGAGTGGTTTAGGTGTGAGATTCTCTGAGGGGGAACTCATGTTTCCTTGTGATCCTTATTCTTAGTAAACTTACTCAAACTGTCCAGTTCAGGTCTTTTGAGAAGCAGACACCTAAAGGGGTGTCTCTCCTGGACATGTGTGAGTTTTATTTTGAGAAACACCCTGGCAGAGTCAGTTTGAAAGGTGTAGGAATAGACAGCAAGAGCCTTCAGCTGGTGATGCACATCTGACACCTATGCAAGGAGCAGGAGGGAGGGAAAAAACTGAGCAGAAGGAGCCTCAAGCCACAGTGAAGTTCTTAGTCTTGGCCAGGATGGTGGGGAGCTTTAAGCAAAAATTCCCCACTAGTGAAATCCCATATTGTAGGGGAGTTGCCCGGGCCCTACTGCACCTCCTGTGCTTAGTCATTGCCTGGGAGCAGCACAGGGTCAGAGGGGAGGAGCCGGGATGGAGAGCCTGGCTTCAGTGTGAACGTTGCCTTGGATCTAAAGCCACAGCAGCTGGAGGCCATCAGAAAGCTAGGCTTCTTGCAGCAGGTTCTCTTGAAGGGAGATCTGAGCAGGGCACCTCTATGTCTGCCTGTTACATATTGCCTTGCCAAACGGACATTGTCTTAAAATTTACTGTCAGTGTCAAGTGAATCAGGAAGCAGACTTTTCATTTCAGTGGAATTTTCTCCTAAAAGTAAATGCCCTAATATCTAAGTCATTATCTATAAAAATCCCTTCATCCCTTCCTTGCTAGACACAAGATTCAAATCTCTGGAGTTTTTTCTTAATCTGCTAAAACTTTGCCATCTTTGTATCTAATAATTTTTCTAAATGCTTCAAATTTCTATCCTCATGTGAGCTGAAAGAACACTCATACATACTTTTCAATTTTATTTTCCTATAAACATGGATTAATCTAAAATAATTGTTAATGTTGTCTCTTTATTATATTTAAAATTTATCTTTTCTCTGTTCCTTGTGCTGTTAGATTAGCTGTTTCCTCATCCTCACTTTCTTGAATTATTTTATCAGCTTTCTATCTATTCTCCCTGACTCTAGTTTTTTTGTTGTTAAGTTCACCATCCAATTACCAAACACAGATTTGACCTTTTTAGAGAACTTCAATGACTTCCTAGCATTTAGAAGGAAAAAAAATCCAAGCCCCCCAGCATGGCATTAGAGGCCATTTATAAACTTACTTCTGCCCACCTTGCTAACTTTTATCTCCTATTCTCACCCCCTTTCTATTCAGTGGTATGGAATCAATTATATTGATTGCACACTGCCTGCCTGTATAAATTTCTTTCCGAGAATGTATTCATCTTTGTCCAGCTGACACACGGCTACCAAAAATCTTGTCAGATACCATATTCTCTTTGAAGTTTTTCCTGATTTCTGGTCAGAATCGGGTACTTCATCCACTCCTGATGAATCTCCTACCAGTCTATAATCAGAAGCTCCATATTTTGTTTTATAGCTACTTGTCCTCTTCTCTCAGGGGCCCAGGCTGAAGTTATTTTTATTTACTACCCTTCCATCTAGCACAGTGCTTAGCCTATGAGAGATATTCAATAAAGATTGGTTCAACAGAACCGAAATTTAATTGCAGTGTTTGTATTGCCCACAGTGTCTACCACAGAGTCTGGTTGAACAGATAGTTGTGTAATGGGATGGAAATGAATAAAAAAAAATATACTTAAGGAACCATAAGAAAATCGGTTTCAATATTCAGTAAATGAATTTGTTGTCATTAATGTTTACATCTTTTTTTATTGGTACATTTTAGTTATACAGAAGCGTAGGTTTCGTTGTGGCATATTTATACATACAATAACACACTTTGGTATCTACCCCATTTCACCCTTTTCCACCATATTTTTCCCCTTCCTCCTGATCTCCAGCCCTCTCCTCTAATAGTCTTCCTCTACTAATATCTCTGCTAACATCATGTCTTTTTTATTTTTTTTTCTCCCTCTAGATTCCATATGTGATACCTGTCTTTCTGTGTTTGGCTTATTTTACTTAAATAATAATCTCCATTCATTTTCCTGCAAATGTTCTTCTCTTTCTCCTTCTTCCTTTTTTCTTTTTTTGTACAAGGGATTGAACCCAGGGGCAGTTAACCACTAGGCCACATACCCAGCCCTCCCCATTTTTTTTCCTTTCCTTTTTGGTACCAGGGATTGAACTCAGGGGCACTTGATCACTGAGCCACATCTCCAGCCCTATTTTGTATTTTATGTAGAGACAGAGTCTCACTGAGTTGCTTAGCGCTTCACCATTGCTGAGGCTGGCTTTGAACTCGCAATTCCTGTCTCAGCCTCCCTAAGTGCTGGGATTACAGGAGTTTGCCACCACACTTGTTGTCCCATTTTTTTTTATTATTATAAAAAAGTAAAACATTTTATTATAAAAAAATATCCCATATACAATATACAATAAAGACAGTCTTCAAATGGCTCCCTATGGGCCCATATTTCATCGGCAACACTTACTGATAGTTTGAAATCTTACTCATCTGTCTTCCAGCTTGTCTGTTTGTTGAACTATTTTAAAGTAAATTTTTTTTCATATTAAACACCTTTATATGCACTTTCAATGAACAGTATATATATATATATATATATATATATATATATATATATTTATATATATGCGTTGCTTAGGGTCTTGCTAAGCTGCTGAGGCTGGCTTTGAACTTGGGATCCTCCTGCTTCAGTCTCCCAAGTCACTGGGATTACAAAATGTTCTTCTATATATGTACCATACTTTCTTGATCCATTCATGTGTTGTCAGGCACCTAGGCTGATTTCATAACTTGGCTGCTTTGAATTGTGCTTTGATAAACACAGGCATGCAGGTATCTCTATAGTATGCTGACTTTAATTCTTTGGAGTCTATATGAAAGAATGGTATAACTGGGTCATATGGTAATTCTATTTTTAGTGTTTTGAGGAACCTCCATACTGATTTCCATTGTGGTTGTACTAATTTACAATTTTATCAATAGTATCTAAGCATTCCTTTTCCCCTATATCTTGGTCAGCATTTATTACTTTTTATATTCTTGTTGATAGCCATTCTGACTGGAGTGAGATAGAATGTCAACATAGTTTTGATTTGTATTTCCCTTATTCTAAAGATGTTGAACATTTATTTATATAATGATTGACCATTTTTTCATCTTCTTTTGAAAAATATCTATTCAGTTCAATTTTTTGTTCTGTTAGTGCTATTTTTTTTTGAGTTCTTTATGTATTCTGCGTAGTAATCTTCTGTAAGAAGAGTAGCTGGAAAACATATTCTCCCATTCTGTGGGCTATCTCTTTACTCTTTTAATTGTTGCCTTTGTGGGCAGAAGCTTTTAAATTTGATGCAGTTCCATTTGTCAACTCTTGCTATTATTTCCTGAGCTATTGGAATCCTATTCGAGAAGTCATTGCCTGTGCTTATGTCTTGAAGTATTTACCCTGTTTTCTTCTAATGGTTTCAAAGTTTCTGGTCTTATATTTTCATCTTTGATCCATTTTGAGTTGATTTGTGTACAGGGTGAGAGATAAGGATTTGGTTTTAATCTTCTATATATGGTATCCAGTTTTCCCAGCATTATTTGTTGAAGAGGCTATGTCTTCTCCAATGTATGTGTTTAGCGATTTTTTCCAAGAATCATATGGGTGTATCTGCATGGGTTTGTCTCTGTCCTTTATTCCATTGATCTACGTGCCTGTTATTATGTCAGTACCATGCTATTTTGCCACTATGGCTTACCATTTTTATTACTTAAGAGCATTTGCCTTATTTGCCTTACTGCTAGGTCCACACCATTCATTTTTGTACCATATATATATATAAACTGAAAGCCTGAGTAGTTTTGCAAGAATGATCCTGAACTGTTACCATTTTTGTTTCTATGTAATCTATGCCTGAACAACTGTATTGGGTTGTATCTACAGAAAAAATGTTTCTAGTGATATTTGACTGCTCTTCATTAAAATACCTTATGGGTTTTGCTATCAGAAAGATTTAAAGAAATCAAACTTCCTGGTTCACTGCCTACCAGTCTCTCTTATACAAGTGTTGTTAGATGTTTGTTTATTCATTCATTGTTCAGCTTATAGTGGTAAGTAAATAGTACATGAAAAAAAATAATAAATAGTAATCAATTGAGGAGGTGCCTGTTATTGTGTGTTTATGAAGACGCCAAACTAAGGTGGCTCAGTCTCGCAACAACTTGATGAGGAAAAAATATTATTTTTCTTTTAAAGATGAAGAATTGGATACTTGGAGAAGTAAAGTGGTGGTGGTAGGATTTTAAGACAGGAGTCAGTGCTTTGAAATAGGCTTTTCCACAATTGAGTCTAGAATCATCTCTTTTAGAATCATTCCAACCCAATCATCTGAACATTACTGATATGATTTGTATTTGCTGAGTTTTTACATTCAGTCCAGGAATCTGATGACACCAACTACTAAATTAGATGATAGCATACAAAATAAAATTCTGGAATCACCATCATATTTAATACATATAGTTAAAACTATATAGAGCAGTTGTAGTTTAGTTCTTCTCATTTTTCTCATGAGGATTATTACTACTAAATATACTAGTGTTTATTCCTCAAACTCCTGCAAGTTTCAACAAACTAATAGTGAATTGGTGTGGGCAGAATGTCTACATTTAAATTGACAGTGATAAAAAAGTCTTGGGTGGATCTGTCTATTTGGATAACATTTATAAATGGCTTCCTCCTGTTTTCTACTTCTCTTACCAAAAAAAAAAAAAAAAAAATCAGAAAGCCTGGCATAATCTGGAATAGTCGCCAAGTCCCCATGCGAGGCCTTTATTTTGCTTTTAATAAAGACAGCCCACAACACAGCCCAAGGGGAACTTCAGCCAGACCTATAGCAGCCTCATTTCCTCCTAGTATTAGGCATGGTGAAGAACAAATGGTTCTGAAGATACATGCTCTAGAGATGACTGAAGAGAAATTTGGACAAGGATAGCTGGAACTGAACTATGTGGGGAGGCAGGGGCCAAGTCTATGTGCTAAGGTTAATCAGAACAGATGATCTGACTATCTCCTAGAATATAAACATCCCCCAAACTTAATGGTTCTATTTATGTTGAAAGAAATCAAGAAACAAACTTTGTTATGTTATTTGGAATAAATCTGTGCAGACGGTAAGCAGAGCCAGACACTGTTTGAAGTTTTGTGACAAGCCAGAAGCATACATAAATATGATAACTTTTCCTTTTATCAAAAGTACTTGATTTTATCAGCTTGTTTACCTATCTGTCATAATAGAGGATAAAACCAAAAAACACTTGCATAGGCTGATATCTGAGAAATGTGTTTCTGGTAGCTGAGAAGCAACAAGAGAATCATATATCGGTTTCCTGCTCTTTGTTAAATGCAGTAATAAACTAGTTCTTTGAAAATCACCTAACCAAATGTCAAATAGAATGTGACAGTGGACAGATTTATAGCAAAAAGTAGACATTGTCTGTGTAACAAATTGCTTTCTTGCACCAGTATTTCATGCTCTGTGCAGATAAATCAAAAGCAATTTGTCACATTCTCAAAATTCACTCCCATTAAGTTGTTAAACAAAGCAAGTAATTTCAGTACAGAGTTTTCCATTCTTTAATCCTCAGCCCAAGGACACCATTTAGGCCTCTGACAAACCTGGATAGTTATCGCAGCCGGAGCAGAACTGGTTAAATATTATTCTGCCTTCCAACAGGGAGCTAAAAGTAATTGCAAAATATTTCATCCCCCTTGGCTCTGTTTGTAGATTTAAAATTAAATTGGTTCTGGTTAGCAAGCTAGAACAGGGCAACTAAATTGAATTTTCTGAGGAATGTTGTGAATCCTATGTGAAAAGAAAAAACCATTTAAAGTTTGTATGTTTCCTGCTATCCTTTCTTTTTATTCTTCTTTCTCCTGTCCATTACATTCTTTCTGCACTTTCCTTCCTATTAGGACAGCCTCAATATTGCCTCCTTTGGAGTTTTTAAAAAAATTTTTTATTTGTTCTTTTTAGATATACATGGTAGTAGAGTGTATTTTGGATTATAACTTATTCTAATTGGGATCCCATTCTTATGGTTGTACCTGATGTGGAGTTTCACTGGTCCATTAGTTTAGACAAAGGAGAGTGAAGGGAAGTGAGGGGGGATGGGAATAGGAAAGGCAGGAGAATGAATCAGACGTAACTTTCCTTTGGAATTTTATATGCATTTCTGAACATGCATATTTCTCTGAAAGTTTCTCTCAATCTTTTTGGTCCCCATTTCCAAATATTTGTTCTTTCCCCAGCTGCAAATTTTTACCTTTCTCTTCTCATTCATACAGTTTCTATGGAATGAGATTATTGTGAACATTTTAGCAAGTTTGCACAGAGGAAATGCAATGGCAGAGAAGACCAGAGATTGGGGCATGTTGGTCTGTTGTTATGTTGATAAAGCACTGACACATACCTTTGATGATGTTAACAGTCAGAGTAGATCATGACATTCTGAAGAAAATTCTAGAATCATTCCTTTAGAACTAAATTTTTCCTCTTCTCCAATTTTTTATTTTGAAATTTATTTTCTTACTGCTTGTTCATTTTATAACATGGAAAACTTAGAAAAGCATATAGAATAATATAAAAATTATTTGCAAGATTATTGAGGGACATAGAAGTATTTAGAAGGCAAAATAATCTTACCATCAAAGACAGAAGCCATTAATGATTTGACATATTTCTTTCAGTGCTTTTTTTTCTTTTTCAGAACATATTACTTTGTAAATTGTTTAGATTATACTGTGTATACACTTTTGGATTTTGCTTTATGAAACCCATCACATACCTCCCTGCTCTTTTTCTCTGAAAGCTTGATTAGCCAGGGCATATGGAATGTGATAAAATTCAATCAAGTTGGCAGCAAATGGATGTCCATCTTCTATTTTCCTTTTGCCTTTGAGTATAGAGAGAAGATATCTTAATGTTCCTGTGGTTCAGATTTCTCAGCTTCAACTAGGGTGATTTTTCATAGGACCCGGGTAACTTTTCTTATTAAGCATTCCTTCTGTATGTAAGAAGATACTGGATCAGACATACATCTGATGTTACAGCAAGTTACTAAGTGTAGCTGTCCTGGATTAAGAAGTGCTTGCTATTTGGCCTCTGGGCAACATATTGGAGCAATCTTAGTTTTTATTTTATGGTTCCTTCTAGCAACATAAATGCCCCAATTGATTCTAAATTGTGTTGGTTTGAGAATTCGTAGTGTGTTTTGTTTTGTTTTGCCTCTTATTTTTATTGAAGAAATAGTACTAGGTTTCACAATGCTTAAATCTTCCATTTTCACTTTCTACAATTTCATTTCCCTCAAAGATCCTATGGGAAAATGAGAAAGAAAAAAAAAAAGCTATTGACTTTATTCCCCTCAATTTTTTTTGTGGATTTGAGCTCTACCAATCATTCAGTTGATAATTTATTTTTATTGAAGGGTCTTCCTCTTACATTTAAGTCCTTAGATACTTCCCTTTCAAGAAATCTGTTTAAAATTTTTGAGGACCCATCTAAGATGCCCCTAGTGAGAGCTTTAATTTTATTTCATTTGCTCTGGTTCATGTGTCTTCAAGCCTTGGTGCTCAGTCAGTATTCTACATTCCTGGGCATTTTCGGTAGCATTTGGACTGCTTATTTGGATAGCTCTTAGACCATTTTTCCTCACCAATGAAGAGTCTTTAGGTTGGTGTTTTCTGGGATTTCAGGAGGAACCCCAAAGCTAGTGTTATGATTTTGATACGAGGTGTTCTCAAAAGCTCATGTGAGACAATACAAGAGGTTTAGAGGTGAAATGATTGGGTTATGAGAGCCTTGACCATCTCAGTGAATGAATCCCTTGATAGGGGTTAACAGAGTGGTAACCGAAGGCAGGTAGGGTGTAATTTGAGGAGGTAGGACATTGGGGATATGGCTTAGGGGTATATATTTTGTCCCTGGAGAGTGGAGTCTCTCTGCCTCACAGTGTCATGTTCCCATGTTGCTTTCCTTAGCCTCACTCTTCCACCATGATGTTCTGCCTCACTTCGAGCCAGGAGGAATGAAGACAGTCTTCTGAGGGTTCAGACCTCTGATACTGTGAACCCCAAAATAAACTTGTCCTTTTCTAATTGTTCTTGCCAGGTCTTTCAGTCACAGCGGGTTAAAAGCTGACTAAAATAGAGAGGAATACGCCAATCTTCTTTGAGGCCAGTTCTGTTTCCAAGTTTTGTTGGGCTCTACTTCATCTCTGCTTTTCACTCATGGATGATACCACAAGATTCAGACACAATTTATTTCACTACATGAAGAATAATTTATGAATTATTTCTATCCTAAAAACTTATCTCAAAATTGCTGCCATTAAAACAGATAAACAAAATATACAATATGTACCACACTTTTATTTCAGGGACAGAGACTTCAGTCATCTCATTTTGGTTTGAGCTCTTTTCTGTGGGCTACTCAAGGTTTCTCTATAAAGAGATGAGGCTATTTTATCATTTTTGCAACTGATGTTGTTGCTAATTAGATTACAACTCTACATTGGATCTAAGTTACTTAATATAGTTCTTAGTATGTTTCTTTTGAAGATGTCAAATCTTTGAATAAAGAATCCTAAACCGGGCACGGTGGCGCAAGCCTGTAATCCCAGCACTTTGGGAGGCTGAGACAGGAGTATCACAAGTTCAAAGCCAGCCTCAGCAACGGCAAGGCGATAAGCAACTCAGTGAGACCCTGTCTCTACATAAAACACATAATAGGGCTGGGGATGTGGCTCAGTGGTCGAGTACCCCTGAGTTCAATCCCTGGTACAAAAAAAAAAAGTCCTAACTGTAGAAGGAGATATAAAAAGAGAGTGATCTAAACTCACCCCAAATGGCGTTGCTAGAAGATTCTATCCTATGTGTCATGATGTTTTACAGAGATAGATGTTCACAGTTCAGTGAGTTGATATTAGAGGTGTTTTTTTTTTGTAGAGAACAAAGTACTTGTTATATTTATAGAATTTTCCCTCCCTCTGCATCTTCCTCAAAATACGCACTCGATTTGTCTCCAAATCCTGTTGATGGTAATTATCTCATACGAACCTCTTGAATCTGTTTCCTTATCCTCATTGCTACTGCAGTACCAATACATTTGTTACTAACATTTATTATCTAATATGTAGTCAGATACTACAAAACATGTTATCAGTTCTGAGTCACCATTACTATGGTCAGTCAGTTACAAGGGATCCAGCAGCTGCTGCAGTTGGAGAAGTGGGGTCATAGAAAAGGCGTCCAAAGATCACAAGTGAAACAACTTGCAGCTGCAGCCAACCAGAGAACCTCAGGCTGAAATTAATCAGTATCACCTGCAGAGAAAGAGAGAGTTCAAGGCCAAGGAAGCTGCTGCACTGGAGATCCATGGCAGTTGTAGCAGTTGAGATCTTGAGAAGATGATCATCCTCCAGACAAGTTTTAAGCAGAACAAGATGAAGTCTTAGATGACCTCTTGGCCTTTGCCTGCAAAGGTCAGAAATCCATGAAAGCTATCTCATATATGGATAGAAGAAAGAAGCACCTGTTTCATGGATTGGAATTGTATGTATCCTCATGTAATATGAATCTTTAGCAAAGCTCATGCTTTTTTCTCATCAAAAGGCATTAAATTATTTCTGTATGTAATATAGCGGGGGTCTCTTCACTTTTTGGAGAGTAGCAAATCTAGTTTCCTTGTAGAGACTTAATACTCCAACATTTCATCTTTTAATCTCATATTTCTTAGAGTTTTATTAGTATAGACTGTCTGCTTTCCTAAGACATTCAGCAAAAATAACATGTATTAAGTTGACTTTTTCTTTCTTAGATTGAGGAGGAAAAATCTTTTAAGAAAGAAAGAGATTACATAATAATTTTTTTCCTTATGCTTTCTTGAAGGTTAGGGGATTTATCTAGAAAAAAGTGTTAAATAGTTGTTTATAACTTTTGTGAAGCAGTAGCAGCTTTAAGTTGTCCATTCTGACTGATATGAGCATTGCATACTGGTATACTTGTTTTGCCTGCTTTTAGGTGTTCTTTTAATCAAAATAACTAGAATTTAAGAACTTGTTAACCGTTATTATTTGTTGTAATGATAATCCACTTAAAAGTAAAGACTGTCATGCAAAAATAAAACCCACATTATCATAATGGATCCTCATAACAGTTCTGCAAAGGTATTTTATTATCTTTATTTTACAGAGGAAGAAACAGGTCTGGAGGATTATGTAAGTTAAATATTCCCCAGATTATTTAAATTAAATACATAATTTAAATAAATTTAAGTGACAAAACAGGTTTTAAATGCATATCCACTTGGCTCCAAAACTACTTCACTAGTGCCTTCTAACTGCCATAAATTTCTGATTTTCCTGTCACCACTTCCATCCCATATCTCTTTCCAGTCATATTTTGCAGTGCTATTATACGTTAAAACATACAAACATCAGTGAGCCTATTATTGCTTTTACAATGAAATTCAGACCTCTTGGTTTGCTTCAGCCTGATCCCAGCTGGACCCCTACTGCATCTCTGACTACTCTCCTTTTCATTCACTATCTCGCTGCCTCCCAGGTTCTTAGGCTTCAGCTGCACCAAATTCATGGGCATTGTCTGAATAGTTAATGTGTCTGTGCTATTGAGGTTGCCTAAAACACACTCCACCTGCCCATTATGGTGTGAGAGCTCCTATTCATCTTCCTAGACTCAGCCTCTATGTCACTTCCTTTATGAAACCAAAAGTTCCAGCTTTCCTAGGCAGAATTAGTAACTCTGATCTCTGCACTTCCATTATACATGCAAAGACCTTTAATTATTTATGTGTCTATTCTCCCTCACTAGACTGTGAGCACTTTAAGGGCAGGAGTCATCTTATTCTTTATATTTCTTGAAGCTCCCAACATATTCTGCAATGGGCACTGATTATACTGTCCCTAGAAAATTTGGGACCACTTCATGTCTTGGTCAAAGAAATACAATTCAAAGACTAGAACAATGTTTGTAAAGGTCTTCTTTCCTCTCTAAACTACTTCTATGCCCAACAAACTTGTTTCTCATTGCCATCTGATATTTTCTCCTCCTTCCTTTCCCTCTTTCTTGGCTAAGCTTGTCTTGTTTTTCTTTAGCCTTAATTCTCTTCCTATTCTAATTTTTTATATCCCTCATGAAACCTCAAGGAATACTTTTCCAGCAGAGGTAGAAAGTTCTTCAGATAGATGGTGGCCTGGTGAAGCTAAGCAGGTGAAAACTTAATTCCTACAATTAGGCAAGGTCTTAAAAGGAAAACCCTGAATAATCACACCTTCATATCTGTAAAGTTTTTCCCCCCAATCCACAATGTGTTTTGTGTTGAATTTAGTCTAGTGGAAAGGTAATTGGATATGACCAGCTGATCTAAGTTCAAGATCTTTGTTTTGAGTCATCGTGAGCCTTAGATGAGGTATATAAGTACTCTGCAAGGTACAAAGCAATATATGGACATTGAGCGATTACTGTTTCTCCGGGCCTGTTCTCAGTTACATTAAGAATTTTCCCTTTCTACTTTGCCTTCCTCTGTCTCATCTAGGAAGATGCTGCTGCAGAGAGTTTTTTAAATTTACGTTTTGTTTAGCATACAAGCTGAAAAGTGCATAAAACATGTATATAGGACTTAGTAAATGAAACCATGTAACTATCAAGAGATAGAATACTGCTGGCACTCTCTGAAGCCTTCCATGTATCCTTTTGCTGATCTTTCAAACTTTTGGCACTGGCCTCTTTCTATTCATTTCAGTCACAATTTCTCTTTCCTGATGACTCAGAATTCTTCTTGAACCCAATGATGCACTGAGGATGGTGAAGGTATCTGGCCAGGAAAAGATTTGTTTAGCAAAGCAGCTCCATCTCAGTGCTCCACCTCCTCCTGGGGCTTGGGGGCTACTACTGTTTCCCCTCACAACTCTCAGCTTCTTTCCTCCTGCTGGGGAAGGTAAGCAGACTGTGGCTCACTGCCGTCCAATTAGCCCCATGGCATCAATAGTATTGCTGTGCCTTTCTCTCAGCACAGTTAGATACTGTTTTTATGAATACTTCTTGCTTCCCACAATAGCATTATAGTCTCCTTTTTGAAAACTTAAAGAACAATAAAAAGTATAAATGAGTGTGAAGTAATCATACCGAAATAATTTATATTTGTGCTTTCCATATTTGAACAAATTTTAATCTTGCTTTTTTCACATAGTATGATATTGTAGGCCTTTGTTTATGCCATTTAAATTCTTAATGAAATTATTTTAATGGTTGCCTAATATTCTGTCACATGGATATAGCTTACTAAACATTACTATATAAATGACATTTAAGTTGTATTCTATTTTTAATTTTATGAGTTGCCTTATAGTAAACCTTGTGCTTAAGTTTCTGTCTACATTTCAGTTTTTTGGCTTAGGCTAAATTACCCAAACTGAAATTGTTGATTTAAAAGCTAAAAGTTTCAAAAAAATTTTTTTTAACCAATTGTAGAAGTATTAAATGTTCCTTATTGACATTTTGGAAAATAATAAAGAAAATAACAAAAGTTACCTTATCAGTTTCTGAAGTAACAAATAAATCCTGAAATATCAGTGGCTTGAGACACAAAACAGGTTTATTTCTCTTGTGGAGAAATGAGGATCCAGCCTTCTGACCTAGGGACACAGGATACTTCTGCACAGGGACCAAGGATACTTCTCTTTGTGGCTCCACCATTTTGTGGCCTCAAAGTGACCTTGGTGTCACAATTGAGAGATAGTAGGAAAGTATTGAAGATCACACATGTAATGAGGCTTAGAACTGACACTGACTTGGAGTATGTATGACATTGGTTTTTAGCATGTCACTCACAATTCTGTTTGCCAAAGGAACCCTTGTTAATATGTTTGTTTCATTTTAATCTCTTTATGTAAATATATGGAATATTCAGCAAAGAAGTGATTACTTTGTATATACCATCTTGTATCCACTATATTGCCTATCATTTTAGGAACATTTTATGTTACTAAGTATTCTAAAGTTTAGTATTTTTGAAGTTCTTGATACATAATAACATTGTTTTCTTAAAATATAGTAACAGCACTGCTTGAATATGACTTGAATGGTTCTTAATTGTTTCACATCTTGCTTAACTTCTTTGGGTCTTGTTTTTCTTATCTATCTACCTTATGGGTATTGTGACTAAATAAAAGTTTAGTCCAGATAAAGAACTTAGAATAGTGCCTGGCACAGATCAAGTGCTCAGAATTTATTATCTATTATATATTATAATTTTAGGAAGATACTTGAACTCTCTAATTGTCCCAAAGTCTTAGGATTTTACTTTGACATCTTGGATTGTTTTGTATCCCTTTGTGCTTGATATTGATCATTCTGAGCAATTTGGGGGCAACTTTTTATTCTCAAATGGGTGATCTCTATCAAATAAGCTTAATTATAGTAGTAGATAGTAGATTGGTAGTAGTTGGTAGATTTTCAATAAATACTAAATAATTTGGGAGCATATGAAAAGAAACAGTAAATTATTATTTGTTGAATACATACCATGTCAGACATTATTTTGTACTTTTATACTATACCTCATACAATTCTCTCAGCAACCTTTGAAATCAGATATTATTATTTAGATTATCTAGAAAAGAAAAATGAGGTTGAGGTAATTACCCCAAGATAACAAATGCTAATAAGTAGGATTAAAAAACAGATATACCTCCCATCAGAGTCCATTATTCCACCATGTCTCCTCTGTATCTTGTTTTCTTATCACACTTGTGGTATGTTTACGTGGAGTAATAAGTATACAGTTTTTCGGCCATGCATTGTCAGAGCAATCTCAGTGACTATTGAAAGCACCCAGAAAAGAAACCTGAAACATCTTTTAGAACCCTTTAAAGTTGTGAGCTGCTTCTTTGCTTCTCTGCTCTCTTATCTTTTAGATTTTCCAGTTGAGAATCAGATGCAAGCCTTTAGTTTTCATACACCCAATCGATGTCTTAGCATTAAAAACAAAGAACACTTGACCCTCCTTACTATAGGTGTGTTGCCCCAAGATCTCAGCTATGACAACTCATCCTCAGAATTTTATATATCGATTGCTTACCTTGCTGGCCATTTAAAACTCGTCCTGGATTGATATAGAGACTTGGAGAATTTTGAGACAATATCACTTATGCTTGTTTTGCATCTAGTCATCACCCAGTCTTACAGTTCTCTCAGTTATACACTCACCATCCTAGTTAGAGCGTGTCACTTCACTCATGGACTGCTATTGTCACCTTCTACCTGGTTCCCCCCTCCCCCTGCCTCTGATCTTTTCCCCCTTCTATGTAATATAAATCAAGTTATGGACCAGATCTGGCCTGTGGCCTGTTTTTGTATTACCATGAGAGCTAAAAATGATTTTTTACATTTTAAAGGGTTATATTCAAAAATTAGGGAAAATTATGTGACAGATCCTGACAACTAAAAATATTTACTATTTTTTTTTACAGAATGAAGTTTTTTTTAACCCTTGATCTATATTCTGTCTGGAAAATCAATTTATGAAATCTTTCACAGAGACAATGGAGATAAGTGATGTAATGGGATGAACACTAAACCTGGACTGAGGAGTCCTGGGTTCTGGTCTCAGGCTAACCTTCCTCTGTTTGCTTTCTCATTATTAAGGGAAGTGAAATGGTCTTTAAGTATTTAAAGTTGTTCTAACATTCTAACATTTAAAAAATTATTTTTAAAAATGATATGAGTAACTTATGCATATGAGAAATGTTTAAAGATACACAGACACACACACACATACACATATACACATATCCCTATTTTAAAAATGTCTAGGTGAAACTTTAAGCCTTTTATGCACACAACACACACACACACATACATGCATACATATAAATACATATCTACAATTGTTTTCCAACTCAACAATACACTGTGCATATCCTAACTTATTAGCACATAAAATTTTTTTTTAATATTTTTTTTAGTTACCAATGGATCTTTATTTTATTTATTTATATGTGGTGCTGAGAATCGAACCCAGTGCCTCACACATGCGAGGCAAGTGCTCTACCACTGAGCCACAACCCCAGCCAAATATTTCATTTTTAAACATGACAATATAATAGTTTATTAACCCTCCAGGTGTGTGCCCTGGCAAATGGAACATTTGTTTTTGTCCCTTAAAATGAAATACTTTGCAAAACATTAATATAGACAATTCCCTGGGCTTTATAAAAAGACGGTGTTAAGTTATTCCATATGAATGAGAGTTATCCTATCTTTTTCGAAGACTTAACTTTCTAAAACATGCCACCTTATTCTTGATGTTGTTCATGTTATTCTGACTTGCTTGAATGACCTGCCACGTTACCTCATGGCTATCCTGATTGTAACAGTCCTATGATACTCATCTTTATCCAAAGATTACTATCCTTTTGGTAAACTTCACATCCCATTTCCTAAGTCTAATTTACTTTGTTTTTAGAATTCTTCCTCTTTCAATCATTGTTCTTTAGACATATGTGCCTGTCTTTGAAGGACATTATTTATGCTCCCAATTTTTCTCAAATCATTCACTAAGAGTAGTTTCCTTTAAGTGAATAACACTGTTTGGTTTCTATATGACATTCTGAAAATTTTATTCCATTCAACATAAAGTATAGAATCCTATATTTTATTAATAAGAAGGGCCGGCATTTGTTTTCCAGAATGCCTTTAGGCATAAGAAGCACTATTATCTCTATTTGATACAGATAGCAATAAAGGCTCCAAAGAATCTAGATTTATCCATATCAAGTAGTCAGACTTTCTCTGGATTAAGAAGATCCTTTCATCTTCTCAAATTCCAACAGAATATATAATGTATATATACAAATAGGACAGAAATTTAGATTTGAGCATTAGAAAGGCCTCGGTTTGAGATTGTAACTCCATTAATTCCTAGCTGAGTTGCTCTAGACAAATAACTGTATCTTTGTAAGCCTTAATATTTTTATCTGTAAAATAGTACTTCCTCGTAGAATTATTGTGAGTGTTAAGTAAGATGACAAGTTTGGCATAGCTCATGACATAAATTCAAATCATGGTTACTATAAATAATATTAGATGAATAAGAAACCTTTACTACTTGATTAATATAATATACTAGTGTTTTTAATTATTGGAAACATTTCTTTATGTTTAAATGCTATCCTTTATACTAAATTTTATTTCATATTTTTATAGTGTTCAATTTTTTCCCTATTACTTGTCTCTGAAATAAATATTTCCACTTCTTTTTACATCTCTTCCAGTGATCTGCTGGCATCTCTGGCTCCTCTTCAGGTTTTGCATAACTTATTTAATTGTTAAATACTAAGTTGACCACCATAACCAAACAGGAACCTGATCATCTGCTTAATGTCCCAGATTACCTAGAGAACTGGGGTGTTCCTATTCTCACAGTTTCCTCCAATGAAACTTTATGGCAATGGTTCAGTATCTTCTTGGCTTCCCAGAAGGCAAAATCAGAGATAAAGATTGACAGGGAGGGGATTTTCTGGAGAGTGCTCTCACTTGTGGGGGAAGGGGGCAAAACTGGGCAGAGTGAGATGTTGATCTCTGATGCAGTTTAAACAAGAGCTCAGTGGATTCCACAACAAGCTCTGGAGCTGGGCTGGCTTTTCAGAATGGAGGTAAGAGGGTCAGATCTTTGGAACCCCACAATGACTAGTCATTGGATGCAAGTTGCAAGACCTTGGAAGAGGTGGCTCTTTTCAGCCAAGGACAATTCCTGGAGGAGGCTATTAGCTATGAGTTGACAGATGGCAGCACTTCTAGCAGCTGGGAAATAAGTCCTTCAATGCTGAAGGGAGATCTGGTGGGTACAACATAGCCTTCAGGTTTTGTACAGTTGTTTTCCCTAACCTTGTCTCTTATGAACACCATTCTTTTTGTTTCCAGTTCTTTTTGTCACTTTGTATCCTTCTGGACTAGCCTCTAAAATGATAGAGAGCACACCTGAACACAGCAAAGAAATTTTCAGTCCAGGACTAGTTTAATCTATATTTTCCTTCCTTTTTTGATTAGTACCATGTTTATGCCCTTTATGGCAACTCATTGAGAAAATCTGTACAGCCAGTTGCTTCTAATGCTGATCTGGGAGAGAGGGTCATCAGAATGGTACTAGTAGTCACTACCTCCATACCTATAGGTTGAATGGGTAATAGTCATTGGAACCAAACATATGAGTTTTTCTCTAGGTTATTAAGTAAAATGTCTCCTTTTCCTTGACTTTATCTTATGTATTTCTTCCCCTTCTCATCTATCATCTATCATCTATCACTTGCTGGGCTTCAGCCCAAAGTACTTGTTAGTAACCTCAACAAGTATTATAGAGGGATAAATACAAACATTTAGCTCTTGTATGTGATGAGTGTTATTTGTGGTCTCTATTTTCCTCTTGTTTCTTGTTATAACCAGATTGAGATGTGACGGTCATGTATTATATAATATAGACCTTGAAAATACCTTACATTTATATGTCATTAAGCTTTATATATATATATATATACACATATATGTACATATATGCATATATACACATACATACATATATGTATATATATGCTTGTTATATATACATGTGTGTACATGAGTCAAGATAATGAAATATTGAATATAAAATAGTATTATTCACTCATTATACTGAGTATTATTTTAGATTATATTTTAAATTGCTTTTCTATACTAACATTGACAATCTCTTGTATAGGAAATATATTTTATTAATTTTTTATTTCTTGACTTAATATGGACTTATTGATGAATTTGTTCTTTTTTTTTTGGTACTGGGGATTGAACTCAGGGGAATTCGACCACTGAGCCACATCCCCAGCCCTATTTTGTATTTTATTTAGAGACAGTATTTCACTGAGTTGCTTAGCACCTTGCCATTGCTGAGGCTGGCTTTGAACTCACGATTCTTCTGTCACAGCCTCCCAAAGTGCTGGGATTACAGGTGTATGCCATGTGCCTGGCAATCAATTTGTTCTTTAGTTTATAATTTCCTCAATGATTTTTTAAAGAATGGGGCAAGCACAGGAAATATTCAGAGAATATAGAGAAACCACCATTATAAATTAAAGCAAATATTAAATCAGTCAAAAACCAGACTTCTTATTTCTATGCACATAGATGCTTAGGTCCTAATTTGTGGCAAATATGAACTACAGTATAACTTTGTGTTTAAATTATTCAGGGAGAGGATATTTAATAAGGGCAGGACAATAATTGAATTATCTTCACTTTTGCCCTTAAAAGAAAATGCATGTGATTAATAAGGGTGTATGTGGCGAGCTCATAATCCTCAGGACAATTCTTCTTGAAAGCCCTGCCTTCAACATATTCTGCCCTACCTATATGCTCTGTTCAAAATCTAACATAATTTTCCTATGTGCACACATGAAAATACCTAAGTAATTTCCCACCATTGTGCCCATCCACAAGAATGGAGTCCTAATTAGAATAAGATATATTCCATGCTTGTATAATTTTATCAAAATGGTTTCTACTGTCATGTATAACTAAAAAGAACCAAAAGAAAAAGAAAAAGACAACATGAAAACCTTGGGCAGGGAGACAGGAGTCTTAGGCTCTAATTTCACCATATTTAGGAAGAAAATGGTTAAATATATGCATAGTATTCCTATATCTGCTTTCTCTATTTATTGCTTTGCACTTTTAAATACAGAGCAAGTTACTATATTATTTTTAATTTTTAAATTTGTTTTAATTAGTTATATATAACAGTAGAATACATTTATGCACTTTGATATATCATACATAAATGAGGTGTAATTTCTCATTTTTCTGATTGTACCTGTAGAATCACATCAGTCATATATGCACATAAGGTAATTATGTCTTTCATTCTACTATCCTTCCTATTCCCATATCCTCTCCCCTCCATTCACTCCCCTCTAGCTAATCTAAAGTAACTCTGTTCTTCCCTAATGTGCCCCCCCCCATTAGCATCTGCATGTCAGAAAACATTCGGCCTTTGGTTTTTGGGGATTGGCTTATTTCACTTAGCATGATATTCTCCAACTCCATTTATTTACCAGCAAATGCCATAATTTCATTCTTCTTTAAAGCTGAGCAATATTACATTTGTGTATGTATTTATATATATATATATATATATATATATATATATATATATATATATATATATATATATATATA
>CM053404.1:26249372-26265214 GCA_028644305.1 Xerus rutilus
TTATAATTTTGTGCAAAGTTAGAAAAATTATGATTGTAACAATTTTTTCTATTTGCCTCTACAAATGTTTTCAGTGAATAGTGTGTACAGCTTCTGATAATTTGTTTTTTTCTGTTATGTTTGATAACATGTATTAAAATGCAATTTTTGAGAAAAAAAAATAAAGTGAGTGGCAATAGGAAAAAAAAAAAGCACTTTATTCCATTCTGACAATACAGGATGCACCAGGAAAATCTTGTATGTATATATATTTTGGCCCAGTTCTAGAACCAGCCATTTCTACAAGAAGCTCTAGTTTCTTTTATTGGAGAATGGTGTTAGAAATCAAGATCTGTGTACTGAGTATGCTCATTTCTACTGGAGTGTGTGGTTTCTGGGACCTAAGCTGACAGAATAAGAAAATATGTTAGTAACCCACGAAAATATACTTATTTGTAAATATTTTATATGTAATGATCTTTATATTAAGCTAAATGTGAAGTCATACTGATATGTCTGACTCTAATCCATTACCACATGGAACTTTTCTAGCTTCTCTTCCTTGTTTAATTTCATTCTGAAATAGAGAAATATGGGTCCCTTAATGTCCGATTTTAATAGATATGCACAGATGCTCCTCAACTCACCATGAGGTCATAACCCAATAAACCTACCAGGGGTCAAAGTTGTCATAAGTCAGAAATGTATTTATTTCACTGATAAACCCTTTGTGGAGTAAAAAAATATTGCAAGTTGAACTATTGGTTAGAGACTCTCTGTATACAGTGATATTGGAATTTTTAACCTATATTCTTGTGGGAAACAGTATTATCAACTAGGGCACAGTGCTGAAGTACAGTTTGTTTTGCTGTCAGTCTTATAAATTGCATTTCCAAAGTTACTTAGATGAATACATCCCACTCCTTTCAGTGAGGCTATTTAATACATTTGTATACGCTTAGATTTTATTGTTATATTCTGCATTTCATCCTGGAGTACCCTAATCTTCTAATTAATTTTTAAAAATTTTCACACATTAAGGTTACTCTTTATGTTTATTTATATTTACCCTATATTAATTTATATTTTTTTTCAAATTCATAGATTTATGTACCTACCATAAAAATATCATACTGAATAGTTTCATTACCCTAAAAAATTCCCTTTATGTTATATCTATTCACCTCTCCCTTTCTTCTTCTGAGCCCCTAGAAATCATTGATCTTTTTGCTATCTTGACAGCTTTGCTTTTTTTGTAGCATTATGCATTTGGAATTCTGTAGTACATACATAGCATTTTCAGACCATCATCTTTCACTTACCAATATACATTTAGAATTCATTCATGCCTCTTGTATATTGATAATTTATTTTTATCACTGAATGATATTCTATTATATGGATGTACCACATCTATTTATACATTCACCTATTGAAAGACAACTTGGCTGTTTTAAGTTTGGGTCAAATAAGCATGAAACTAGTATAACATTCACATGCAGGTGTTTTGTGGACAGAAATGTTCAAATTAGTTGGTTTAATATCTATGAGTGTGTATTTCCTATTTTCTCCTAAAAATATTCATTTTTTCCTAGTTTCTCCTCAAAGTTGTAAATCTCTGTTTTTTTCCTACTTTCTCCTAGAAGTTGTATATTTTTGCATTTTACATTTAAATTTATAATCCACATTGAGTTAGTTTTGTGAAAGGAATAAAAACTGTATTTGACTTCATTTTTTATTGCATATGGATACCTAGCTGTTCCAGCATCACTCATTGGAAAGGCTATCCATTCTTCATGGAACTGCCTTTGCTTCTTCATTAAAGATCAGTTGACTTTATTTGTATGAGTGTACTTCTGGACTCTATATTCTGTTCCACTATTATATGTGTCTGATTCTTTTCCAGTACCATGCTTGTCTTGATTATGATAGCTTTACTGGTCTTGGTTATTGTAGCCTTATACAGATATACTGTAGTCTTTTTAATGGATAGTTTGATTTCTTTATTCAGATTTTTTTCATTTTCAGCATATAGATCCTTTACATATTTTATTAAAGTTTTTCCTAAGTATTTAATTACTGGTGCTTTTATGGTTAAAAAATGGTATTTTTAAAAAATTTCAAACTCTGATTGTTCATTGTAGGCATAAAGCAATTGAGTTTTTATAATTCACTTTCAAGTCCTGTGTCCTTGGTATTCTCACTTATTATTTCCAGGATTTTTGTTGTTGTTAAGAACAACATATTTACATAGATAATCATCTCATCTGGAAACTAACATAGTTTTATTTCTTCTTTACCCATATGTATGGCTTTTATTTCCTCTTCTTACCTTATTACAATGGCTTGGACTTCCACTATAATGCTAAATAGGAAAAATAAGAAGGAACATTCTTTCCTTGTTCATAATTTTAGCTACAGTAATATTTTAGTAGATCAAGTTGAGGAAGTTTTCTTCCATTCATACTTTGCTGAAGTTTTTTAAAGAATCACAATTCAATATTGATTTTTTCCTAAATCCTTCTTCTGCATAAATTAATATGACCAGATGATGCTTTTTTCCTTTTCAGTCTGTTGATATGGTAGATCACAGTGTGTTTTGAATACTGAATTAGCCCTGTATACTTAGGGTAATCTACTAGGTTGTGATGTGCATTTCATTTTATGCACTGTTGCATCAATTTGCTAATATTTTGTTAGGAAGTTTTGCATCTATGTTCATAAAAGAGCTTGGTCTTTAGTTTTCCTCTCTGATTTTGTCTTTATGTGACTTTGATGTTAAGGTAGTGATGACCACATAGAATGAGTTAGGAAGTGTTTCCTCTTCTACTGATTATGGTGAATTGTATAATTTCTTCCTTACATGCTTGGTAGGCTTTACCAAGGAAATCATGTGTATATGGTGCTTTATTTTTTGAAGGTCGTTAATTATTAGTTCAATTTCTTTAATAAATATTGGCAAATCTCTTTATCTGTATTGGTCACTTTCTCCTCACTGTAGCCAGAATACCTGACAAAAACAACATAGAGGAGGAAGCATTTATTTTGGCTCACAATTTCAGAAGTTCAGATCATAGTGGGGTGGTTCCATTGCTGTGGGCCCTCAGTAAGGCAGAGCATCATGATGGAAGCTAGAAGCCTTGGCAGAAGAAAGCTACCTGTATTTCATTGCATATCATTGCTACTGCATTAATGTATATTCATGAGTATTCCATGCATTCTAATCTTTCACCGAAGACAGTTTAGTAATAAATAATTTTTAAGTAATGCCAGCACAGATTTTTTTTAAATAAATAATTTCACCTAATGGTCACATCTCACATTTTTGCAAATAAATATGGCATAAAATCTGCTACAATAATGTGATAAAATATGGTACTCACCTCATTGTGAGTGTGAAGCAGAAAAAGAGAGAGAAGAAGGGGTTGTAGGGAAGATGAACCCTTTTAGGGCATGGCTCCAGTACCCACCTCCCCCAGCCATGTTCCACCTGCCTGAAGTTACCACCCAGTAAGTCATTCAAACTAGGTTGAACTGATTAGGTTATAGCTCTCATAATCTAATTATTTCACCTCTGATATCTCTGCATTACCACTGGAGCTTTAGGGGGAGACTTCATATCCAAATCATAACACCTTCTGTTGTATGAATTTTGGTAATTTGGATCTTCCAAGAAATTAGTCAACATCATGTGAATTATCAAATTTTTGGACATAGCATTTGACCTAACTTTCCTTTATCATCTTTTTATTATTTATTGGTTTAGTTGTTATACCCCCTCTTTCATTTTATTGGTAATTTTTGTCTTCTGTCTTTATTTCTTAGTTAGCCTGGCTAGAGGTTTATCAGTTACTCATAATCTCCAAGAACCAACTTTTGGTTTCATTAATTTTTATTATTGTTTTCTCTATTTCAATTTAATTAATTTATGCTCTAATTTTTATTAATTTTTTCTTTTGTTTTCTTTAGACTAAAATTGCTTTTTCCTCTAGTTTTATAAAATTGAAACTTGATTACTGATTTCAGATCTTTTTCTCTTTTCTAATATGTGCAAATTTCCCTTAACTAGTAGCACCTCTTCTGAATCACTATTTTTTCCAGATTTCAGACAACCATCTGAACATGATTAGAACGACTCCCTGTTGCATTGGCTACTTCATTAAATACAGCATCTCTGGTAACTTTCCCTATAGCCAAAAAATTAGCTGATTCTAAAAGTATTTTTCTCTTTCTCAACGAGCACCCTTAGGATCTTTCCCCCTACATAGTTCCCACAAATACATAGTTAACAAGTCTTTTGGTACACAAACCTTTTCCTTTTGGGTTTGACTTTGTAATTGACCTCCTGGAAATATACACACATGTGTTGTGGGGAATGAGAGATATTTAGATGAGGCACAAGAAAAACTGGTATCTCCTTCCAAGGAAATTCCTTTAGAAGAGATACTCTGGATGAGTGTTTAAGCAGGTCGGGGTGACACTCAACTTTGGGGGAGAGCTCCTTTTGCTAACAGCATAGCAGAATAGTTTTAGGAGAGATTCAAATGAAGTGAATTAAATGATGCAGAATTGGACTCATATTTCAACTACATAGACCCTGTGGCTCTAAGAGTCTCTTCTAGTGTGATCTTTGAAACCCTAGTTAACAACTGTGCCTTAGGAAATAAGTTTAAAATATTGAGCCTGTGTTGATAACTAACATTTTAAAAAATTATTATTCAGCTTTTTCTATTATCTACATGTTATGATTTCTTACTTGACAAATGAGCTATTTAGAAGCCTTTTTTTTTTTTTTTGTACCAGGAATTGAACTCAGGGATGCTTAACCGCTGAGTCACATCCCCAACCTCTCCCCCTTCCTTTTTAAAAATTTGAGAGAGTCTTGCCAAATTGCTTAGGACCCTGCTAAGTTGTTGAGGCTGGCTTTGAACTTGCAATCTTCCTGCCTCAGCTTCCTGAATCGCTGGGATTACAGGCATGTGCCACCACCCCCACCCAAAGCAGTGTATTTTTAATGTATGGAGTTTTAATAATTAACTTTTTTGTTATTTATAATTTCAGTGTTTTACCGTAAGAAATTGTGAGGCTCTATAGATGGTAAACTCTCCTAGTTTCTTTCTTTTTCTTTTTTCCATAAAATGTCTTTATTTCATCCTCATTTTTGAAAAAAAAAATGGTTTTGTTTATAATGCCAAGTCAGTAGTTATTTTCTTGTCACTTTAAAGTATTATTTCACCATTTTGGGGGCTGTGTGTGTGTGTGTGTGTGTGTGTGTATTTTGCATCTGCTGTTGCTTCTAAACCAGATGTCAATCTACTTGTCGTTTCTGTGTATACCACCTTTCTGTTCTGCTAAACCTTTTCAGTCAAACCATGTTGTTCTAAACATAGAAAACATGTTTGTCATATTGTCTGCCTAATAATTTCAATATCTGACATCCTGTGGGATCTGATTCTGATGTCTGCTATTTTTCTTGCTGCTTGTTGCTCATGCTGCCATATTTTATACTGATACTTATTTGGGGGAGATTCTTTCAGTCTTGGATTTTTTTTCTCCAGAGAGCAAGTGTTGTTTTGCCAGATATCGTTGGGCATTTGCAGTTCATGACTACTTAAAATAAAATCTAAAGATGGAGGAATTTTTTTCATCCATACCACCAGTATGAATTTAGGTTACATGCTCCTGTGAAAGCCAGTCTGTGGCATGTGTTTTCAGAAAAGATATATTTTCCTCCATCTATACATCTCTTGCCAAGGTTACTTATTTTTGCTGTCAGTTTGAGGGGAGGTGTTGTTTTCTGTTTTAATTTTTTTCTCATTAACATTTTACTATGGTATAACCCTTGGAGGCCCTGGTTTTATGCAGGAATTCAGATTCTCTCCCTTTAGAAGCTCTAGTTTTGTCCTCTGTGTTCTACTCTGCAATATCATACCGCTGCTCAAGGTCTCAGGCTTTGGTGGATGTTTTCAGGGTTTATGGCATTAGTGCTTGCTTGTCATGATGAATCCCCTAATTTCCCTCATTTGCGATTGTATTTAAATTACTTAACCTTTATAACTGCATTCTAAAACTGAAGGTGATAATGAGACCTACTTCATTGCATCATTTGCGAGTTAAATGAGATTATACACACACATACACAGGCACACACATGTATATGAGCTTCCCCCCATCCAACCCTGTTCTAGTAGAGAGGACAACTCGACAAAGGTTTAATGCTGAACATAAAAGAGTGTTAATGGCTTTTTCAACAATGTACTATTCACTTCTGTCACAGAAGTTAGTCACAATTTTTGGCTACAGGGATAATTAAAATCATTCAGGGGAATGAGAGACTTGTCACAAGGCAATTTATTTTAGTTGTCAGACAGTTAACTGGTTGATGAATTAGTTTGTGGTTTTAGGAAGTTGGAACTGAAACACAACTCAGCAGAAGGGAATTGTCCCAGTTACGTCTTGTTTGTCCCACAAGATATCTCTAAAGAATAATGGAGAGCTCTTTCTTCTGAAGTTTATAAACTGGGATGTCTAGAGGAAAGGTTAATGTTTGTTCATTTTTGAATTGTTTTCCTTTAGCAACTCCCATCCCTTGCACATGATAAACACCCAATAAATATTTGTTGAATTAAGTAGAAGACGGACTTGGTGGGGTCAGGATACAGTGATGGGTTTTTATTTTAAATTTATTCTGTAGTTCATTTAGGATAATTGGGATTGTATCAGGGCCTTGGTTGTCATGCTAAAGGATTATAAAACAAGAGATACAGTGCAAGTAATCCTGAGGACACTCATCTTTTTGATAATGTTCATTTTCTGTAATTTTTCTTTTTTTTCTCTTCCTTTTGTTTAATTTTGAGAAGATTTTTCAGTTTATTGCCTGTTTATATGTTCCACATCCCCAGTTTCGTGTCTGAAATATCTGTGACCTAATGCTGGAAATGTAAATAATCCTTTCACACTCTCAATTTAAGAATGTAACTGTTAAGAATTAAGAACTGCTAATGTAATTTCTTTGCATTCCATGAATCAGTCAGAAATGAATGATCCATATCTGTTGTCTTCCAACTGAACCTGTTCTATATGGTTTGCATTTATTCAGTTTATTCTTAATTCTTTCATGCTTATGGGATCATGTTGAGGGTTTTTTTTTAATCTGATAAGAAGTTAGTATTTCAAATACAAAAAGAATTCAATCCAATAGCAATAAAACAAATAGCCCAATATAAAAATGACTTAAGGACCAGAATAGATATTTCTTTATTTTTCTGCATTTCTCTGATTGTACATGATGTAGAATCACATCATATATGCAGTCATACATGAAGCTAGGGCTATGATGTCCATCTCATTCCACCATCTTTACTGCCCCCATGCCCCCTCCCTCTCCCTCCTCTTTGACCAAATTTCCTCCATTCTTCCTGTGTCCCCTCCCCCATTATGGATCAGCATCCACTTATCAGAGAGAACATTGAGCTTTTGGTTTTTTGGGATAGGCTTACTTCACTTAGCATGATATTCTCCAACTCCATCCATTTACCTGCAAATGCCACAATTTCATTCTCTTTTATTGCTGAGTAATATTCCATTGTGTATATATACCACAGTTTCTTTATCCATTCATCTTTTGAAGGGCATCTTGGTTGGTTCCACAGTTTAGCTATTGTGAATTGAGCTGCTATAAACAGTGAAGTGCCTGTATCATTGTAGTATGCTGTTTTTAAGCCCTTTGGACATAGACTGAGGAGTGGGATAGCTGGGTCAAATGGCGGTTACATTCCAAATTATCTAAGGACTCTCCATACTGCTTTCCAGATTGGTTGTACCAATTTGCAGTCCCACCAGCGATGTATGAGTGTGCCTTTTCCCCTACATCCTTGCCAACACTTTTTGTTGTTTGTATTCTTGATGATTGCCATTCTGACTGGTGTGAGATGAAATTTTAGAGTAGTTTTGATTTGCATTTCTCTAATTGCTAGAGATGTTGAACATTTTTTCATGTCGATCAATTGTATATCTTCTTGTGAGTAGTGTCTGTTCAGCTCCTTAGCCCATTTATTGATTGGGTTGTTTGCTTTTTTGGTGTTAAGTTTTTTGAGTTCTTCATATATCCTGGAGATTAGTGCTCAATCAGATGTGTGTGTGGCAAAGATTTGTTCCCAGAATGTAGGCTCACTGTTCACTTCATTGATTGTTTCTTTTGCTGAGGAGATATTTAGTTTGAATCCATCCCATTTACTGATTCTTGATTTTACTTCTTGCGCTATAGGAGTCTTGTTAAGGAAGTAAGGTCCTAATCTCACATGATGAAGATTTGGGCCTACTTTTTCTTCTATTAGGTGTAGGGTCTCTTATCTAATTCCCAGGTCTTTGATCCACTTTGAGTTGAATTTTGTGCATGGTGAGAGATAGGGGTTTAGTTTCATTTTGCTGCATATGGATTTCCAGTTTTCTCAGCATCTTTTGTTGAAGAGGCTCTTTTCTCCAATGTATGTATTTGGCACCATTGTTTAGTATAAGATAACTGTATTTATGTGAGATTGTCTCTGTGTCTTCTATTCTGTATCATTGGTCTACATGTCTATTTTGGTGCCAATACCATCATTTTTGTTACTATGGCTTTCTAATATAGTTTAAGGTCTGGTGTTGTGATGCCTCCTGCTTCACTTTTCTTGCTAAGGATTGCTTTGGTTATTCTCGGTTTTTAATCTTCCAAATGAATTTCATGATTGCCTTTTCTATTTCTATAAGGAATGACATTGGGATTTTAATTGGAATTGCATTGAATCTATATAGCGCTTTGGGTAGTATGGCCATTTTGACAATATTGATTTTGCCTATCCAAGAGCATCTTCTAAGGTCTTCTTCAATTTCTTTCTTTAGTGTCCTGTAGTTTTCATTGCAGAGGTATTTTACTTCTTTTGTTAAATTGATTCCCAAGTATTTTACTTTTATTGAGGCTATTGTGAATGGGGTAGTTTTCCTAATTTCTCTTTCAGAGGATTCATCACTGTGTATAGAAATGCATTTGATTTATGGATGTTGATTTTTATATCCTGATACTTTGCTGAATTCATTTATTAATTCTAGAAGTTTTCCAGTAGAATTTTTTGGATCCTCTAAGTATAGAATCATGTCACCAGCAAATAATGATAGCTTGAATTCTTCTTTTCCTATTCATATCCCCTTAAATTTTTAGTCTGTCTAATTGCTCTGGCTAGAGTTTTAAGAATTATGTTGAATAGCATTGATGAAAGAGGGCATCCCTGTCTTTTTCCTTTTCTTAAAGGGAATGCTTCTAATTTTTCTCCATTTAGGATGATGTTGGTCTTGGGTTTAGCATAGATAGCTTTTACAATGTTGAGGTATGTTCGTACTATCCCTAGTTTTTCTAGTGTTTTGAACATAAAAGGGTGCTGTATTATGACAAATACTTTTCTGCATCAATTGATAAAATCATGATTCTTATCTTGAAGACTATTCATGTGATGGATTATGTTAATTGATTTCCATATTTTGAACCAACCTTGCATCCCTGGAATGAACCCCACTTGATCATGGTGCACTATTTTTTAAAATATTTTGTGTATGTGATTTGCCAAATTTTTATTGAGAATTTTTGCATCTCTGTTCATTAGGGATATTAGTCTGAAATTTTTTTTCTTTGATGTGTCTCTGCCTGGTTTTGGTATCAGAGTGATACTCACCTCATAGAATGAGTTTGCAAGGGTTCCCTCCTTTTCTATTTCATGAAATAGTTTGAGGAGTATTGGTATTAATTCTTCTTTGTAGGTCTTGTAGAACTCAGCTGAGAATTCATCTGGTCCTGGGCTTTTCCTGGTTTGCAGGCTTTTGATGGCATCTTCATATATATATATATATATATATATATATATATACACACATAATAAATATATATATATTTATAGTATATATATAATAAAAAATATATATTTATTATATATTTATATATATGTATATAATACAGTATTATATATATTATATTGTATATAATAATATATAATATAATATTTATATATTATATATTATATATATTTATTTATTATATATATTTATCATATATATGTATTTATTTATTTTTTAGTTGTTGGTGGATCTTTATTTTATTCATTTATTATTTATATGTGGTGCTGAGGATTGAACCCATGCCTCACACGTGCTAGGCAAGGACTCTACCACTGAGCTGCAGCCCCAGCCTCTTGATGGCATTTTCTATTTCCTTCTATTTCCTGGACAACCTCGCTAGGCTGTCCATTTATGTCTTCAATATTGCACCCTTTCTGTTTAAGTTGTGTATGACCTCCTGGTTCAGTTTGGTTAGGTCATATGCTTCTAGAAATTTGCCAATGTCTTCAGGGTTTTCTATTTTACTGGAGTATAAATTTTCAAAGTAGTTTCTAATTATCCTCTGTATTTCAGTAGTGTCTGTTGTGATATTTCCTTTTTCATCATGAATTTTAGTAATTTGGGCTTTCTCCTTCTTTTCGTTAGGGTGGCTAAGGGTTTGTCAATTTTATTTATTTTTTCAAAGAACTAGCTTTTTGTTTTGTCAGGTTTTTGAATTGTTTCCCTTTGTTTCAATTTCATTGATTTCAGCCCTGATTCTAATTATTTCCTGTCTTTTACTTCTTTTGGTGTTGGTTTGTTCTTCTTTTTCTAAGGTTTTGAGATGTAGTGTCAAGATGTAGTGTCAAGTCATTTATTTGTTGACTTTTTCTTCCTTTAATGAATGAGCTTAATGAACTTTCCTCTTAGCACTGCCTTCATGGTGTCCCGGAGATTTTGATATGTTGTATTGGAGTTTTCATTTACCTCTAATTTTTTTTTATCTCCTCCCAGATGTCTTCTGTTATCCATGCATCATTCCATAGTATATTATTTAGTTTCCATGTGTTAGCATAGTTTCTCTTTTTCAATCTGTTATTTATTTCTAATTTTATTTCACTATGGTCAGATAGGATGCAGGGTAGTATTTCTCTTTTTTTGTATTTGCTCAGACTTTCTTTGTGACATAACATATTTTGGAGAAGGATCCATGTGCTGCTGAGAAAAAGGTGTAGTCATTGGTTGATGGATGGAATATTCTATATATGTCTGTTAAGTCTAAATTATTGATTGTTTTATTGAGTTCTATTGTTTCTTTGTTTAGTTTTTGTTTGGAAGATATATCCAGTGGTGATAAAGCTGTGTTAAAATCACCAAGTATTATTATGTTGTGGTCTATTTGATTCTTGTAGTTGAGAAGGATTTGTTTGATATACATAGATGCTTTATTATTTGGGGCATAGAAGTTATGTCTTGTTGATGTATGATTCCCTTAGGAAGTATGAAATGTCCTTCTTTCTTCTTTATCTGTTTTCATTTACTTTGGTTTGAAGTCCACTTTATGTGAAATGAAGATGCAAACTCCTACGTGTTTATGCAGTCTATGTGAGTGATATGTTGTTTCTCATCCTTTCACTTTCAGTCTGTGGATGTCTTTTCCTGTGAGATGAGTCTCTTGAAGGCAGCATATTGTTGGGTCTTTCTTTTTTTTTATCCAGTCTGTCAGTCTATGTCTTTTAATTGATGAATTTAGGTCATTCACATTCAGGGTTATTATTGAAATATGATTTGTAATCCTGGTCATTTTGGTTCATTTTTGGTTTTTACCTTGACTTGGTTTCTCCTTTGATTGGTATTTTTTTTTAGTGTAGTTCCTCTCTTTGTATATTTTCATTGTTGGTTATCATTTCCTCCTCATGGAATATTTTGCAGAGAATACTGTGTAGTGCAGGCTTTATTGCTGTAAATTATTTTAACTTTTGTTTATCATGGAAGGTTTTTATTTCAATATCATATCTGAAGGTCAATTTTGCTGGATACAGGATTCTTGGTTGGCATCCATTGTCTTTCAGGGCTTGGAATATGTTATTCCATGATATCCTGGCTTTTAGTGTCTGGGTTGAAAAATCTGCTGAGATACGAATTGGTCTCCCCTTATATGTAATCTGATTCCTCTTTCTTGCGGCCTTTAAAATTCTATCCTTATTATATATGCTGAGCATTTTCATTATAATGGGCCTTGGTGTAGATCTGTTGTAATTTTGTACATTTAGTGTCCTGTAATCCTCTTGTATTTGATTTTCCAATTCCTTTTTCATGTTTGGGAAATTTTCTGATATTATTTCATTGAAGAGATTGTGCACTTCTTTGGTTTGAAACTCTGTGCCTTCTTGTATCCCTATAAATCTTAGATTGGTCTTTTGATGTTATCCCATAATTCTTGGATGTTCTGTTCATGGTTTCTTACCATCTTATTTTCAAGATTGTATATTTTGTCTTCATTATCTGAGGTTCTGTCTTCCAAGTGTTCTAGTGTGCTGGTGATGCTTTCTATTTTTTTTTTATTTGGTTTATTGTTTCCTTCATTTCAAGAATCTCTGATTGGTTTCTTTTCACAATCTCTAGCTCTTTCTTAAAGTAATTTTTGCTACATGTATTTGTTCCCTTATCTCTTTGTTGACGTGATCAATTGTTGCCTTTATTTGCTTTCTATCTCTTTGTTGAGTGATCAATGGTTGCCTTTATTTGCTCTCTTATTTCTTTGTTGGAGTGATCAAATTTTACCTGTGTTTGCTCACTTAAGTCATTTTTTAATTCACAGATCATTTTAATTATGTCATTCTGACTTCTTTTTCTGACATTTTATCAACTGTGCTGTCAATGGATTCTATTATGGTAGTATCTTGGTTTATTTGGGCACTTTCTTCCTTTGTTTTTTCATGTTGGTTATGTATCTTCCTTTCTTGCAATGCCCATCTGATGTATTGTGGTTTCTATCCTATAATCTTGGGTAGGATAGAAGATTACCTGTATCTCACCTTGGAGTTTACTTCTAGTCCCCAGCAGGTGTCCCCAGATGGACACTACTGCCATTAAAGATGGTGGCGGGGGTAGTGGAGGTAACTCAAAATGGCAGTGGTGGTGGCCTTGGCTGGGCTCTTGCTGAGGTCCCTGAAGGTGGTCCTGGTCTTGGTGCTCCCTTCCATTAGGCAGGAACTCTGGTATGGAACTAGGGGTGGTCCCGGGCCTCACTTAGGCCAGGTCTCCTGCAGGGGTACCTGGAGGCTGTCCTTCCCCTGGGTCTGGGTTCCTCTGTGACTAGTGACTAGCATTCTTGGGTCTGCCCTTGGCTGGGCTCCCTTGGTGGTCCCTGAAGATGGTCCTGGGCCTTGGCCTGTGCTCCCACCAGTTGGCAGGAACTCTGGTACATACATCTTGAGGTTTTGATGACTTACTATTCAAATGATTTTTGTTGGTTATTACTACCAATTTGGATGTGGTCCTTGAGATTTTATGGAAAGCTCTGAGAAATAAAAACATTTGAATGCACTCTAGAACTCTGATCATAAAAGCTTTGTCTGGGATTTTTTTGAGGTTAGAAGATTTTATGAAACAAGATAAGGTTATTCTGATAGTCATAAATTTTCTTAAAAGTTTTAGTTATAGATGGACACAATACCTTTATTCTATTTATTTGTGTAGTGCTGAGGATCAAACCCAATGCCCCATGCATGCAAGGTAAGAGCTCTACCACTGAGCTCCAACCCCAGCCCAATATTCATAAATTTTATTAATGTACCTGTGTGAGAAAGTGGAATGGCAGTAAAATTAAGAAAATAATATTCACATTGCATGTGAACATATTGCAGTCAAATTACATCAAGAAAGTTACTAATATTTATTTCTTTCTGAGTTCAATTAATGTTTGGAGTAAGTATTTTGATGAACTGTCTAGAAAAGTTTAAAGTCTAGTCCTGTCACTAAAATAGCTATATCAAAAGCATCTCTGATGAATACTGTGTGCACCCAGTGAAGGGATATATAAGACTCTACCTAGGCATTATACTTGCTTGCTTTTGTAACTCCAAAGGAGTCAGAACTGTCAGTTATTAAATATCCTTTATCTGGAAAGTTTTGTGCTGTCTTGTCCTTTTTTTTCCTTTCCTTTCCTTTATTTTTTAATTTTTATCCATTCAATTAATTTTACTTCGGGGGAGTGGGTACTGGGGATTGAACTCGGGACACTAGACCACTGAGCCACATCCCCAGCCCTATTTTGTATTTTATTTAGAGACAGAGTCTTACTGAGTTGCTTAGTGCCTCACTTTTGCTGAGACTGGCTTTGAACTCATGATATTCCTGCCTCAGCCTCTAAAGCTACTAGAATTGCAGGTATGTGTCACTGTGTCCAGCTCACTCAATTAATTTTTAAATGCATTACATAACAATATCACACTAACCTTGAAACAATTTAAAAATAAAAAAGATAATTCAGTTTATCCAAATCTCAACTAATTTCATTTTTTGTGCTCCCTTTTTGCCCTCATATATATGTATGCATATTTATACATCAAAATATACAATTTAGATCATACTTTTTTCACTTAGAATTGTATTGTACATATTTTCCCATTGTGTCTACTCTTTATAATAGTAACTTCAATGGCTTTTCAATTCCTTATCAGGACTTTAGCACTGTTTGGTTGAATATTTTGATTTTTTGCAGTTTTTTCACCCACTATGGTCAGTGGTATCACAAATTATCTCATTGAGTATCTTTTTTTCTTCTTCACAATTTTATCTTAAAAATAAATTCCCTAAAGTGAGGTTATTGGGTCAAAACATAATAAAAAGAATAGCTTACACAGTTTGGTACTTTCCAGCTGTCAGGTTCTGAATAGGGAAGACTTTAAACTGAATTTAATTTTCACAAAACCCTTTTGGATAGCCACATTATTATCTTTATTTTACAAATGGAGTAACTTTTAAACAACGTAAGTAGATGGACATTGGAACCCTTCCACTCTGGAAACTAGAGACTGCATCTTAGAACCACATGTGAATCTCATGTTCGGGATATATATTTTACAAAATTGTTCTTCTAAAGAGTTTTATGAATTTATAGCAGTTTTCTAAACTTTCTTGTCTATCCAAGCTGTGAATGAAAGTACAGAATCTCATGAACCTTAAAAAGGGTCAAGCATCCCCCTCACCTTACCACCCCAAGCCCTACATTCTGCTCAGCTTTGTTAATTTAATAGAAGCAAGTATCTCATGGCTAGTAATGGAATTTCAGAGCTGAACAGGAACTCATCAAATGCCATCTTATCAGTTCATAAACAGGTTCAGAAAAGTGTAGCCATTTTTTCAAGACCAAATCAGGGTTGCTTGATTTGCTAAGCAAATGCCTTTCACTGTATACTTGGCTGCCATCCAACTATTTGTGTCTTCCTTTTGTATTCTCTTGGTCCTTGCCCACAAATACCAACCACAAATTTTGCTGAGTGAGCCCAAGAATAAAAGTTTAAAAGCCCAAACAAAACCTCATGTCTAAGACTGAATTAACCTCATTTTCAGTCCATGTATAAAACAAAAAAATCTATTCATATTTTTTTTTAATTTATTTGTTTTATTTAGGCTTACATGTTAACAGTGCAATTTGATTCATTGTACATAGAGGATAACATATCAATTCTCTAGTTGTAAGTTGTATAGAATCACAACATATATGCAGTCATACATAAAGTTAGGGTTATTATGACAATCATATTCCACCATCTTTGCTGTCCCCATGACCCCTGCCCCCTTTCACCCCTGTGAACAGAGATCTACCATTGTTCCCATGGCCTTCCCCACATTATGGATCAGCATCCACTTATCAATGAGTACATTCGGCATTTGGTTTTCTGAGATTGGCTTACTTCACTTAGCATGATATTCTCCAACTCCATCCATTTACCTGCAAATGCCATAATTTTATTCTCTCTTATTGCTGACTAATATTCCATTGTGTATATATA
>CM053404.1:26265714-26305819 GCA_028644305.1 Xerus rutilus
AAATTTTGTACGTTTGGTGTCCTGTAAACCTCTTGTATTTGATTTTCCACTTCATTTTTTATATTTGAGATTTTTTTCTGATATTTTTTCATTGAAGAGACTGTGCATTCCTTTGGTTGGAAATTCTGCGCCTTCTTCTGTCCCAATAAATCTTAGATTTGGTCTTTTGATGCTGTCCCATATTTCTTGTATGTTATGTTCATGATTTTTTACCATCTTCACTGTATGGTCAAGTTTATTTTCAAGACTGTATATCTTGTCTTCATTATCCGAGGTTCTGTCTTTCAGGTGATCTAGTCTGCTGGTGATGCTTTCTATTGAGTTTTTTATTTGGTTTATTGTTTCCTTCATTTCAAGAACTTCTGATTGGTTTTTTTTTCTCCATCTCTAGCTCTTTCTTAAAGTAATCTTTTGCTACTTGTAATTGCTCTCTTATCTCTTTGTTAGAATGATGCATGGTTGCCTTTATTTGCTGTCCTATTTCTTTGTTGGACTGATCAATTTTTGCCTGTAATTGTTCACTTATGTCATTCTATAGTTCACTGGTCATTTTAATTATGTACATTCTGAATTCTTTCTCTGAAATTTCATCAACTTTGCTGTCAATGGATTCTCTTACAGTGGTATCCAGTTTTATTTGGGGCACTTTCTTCCCTTGTTTTTTCATGTTGATTGTGTATCTTCCTTTCTTGAAGTACCAATCTGAGGTATTGCGGCTTCTATCGTATAATCTTGTATTGACACTCCAGATTACCTGTGTCTCACCTTGGAGCTACTTCTGTTCTCTCAGTGTCCCCAGATGAGCACTACTGTCACTAAAGTTGGTGGTGGAGGTAGTGGAAGTACCTGTAGAGGGCAGTGGGAGTGGCTTTGGCTGGGCTCCTGAGGCGGCCGCTGAGGGCTGTTTTGCCCCTCTCTTGCACTCCTGCTGATGAACAGAAACTCTGGAGCAGAACTAGAGGCTGGCTTAGGTCTCACTTAGGCAGAGTCACAAGCTGGAGAGTCTGTGTGCGACCCTTACAGTGAGTGTGAGCTCCCCTGGGGCTAGAGGCTAGCAGGCTCTGGTCTGCCTTCAACTGGGCACCCTGGCATTCCCTAAGGGCGTTTTGGGCCTTCTGTCTTGCCTGACCACAGGAACTTTGGAGCAGAACTGAGGCGGGCCCAGTGCGCACTAGGGTGGGGCCTCTTCTCGCTTGGGTCTCTGGAGGCCACTCTTACCCTGGGTGTGCCTTCCTCTGTGGCTGGTAGCAATCAGACTCTGGTCAACCCTTAGTTGGACACCCATGGAGTTTCCTGGGGGTGGATCTGGGCCCTCTGTAGCTCCTGCTGGACCCCAGGAACTTTAGAGCGGAACTGGGGCAGACCCAGGCTGTCCTTGGGTGGGGCTGCCTCACACTAGGGTCTCTGTGGGGACTCTTACCCTGAGTTTGGGCTCCCCTGTGGCTAGAGGTATCAGTCCCTGGTCTCCCTTTAGCTGGACACCCGTGGAGGTTCCTGAGGGCGGATCAGGGCCTTCTGTGGCTCTTGCCGGTCCACAGGAACTCTATTCATATTATTTTGAAAAGAGAATGTGGTTGATCTGACACTGGTGAGACTGGCATGACTACTAATTCTGAGGCTATGAGACGAAATTACTAGTTTTCACATATTTTTAAAACTATTCCAGATTGTAAAAATTCTCAAATTTAATTGGCCTCCCACAATTCCTTGTTTTTGTTGGAGAAATCTATTTCATAGTTAGCAAGAGATTTACTTACTAAGGACTGAATTATGTATGTTCAGCGTGTTTATACTAGTCAGTTTGAGGAGAAAATGAAAGGGCAAATGAGCACTTAGTATGTGCTAGATTTGTGCTTAGCATACCTTCATTTATATAATCCCCAAATAGAACATATTATTATCCCCATTTTACAGATGAGAAAACTGAAGCCCAAGGAAGTTAACTGACTTGTTCAAGGTCACAACATAAAATTAGGAGGTGAGTTGGTATCTATATGATTTCACTACAATTTTTTCTCCCATTGAAACTCACTGATATTTTTTATTAATTTTCTAGTATGAAAGTTGAAAGTTGTAATTATAATTTAAAATAAATAGGAAAAAAACATTTATCCTTTTCTTTCCTCAGAAAAGGTGATTTCTGAATAATATTCCTAAGAGTTATTCTGAAGCAAAGATGTAAATGATCAGATTCTAACAACAGATTTTTATGGAAGATAACTATAAAGATAATAGAAAGATCTGTTTACTGCATACCTTATGGTCTGATTATCAGGCACTGTTGGACTTTCTTTAGACCATATTATCCTGGGATTGGTTTATTTTTGTGTATTTAAATGCCTGTCCCTATTAATTTCTGTAATGGTTGTGTGTGTGTGTGTGTGTGTGTGTATGTGTTCACACTTTCATTTTAAATAGCTTTAATTATATTTTCGTGTGTCATAGTATTTTCACCAAGGCTTACATTTCCTGTTTTCTAGAGGATACATTTGACCCAAGTTTGGTAAAAAATAACTTTTTCACCTCTTCCCCATACAACTTCTCTTCCTTTTCCCTTGCTAGGTTGTCCATTTATGTCTTCAATATTGCACCCTTTCTGCCCCTTCTCACTTTTTGCTATTTTTGTTAGTGTCTGATCTGCTGAATTATTTTCTTTAAAGCACATCCTTATGAATATTTCTTAGATTAATTCTGCTCTATTTTGAAACCCCTCACAACACACGCACCCCTCAGTGTTCCTTCTTTCCTGATCCCATGACTTTCATAATATCTGTCTGTTTACCCTTCTTACTTCCCCATTTACTAGACTTGCTGATCCTGTGTTGTCCACGTGGTTCACATTTTTTAAACCAGAAACATCTGCATGGGAGGAGATACTAACAATAAATAATTATATTTAGCACTTCTCATGTCTTAAACTTCTTTACCAGTTTGATTTAGTGACTTCATACAACAATTGAGCTAGTAGGTAATATAATTTTTTCCTCACTAGAGAAACAGGGGCCTAATGACTTAAGGAAATGGAGGTAAACTGAGATCCAATGCTAGAATGGTACTAAAACTGATATTATGATCCTTAGTCTTCCCCCTTAAAAATTAATTTATATTGTATGTTTTTGTTCTGAAGAGGATTTAATCAGAGGTGATAGTGCAGGTTTTGTCATATAAAAAAACTCATTATTTGTTATATTAATCATTTGAAACTCGTGATATTTTGACACCTAGTACTGAGGTATCTCTTTAGTATCTCTATACACTGACAAATTGTTTATTTAATTGCTGCTGTCTTCAAAGTTCAGTAGATTGAGGAAGATCTGGTCATATTTCTTACTGATTACAAATAAAAACCATTAAAGTTTGGATATTATTTTTAAACAGTTAATTATACTATTAAATCTACCAGATACTTGATTCATTCTGTCACTGCCCTGTTCAAACAAATGTTCTGGCTTCCCATTCCCTGCTGAATGAAGGAAGCACTCTTAGAGCAGCACCTGTTGAACTCTGCATTAAAATACAGGCTCATCCATTCTTGTCTTGACTTTGGCTTTTCTGATCTTCTCAACCTTTATCTTTTCCCTTATCTCCACTTCTTTCCTCCTCCTCCTCTCCTTCTCCTCGTCTTCTCCTTCTTCTCCTTTTGGTACTGAGGATGGAACCCAGGGCCTCTCTACCACTGAGCTATATCACCATCCCTTTTATTATTATTATTTTAAAATTTTGAGACAGGGTCTCCCAAAGTTGCCGAGGCTGGCCTTGAACTTAGGATCTTCTTGCCTCAGCCTCCTCAGTAGCTGATATTGTGTGTACCACTAAGCCCAGCACCTTATCACTACTTCTGATTAGCTTGATCCTCAGGCTATTCCTTTACCTAGCACTAAACCTGTAATGTGTTAGGACTTAATACCTTTGTTGAATGGATGAATCTCAATATCCCTCCTAATGTGTCCTTTTGCTTTTCGCCTTTGAACATTCCTTTTTGTATGAGCTTTCCCTGTTGTGCTCTAACTTGGTAGACTTTGTATGTGAGTCATTAGCATGTCTCTCTTTTGTTCCTTAGTAAACCTTTAACTCATGGATAGACATTATGTGTGCTATAGTGTTAAGACACTATACATAATAGATAGGCTATAATTTATGTGATGTTGGGTAAATATGACAGTAATAAAATTATCTTTTAAAACTATAGTATTAGATTGGATTTGGCATGACTTTTATTTAAGCAAATAAGGTAAAAGTGCTTTTACCTGATGTGTTTGGGATATGTCTTTGTATTTAATGCATGTATATAATACATATATAATATGTGAATATTCTATTTTCTCCAATGTTTGAAACACCATGTGGCAAGATATTCATGATTAAGAAATATGAGAATTCATTGCAAAAATAGTCATAGTGGGAATAATATCATATCCATAAACATATTTCTAAAATTATTTTGTGTATCTTTATGTTCATACCTCACAAGATACTTTTGAGTTTCTTTGCATGCTGAAGTTTTAACAAATAAATTGTTTACTCTTTTGCAGAAATTCTGGATAAAAGGGATGTTTATTTTTCTATTGCTGGTCCTTCATTTAAAACTTTTAGCATCTTTCAGGGTTTGTACTCTGTCTCCAGTTTCACCATGGTTATAGAAGTTAAAGTAATTTGATACTTTGAATGGACAAACAAAACCAAAACCAAAGAACTGCAGGTAGCCTTCATTTCACATGCTCTGCAGAACTGAGTAGATGTTTTCCAATTCTCCTTTTTATACCAAAGCACACTTTTTAGTCTCTCCTCTACTATTTTGATTATGTGTGTAGTTAATACTTCAAGGCTCATGAAAATGAAATCCTAATATATATATATCCCACATGTGGAAAAATAAACTATCCCCCTCTTGGCTACATCTCAGTATAATTGATAGGAAATTCACTGGAGTTCACACTGTAGCAAGATAGAATCAGGTGCTTTCTCAAACTATGGCAGCAAGGAAGCAGAGACAATACCCTAAGGGACTCACCTCCCCCATCCATACCCCACTTACTCAGTCCATTCAAACTGAGATGGCTGATTAGACTACAGCTCTCACAATTCAATCATTTCACCTCTGAATATTCCTGCATGTACAGGAACTTTTGGGGGACACATCATATCTACACCTTAACAGTTGGTAATAATTTTGCAGCACTTAATGTTATTTATGATTTAATGGCATTTAATAGCAAACATTTACAGTTAAGATAATTACATTATAAATTTAATTTTTGTTTAAAATAATTTTCCCCTTGATTAAAAAGATATTTATTAAATTCACTTTGGAAACACAATATTGTGGCATTTAATCAGAGCCTTGAAGAAGGATTTAGATATCAGACATAGTAGGATATGCCATTCTAAGCAGAAAAGCAGCCTAAGCAAAGGATTCTGGAAAACTCTGTACTATAGGCAAGCAGGCAAAACGTGGCTATTTTTGGTAAAGTTGACAACTCTTGTAATCAGGAATCCACTCTGCCTTGTGAATAAAACTGGACACTTTGTATTGTAAAGACATCAATAATAGACAGAAACTCACTGAAGATGCAAAATAGTAAGTGCAAAAGGGTAAACTATTGTCCAAACAATAAAATTCTACCAATGTACTTCTTTCTCTTTATGTCTGCTATTCAGGAGAGAAAAAAATTAAATCTACAATGAATCATTTTCCTCTTTGACCACTGTTCTGAACTATTTGGGCATTCTGTTAAGTCTTTTCCTGTGGGCTAGGATTAAAGACTAGTTAGGAAAGAAGTATGCAGATATATAAGAAGCAGGACTATTTTCTGTTGAGGCCTTTTCCATCACTAATAAATGTAATATAATCAAATACCTGTAAAAGGACCAGAATACAAGATCATCCTGTTCTATTGTCTCCAAATATCTGGGTAAAATAGAATGAAATTCCTCTTTTTCTTCCTACAATTATTAGGCCTGTTTCTGGTGATCAACACAAGATACAATCACTGGCTTAAATTGGACCTATTCTTAAAAGTAAGGAATGTGAAGAATTAAATAGGATTTAATTATTATGAAGAGTAAACTGAAAAATAACTAAAATAACAAAAAATTAAATGTGTAATTTTTAGCAGTGCTAAGGATTGAAAATACACTATTTTATATACTTCCAAAACCAATGTTATCAATTTTCATAGGATTTTCAAAGGCCAGTGTCCTACTGTAGGTTAGGTAGCAGATATGCAATGATCAAGGGTATTATGGGGGCAGGTTTCATTCAACTTCTAATTTTTACAATGTCTACTGTATTCTCCACATGTTTGTCTGGGCACTGGAGATACAGAAATAAAAAACCAAAATCCTAGCCCAGTGGAAATTACCTTCTAAATTTAAGAGAGTTTTAAGGAAAGAAGACCAGCTTTAGGGAGAAAAAGAACCCAAATCACAGAGAATGCTAATATGTAGAAATGCCAAGGGAAAGTATGTGAGTTCTAGTCTTTAAAATTGACCTGGAACTTCCATTTCCAGCCAAGATGGAATAATGGGAACCAGAATTGCTTTCCTTACTTAAACAACTAAAATGCTGGACACAGTATAAAAGACAGGTTTCAGATCTTGGACAGCAGGAAACACAAGACTACAATCACTAAGAAAAGGGAAACAAACTTCTCCCACTTGTTGCCTACAAGTAGTTTTTAGGTTGCAGCCTACATATAGCAGGCTATGGTGATATGTAATGAAAAGATGTAATTTTTTCTCGTAGTCATTGAAAGGCTCCTGGAGGAAGCAATGTGTTTGCTGAGACCTGAAAGATTCATTAATTCATTCAGTGAATATTGAGAGTTTATCATGTGCATGCATTGCTCTAGGTGCTAGGGTGACAGATGCTTTATCCTAGTAGTAATGAGAATCCACCAATACTTTCTAGGCCAAAAAGAGATTGGGTCAATTTTATATTATTAAAAGATCACTGACTCCAAGTCAAGAATGAACTGGAATGGGCTAGAGGAAGGGAGCTCAGGAAGCTAACGCATATACCCCAGTAAGAGATTAGAGAGCCTGGATTACAGTTGCCAGTGGGATGGAAAGACATAGACAATTGGGAGATAGATTAAGTATCTGGGGAGGGACGAAGGGGAGGCAGAAAAGTCAGTAATGACTTTCCTGTCTATGCCTTTTCTACTGGGAGAATGATGTTCTTTATTAAAGATAAGTCTGAAGAAGGAGGCAAAATAAGTGCAACTTTGAACACATTACACTTGAGATGCTTCTGAAATATCCAAGTAGAATTCTCAAGGTGGTGAATACACAAGTCTAGTGCTCACCCATCAATGTATGGGAGACTTCACCATATAGATGATAACAGATGTCACAGATGTAGATAAAATTAGCCCTGTCACTCATGGTATATCTAAATATACTCATTTTGTTGTTGTTGTTGGCTTCTCTGTAGGCTCAGTAGTTCTTTTAAGGTATTTCACACAGATCTGTATACTGTAAGAGATGCTCCAACTCTTTGATTTCCTTCAGAGTACTTCTACTTTCTAACTTTTAGTATACATTTCTATACATAGCCCTGATACTATCAATATTTTTGATAGAGGAACCAGGAAGCATTATTCCTGTTCTAGTGGATGACTGGTTTCTCTAATATCATTCCACATTTGAGGCAATGGATTTCTTAGGAATTAGCAGGAATCCTTAGGACTGTTGGAGTTTTTTTTTCCTTCTATGATGTGTATCCTGGCAAAATAAATATGCATTGTCTTATTGAAGGAGGCAGCCAAGAATGTAGAGATCTGGGAAATCCCTGAAGTAATGAGCACTGCCGTGTAAAGACCCATGTGAATCATTTTTAGGCACAAGCTGATTGAGCTTGTGCCTGGATTGGCAATGTTTATGGAGCAAACATCTATGACCTTGGTGAACCTCATGAAAATGGACTTATAGCTAACAGTTTTTGAGTTAATACTGGAAAACAACTGTAGCGCTCTGTGTGTGTGTGTGTGTGTGTGTGTGTGTATGTGTGTGTGTAAGATGCATTTCTGCAGAATTTGACTCCAACAGGGAACATGAGTTTTACATTATGGTTGTTTGCCTTTCTGTACATGACTTAGCCTTCAGTCTTTCTCTTGCTAAAGCTGCAGTGCTGGTCTACTCTGATGTTTCTTCAGTGCAGCTGGAGGCATGTCTTTTGGCAAGGTTCTGTGTTTATTATAATCTCTGTGATGTGCAAAAGTAAATTTCTTCTTTAACTTTCTCCTTAAATACTTAGAATTATGAATATGGTTTTAATTAAGGATTTCAAATTGAAACATTTCCTTTTTCTTAGGACAGTTTTCGGTTAGAATATTTTAGGGTTTTGAGAAATACCAGATCCTTGGCTCAAAAAGTGCAAAAATATACATATATGTATATCATCAGTCACTCTTTAACCTGCCATAGTGTGGCTAAGGTTGTAGGGCATGGATTTAAATCATAGTTACAAGTAAGTATTCTGCAATGAAATTTTGCCCCTTTTCAATAACCACAACCTATTTGCAGATTTGGAAAACCCTTCCTAAATTTTATGATGGGTGTTTTTCCTTTATGTAACCTCATGCCTGTTAGGAATAGGTTTTACTATCTTGGATTTTTATATCAGATACTGGCTTTTCCTCTTACAGCCTCTGTGAATTTCAGTAGCGTCATATATGTAACTCAGATGCTGTGCTCTTACCAGGTGCAAAATGAATGTTCGGTATTAAATAACTCCATTTGCTCTGCTTCCTTTTGATTATTAAACATATAAATGAATGCGCTTGTTTTCTACATTGAAATAACTACAGAGTTTTCACAGAACTCTCCTGTAAATTGACTGGAGGTGAGAAAGAGACTTATTTTTCAGTATGTTTCCTTTTATACCATTATTTTCACCTTATATTTAATTTAAAAAACAACAAAGTTGTTTAAAACAAAATTGATATGAATATAAGTATCTAGCTGGTGAATTATGAGAAATAGTTTCTCTCCTTGGAGTTTGTCTTTTCAGATATTCCTGACATTGCTTCTCAGTCCTAGGTGGTCAATTCTTTGTAGTGTCAATGTGAGGAAAATGGATTCAGTGCTGGAAATCAAGGCTGGAAAAGGGTTTGTACCCACTGCTGTTTCTGCTCTATTCCATAGTGCTGCTCCCTTGAGAACAGCTCTTATGACCCAGTGATTTCTTCTCAGGAGCATAGCTTCCTCTGATTCTGAGTCTGGGCCTCCACCTCCCTCTCTCTGTAGCCTCATGACCTCAGCACAGGCTGCAAGCAGCTGCTCAGTAAGAACACATAAAGAATGATGAATTCATAGAATTGCCTGGGTTTTCAGGAGGTCTGCTCTTGCTGGAAGCTGTCAGCTCTCTGTTTATGAGTAAGGATTCTATAGCTTCCCTTAGTGGATATAGTCCAATCAAGTCATTGCCTTTTATACTGGGAGTATAACATTTCTGTCAATCACTTCAATGAAGGTAGATAATGTGTATGTGACAGAAAGGTGGGAGGGCTACACTGATAAAATCAATATTCCAAACTACGTGAACAGGTTGCAACTAAACTAGATATACCAAGGTGTACCTTAAATACACATATAACCAAATGATTTGGTACGTGATGGAATAGATGTTTTGAGTATGATCCGTATGGAAGAAAGCGAGGGTTTTAGGTGAGTGATGAGACTAGAATATTAATGCTTAGGCTAGTTTGAAGTAAGAATACATAGAATGGGACTATGATAATCCCAACCAAGCATACCATATGTGAACTGTTGATTTCTCTATTTACCTATTATTTTTGAGGGGAATACTAATAAACTACATTTATAGGAAAGTAGTAAAAGTTTAGAAGAAATTGAATAATTATAATGATGTTTAATTATGACAGCTGGCATTTATCAGTTTTTATGTACCAAACATTCTATTGGGTGCATGTATTAACTTTTGCTACATAATGGTGGTGAATTATTGTTTAGAAAATATTCATTTCTCCCTCCCCCTACATCCTATTGGAAGATTTTATTTCTCCAATTCATTGATATTGAATGTGGCTATGTGGCCATGTGATGTTTTTGGACTACAAAGTTTACTTCCCCTCCTCTTGATTTTTGAGCTTGTGCACATGGCTTTTTGACCAGTGTTAAGCTAGCAGATTTGACAGGAAAAAACTCAGCCTTTACTGTGTTTTCTTAGTTGTGTTTTCTTTCTTACACTTCTGCCTTTCACCAAGAGATGAACATGCCTTGGTTTGAAGAACATGCTGGTTTGATAAAGATGCTGCTTTTCCTTCACATACTCTCCAGCATTTATTTTTATTTGTATTCTTGATGGCTGCCATTCTAATTGGAGTGATGAAATCTCATTTCTGGACCAGACTCAGACCCTCAGACCCAACCTGCAGCTTTTGGAGTATTTTCCAGCCTGGAGCACTCTACATCAGTCAAACTCCAGCCAACCTATAGATAAGGTGCTAGAAGTAAATGCATATTGTTACACAATATTGAGTTTTTTGGATACTTTATTATGCAGCAGTGTTGTGCCAATAATTAAAATGTATAGCAACAGCTTCAATGTCTCAATGACTTATAGCAACCATTAAAATTTTTTTCTCAGAATCTGTGCTTCAGTTGTAGCTTTGCTAGATTAATCTTCAGATTGAAGATTGGTTTCAAATCAGCTTTGTGTATTTGATTATTTTCTTTGTTTTGATGACTATCTGAGGTATATTATTTTTTCTGTATCTTTATTGGTGCACTACTATCGTACATAGTAGTGGATTTTATTGTTACATATTCATACATGCACACAATATAACAAGGTAATTTGACCAACATCATTCCTTAGTATTTCCCCTATCTTGCCTCTGTTCCTTCTCCCTGCTCCTTTTTCTGTACTCTACTGATCTCCCTTTGATTTCCATGAGATCTCCACCACCATCTTTCTTTTCTTTTTTCCTCTCTAGCTTACATGTATGAGAGAAAATGTACAACCCTTGACTTTCTGCTTTTGGACTATTTCACTTAATATAGGGTTCTCAAGTTCCATTTATTTCCCTGAAGATATGATTTCATTTTTCTTTATGACTGAATAAATCTTCAATGTGTGTATATACCACATTTTACTTATCCATTCACCCATTGATGACACTTAGGCAGGTTCCAGGGTTTGGCTGTTCTGAATTGTGTTGCTATAAACATGGAGATATATTTATCAATATAGTATGCTAACTTAAATTCTTTATGATGAATACAGAGTGGTATAAGTGGTTTCATTGCTAGTCTTTTGAGGGACCTGCATACTGATTCCTGTAATGTTTGTACTATTTTATACTCCCATCACAAGAGTAAAAACTGTATTTTCTTCTCCACATGCTCTCCAGCATTTATTATTATTTGTATTCTTGATGTTTGCCATTCTAACTGTTGTAAGATGAAATCTCAGTGTGGTTTTGATTTGCATTTTCCTAATTGCTGATGAAGTTGAACATTTTTTTCATATATTTGATGATGTTTGTATTTCTTCTTTTGAGAAGTGTCTGTTTAGGTCATTTGCCCATTTGTTAATTGGGTTATATTTTTTTTTGCTGTTGATGTTTTAGTCTATATATTCTGGAAATTAATTCTCTGTCACGAGAGTAGTTAGCAAAGATTTTATCATATGCTGTAGGTTCTCTCTTCATATTCTTATTTCCTTTGCTGTGAAGAATCTTTTTAATTTAATGCCATCCTATATATTCATTCTCAGTGTTATTTCCTGACCTTTGGGCATCCTATTGAGAAAGTCACTGTCTGTACCTATATGTTAGACCATTGACATTATGTTTTCTTCTAGGAATTGTATAGTTTCTTGCCTAATTCTTAAGTATTTGATCCATTTTGAGTTTTTTTTTGTTTTTTTTTTTGTTTTTTTTGCATGCAGATAACCAGTTTTCCCAGCACCGTTTGTTTAAAAGGCTGTCTTTTCTCCAATGTATGTTTTTGGCATGTTTGTCAAGAATCAGATGACTATATCTGTGCAGCTTTATCCCTCTGTCTTTTATTCTGTACCATTGGTCTATGTGTCTGTTTCTTATGTCAGTACCATGCAACTTTTGTTACCATAGTTTTGTAGTATAATTTTAAGTCAGATGCTGTGATGCTGGAAGCATCACATTTTTGGCTTAGAATTTCTTTGACTATTCTGGGCCTTTGATTCTTCGAAATAAACTTTAGAACTATTTTTTTTTCTAGTTCTGTGAAGCATATCACTGGTATTTTAATGGGGATTGCTTTGAATTTGTATATTGCTTTTGGAAGTATGACCAAATTAACAATATTAATTCTACCTGTCTGTGAACATTGGAGGTCTTTCTATCTTCTGAAGTCTTCAATTTTTTTCTTCGGTGTTCTATAGTTTTTATTGTAGAGGTCATTTACCTTATTTTTAGATTTATTCACAGTTATTTTATATTTTTGAAGCTACTTTGAATGGTACAGTTTTCCTGATTTTTTCTTAGAAGATCTGTTATTTCTGTATAGGAAAGCTATGGATTTTCATTGATTTTGTAACCTGCTACTTTGTTGAATTTTCTTATTACTTCTGTAGTCTTCTGGTGAAGATTTTTGGATCTTCTAAGTATAGAATCATATTGTAAACAGTGAAAATTTGACTTTTTTCATTTCCTATTTTTATCCCTTTTACATCCTTCTCTTGCCTAACTGCTCTGGCTAGAAATTCTAGTACTGCATTGAATAAGAATGGTGAGAGTGGACATTCCTGTCTTTTTTCAGACTTTAAAGCATATGATTTCACATTGCTTGTCATTTCACTATGGTGTTGGTTTAGGGTTTGTCATGATAACCTTTATGATGTAGCGATAAGTTCTCACTATCTCTACTTTCTTCAGCATCTTTATCATGAATGGGTACTGAATTTTATCAGACTTTCTCTGACTATATGATTTTTTTGGCCTTAATGATATTTATGTGGTGAATTACATTTAGTGATTTGTGTATGCTAAACCATCCTTGCAACACTGGGATAAACCCAACATGGTCATGATTTACATTCTTCATAATCTGGTGTTGAATGCAATTTACTAATATTTTATTAAGAATTTTTGAATCTAAGATCAAGGACATTGGTCTGTAGGGTTTTTTTGTGTTTGTTTTTGGTGTGTCCTTATGTATTTTGGGTATAAGGATAATACTGGCTTCATAGAATGAATTTGAAAGTGTTCCATCTCTTTCTATTTCGTGGAATAATTTGAGGAACATTGGCAATAGTTCTTATTTAAAGGTCTGGTTGACTTCAGCTGAGAATCTGTCTGGCAATGGGCTTTTTTTTTTTTTTCTTGGAAGGCTTTTTATTACTGCTTCTATTTCACTGCTAGTTATTGATCTGCTTAGGTTTTCTATGTCCTCTTGATTCTATTTTGGCAGGGTGTATGTATCTAGAAATATAACCATGTCTACCGTGTTTTTTAGTTTATTGGAGTGTAAATGTTCAAAATAGACCCTGATGATCCTCTGGATTTCTGGGATATCTGTGATGATTTCTCCTTTTTCATCTCTTATTTTATTAATTTGGATCTTCTCTATTTTGTTTTTGGTTAGTTTGGTAAAGCGTTTATCAATCTTGTTTAGCTTTTCAAAGAACCAGCTCTTTGCTTCATTGATCCTTTGTATTTTTTTCTTTTTTTTTTCTTTCATGGATTTTATCTCTGATGTTAATTATTTCCTTTTTTCTACTGATTTTGGAATTGGTTTGATGTTGGTTTTTAAGGGCCTCAAGATGCATCATTAGGTTCTTTATTTGGGATCTTTCTGGTTTTTTTATGTAGGCACTCATACCTTGAAACTTTCATCTTACAACTGCCTTCATGGTGTCCCAGAGGTTCTAGTATGTTGTACCAATATTCTTATTTGATTCTAAGAATTTTTTAATTTATCCCCTGATTTCTTCTATCACCCATTTGCCATTCAAAAGTGTATTATTTATTCTCTGCTGCCACAATCTGCTTGGCTCCAATGTACTCTTTTTTGTTCTTTGTTCAGTTCACTTGAATTTCTGAGTCTCTAAGAGAGTGTGACCCTCTGAAATTGAATATCAGTAAGTTCTCTCTTTCACTCACCTTGCTGAGAAGCAATTTTCCCATGGAGAGCTGAATTTTGGGCTGCAGAGCAACCGGAAATACAACATTCTTCTAATTTGCCATTTTCTGGGATATATTCTTATAGATAATCATCGAGATCAGGCAAACTGTACAAGTAGTTTTAAGTCTTTGATAATATCATTTCTGATAACATTCCACTGAGCTAAATAAAGCAAGTCATTTGACTAAACCCAACATTGTTAAGTCAGGCAGGTATATTTCTCCCATACTGATAGGCCCTAGATAGATGAAAAAGAGCATGCATGAATAATTCTAACCCAGAGAGGGGATGAAAGGTGGGTATCAATAATCATTCAAACTAGCCTACTGCTTGCTGTACACAGATTATCTGAATCTTTAAAACAGAACTTTGGTATCAATACCATTACTATTCCCTTCTAGAGATGGAAGAAACAAATGCAGAGAAGATATAAGTATCCAAGTATCATATAGTCAGCAGGCTGTGGTTGTAGGATTTGCACCTTCAGAGTATGATGCCAAACATTGAATGCTTTCTCCCTATGATTCACCTCCTCTCAAACATGTTCTTTGAGCAACATCTAAAGCATTCAGCTGTTTTGCTTGGAAAGGAAAAGCCATGTGGTGGCCATCCTTCTGCTTCTGAAGGGCTATCATATGGAAAAGAGAGATAAGGTTTGTTTTATGTTTGCTAAAAATATAAGTACCCTTGGTAGGAGTAGTAGAGAGAGGGATCAAAGGGATATAAATTTTGGCACAATAAAAAAACTATAATAGTCAAAAATAAAAAATGCATTGTTCCCAAGCAAATACATAGGTGACCACTAAGCCTGGATATTACGGAGAATTCAATATCAAATGGAGAATCAGATTAGCTTATGAAAGAGTTAATGCTTTAAGGATCCTTTCATTCAACAAATTTTACAATTATATGAAAATTTAAATTATCCTTAAAGTAGACATTCTCTCTCAGTTAATAAAAGATTTTGTTACAATGGCAATAAGCAGAGTTTTTTCAGTATTCAAAATGGTAAGAAACGTTTATAGAGCTAGCTAATAATTAAGAATCTTATCTCATGCTTTGATTCATCCATATCCCATTTCATAGCATTCCAGATGTGTGAAACAGACTTATACATAGATTATTTATGATGGTGAAGTACAAAGGCAGGTTTTTGAACTGAAAGCCACTAACTTACCTCTTTGTCTCACTATGGAGACCCGTTTCCTATTATTTGCAATGCGAGTGTTAGACAAGATACTCTCCAAGGACTTCCAACTTATCTGTGAGTCTGCATACTAAATATAAAGAGCTTAAGGATTTTTTTGATCACTTAAAAAATAAAAGTAACAATACATCCAAAATTTACAGTATTGTTCCTTTAAAAAAAATTAACCTCATCCATACACAACCATCTAGAAGAACATCAAATGTGTAAAATAAAGTATGATTTTATGTCTTCTAGTAATACATAGGAATCTCTTTCCTTCTTTTTATCTCTTTCTCTGCTTATTCCTTCTCTCCACTGAATTTTGAGAACTTTTCATTTTAAAGTTGATAATTGGAACAAAACTACAGTAAAAAAGCATTTAAAGATTCTAAATATTTCAAATTTTAAAGAATTTTTAGCAAAAGAATATGCTAAAATATGTGTCTGATAGTAGTTTCCGTATTTTCATGAAATTCTAGCCAAGCAGAATAATCTGTTATGTGATGTTTTCTTTTGTTTACAAGATCACATGCTAATAACACCCACGGGTGCTATACATGACCTTTGGCTGTTGCAGTCTTTTGTATTTGCATATAACGGAAGCAGTCAGCTGAAAGCCCAAGGATGTCACAAGACAAAGAAATGTTTGGTAGCAAAAAATAAAAAAACACTACCCTCCAATTTATATTTTTCAGGAGAGAAGTCCTGAGATCAGCCAATGTAATGACATTCAACCTTTTGTTGCTACTGAATGTGTTTATTGGAGTAAAAGTATCAGATTCTTTGAGCAGATGTGTTGTAAGGTTTAAGTGACAGACAATATAAAAACGTACTTGTTACAACAAATTATGTAAGGGATAGTTTCTGAAACCTTTATATATTTAAAATTACATGATTAGTGATAAAATTTCCTATAGAAACAAATGTAACTACTATAGAAAGTTTTTGACTTTAATACTGCTTTTTATTCTCTTAACCCTATCTCCACACAAGGGAGGTAATTCAGGAGAAACTGCAATCTCCTAAATTAGCAGCCCAACATAACTGTGGAATTTATCTGGTTTCTTCATTGCATTTTATCAGATCCAGTTTTCTTGAGAATACTTTTTAATACAAGTTCCACTACTAAATAAGTAAGAGGATGGTACTGTTATAAATATAGTTATTTTAAGTGCAAAAATGGCCAATGTTAAAATAATATTATATAGCTATCAAAGCAGCTAAATTTTAATGACCTTGGTCACTGTTGTTAGCTTTTGACATCAATGCCTAGTTTGTCTGTATACCAGTTTAAATGTTACCACTGTGTAGCAAATTATAAACTGATTACAATTCATTTGGCCAGCCACCATTGCAATTATATTTCTTGAAAATTTTTAAAATATTTTGCACATAAACTGAGACTTTATTATTTTTCATCAAACTATTTCATGTTTGAATACTTCAAATTAGCATAAAAACCTGCACATTTTGTTGTTGTTGTTGGAAGATATTCTGAAAAGGCAATAAAATGATTTCTATAGGAACTTCAGGGTCACCAAGTTTTCCCACTCTTTGTTTCACACGATGGGCTACAGTCTCGGGCTGAAGGTGATCACATCTGTATCCGCAGATACAATGGCATAGCAAGTGCATTCTGAAAATCAATCAGCAGATTTAATTGATCAACCTGCCTATATAAATGACAACTCATATAAATGTACACACTGAGTTCTTCTTGTTGAAATTAAATAGTGAGGAGCCCCATCCTTTAAATAAAAATCTGGAGGTTGTGATGTGGGCATTAGCTACCTGTGGAAAGCTGGAAAGAATTTCGTTCCTACCCTAATAATAAGAAAAAGCCAGATAATATAAAATGTCATCACTTTTCTTAAATTGATCAGTGGTCTGAGATTGCAAGGAAACCATCTAGTCTGAAATCTGAGGAAAAACAGTTGCTCCAAGGGAGCACTGGCTTACCTATGTCAGGAAGATAGGGCTATCACTGTAAGCAGGTAAAATAAGTTAAGACCAAATTTTTAACAAAGTGCTAAATACTGAATGTGAGCTAGACATGCATGCTATGGGAGCTTCAGACACATGGAAAATTTATATCTAGTTGCTAACTTGTCTCCATTGGGTGTTCACAAGAAAGATTGGGGATAAGATGAAGTGGAAATTGAAGAATAATTGCCCTTAATTATACAAGCATAGAGGAGAGGAGTGTCTGTCATCTTCGGAAAGGCAACATTTTCAGCTGAACCTTTATTCCATAAGCAGCAGATTTTTTTAGTCACTGAGGGAGGAAAAGAAAACTTTGTCACCACAATGCACAGGTTTTTGTGACTGGCAGAAAAGAAAAGGAAAAAGATATTTACTTGATGTAGGGAAAGAAACTATATTGGACCAAGATCATTAAAGGTCTTCTAGCCCTGAAAAAAGGGAAGAATCACTGAGAAATCTCTGTCTGAGGAACACAGAGCCTGCCTAAGATTGAGACTGAAAAAGAACAACAGAGAAACCTACTCCTAGCCTCCAATCACCAGGTCACCAAACACTGAATTAAACAACATCCAACTACTGCTTGGTGAGGGTAGAGGCAGGCTAACTTCAAAGACATTCCAAAGTCTCTGCTGTATGGGAGTATAGCGAAGGCCCAGAGCCATTGGTAGAGAAGGTACATTTGGAATTATCCTCTAGCTCAGTCCCACCTAGCACAGGATAATACTAGAGTGATTTGAAGTTGAATTGAAGAACTGAACTTAGTTCTTTACCAGATTGACTCAACCTCACCGTACTAATATTCTAGGAAGGGGGAAAAAAAGTCATGCCCATTTCAAGGATAAATACTGTATACTTCAGTCGATATTATTACACACAATGTCCAAAATTAATTCAACCATTATGGGATGCACACACAAGACGAAGCACCCCTCCGTCAAGAAACAAATCAGTCAGCAGAACCAGACTCAGAGATGACTCAGATATTTGAACCATTCAGCAGGAAATTAAAAATAACTATGATTAATATTTTCAAATCTTCATTGGAAATGGTTGATAGCATGCATGAAACATATGGGGAATATTAGCAAAGAGTTCCCTCATTAGCAAATGAGAACTGTAATAAAGATTCAAGTGGAAATGGTAGAAATAGAAAACATGTTGACAGGAATGAAGAATGTTTTTGATGGTTCCTTTGGTAGACTTCACACAGCCAAGAAAAGAATCAGTGAACTTGAAGATATGCAATAGAAATTACCCAAACTGAAATACAGAGAAAAAATAATTTAAAAATAGAACAGAACAGCTGAAACTGTGGGGTACATTAAACAGGCTAACAAATGAAATTGGAATCTGGACTGAAAAGAGGGAGAGAAATATTTGAAGACATAATGGCTGAGAATTTTCTATAATTTCAAGGGAAACAAAGCAGCTCCCTTTCAGTGGAAGATGTTGTATTGAGAGAAAAGGGGAACTTAAGACAATTACTATACTTGTCTCACCTTGTAACTTTGGATGTTCATAGGGAACATTTCCTGAGATGTGCACAGAGTGGCAGTAGTAGGAAAGAAATATAAGAAAGAAGTCATTCTATTTTTCTAGGTCTAGGATGGATCATGTGGTCTCGGCCCCATACTTCTCAACAATTGTCCTATTACATATTAATTGACAACTTGGAATTAAAGTATTTTCTTCCTGATACTAAAAAAATAGAAATGTTTAACTCAATAATTTTTAAATGGAATCCTTATTGTATAATATTATACTATGACTTGACTTAAAGATGATTCAAAGATGAATGAGTCCCAGGTTCCTCCCAGAAGAAACATATACAGTAATTCCTCTATATCATCGAGTTCTGCAATCATAGATTCAACCAACCATGGACAGAAAGCATTTGCTTAAAAATATCAGATCTTTCCTGGATAGGTACAAAATTTTTCCTTGTCATTGTTCTCTAAATAAGATGGTATAACAACTGCATATGTGGAATGTATGTTATACAATGTATTATAAGTAATCTGTAGGTGATATAAAATATATGAGAAATTATGCATAGGTTACATGCAAATACAACACCATTTATACAAGAGACTTGAGCAGCCATGGATTTTGGTATCCTCTGGGAAATCCTGGAACCAATCTTCTGAGGATATCAAGAAATGACTATAGTATCTTATGAGGGATAAAGCATATCTGTCAGTCTCTCTTTCAAGTGCTACAAGAGAAATAATAATATATTCTATTTACTAGCCAGGACAGTGGTGCTGAGACAGGCTGAGTTAGGAGGATTGAGAGTTCAAAGCCAGCCTAAGTTGCTACTTAGTGAGGCCCTGAGCAACTTAGCAAGACCCTGTCTCTAAATAAAAGATAAAAAGGGCTGGGGATGTGGCTCAGTGGTTAAGTGCTCCTAGGTTTATAGTGGCATCCCCTTTTCCACAGAAAATCTTAATTAATCTTCTCCAGAAATCTGCACCATAATTGATCTTAGGACTATCAGCAAGAGAGTCTCTACAAAAGAATTCAATGTAGTTAAACTTCCTATTTCCTATTGCTCTACTTTACCTGACCACCGGCCTGAAACAGATCAGCATTTCAGGTGCTGAATGCCCCTTACTAGTTTTTTCACAAACATTTATGGACTATCTAGTACAGTAACAATATAATATTTCATAGAAGTGTGTTCGCAAATGCAAAGTGTAGTAGGAAAGACAGATCCTTTAGAGCTTCAGAGAGATGTTTATTTCAAAGATAAGAAAAGATGTTACTAATTGGGCTCCATGGTAGCAGCTGGCAGGGGGAGGAAAGAAAGAGGAGAAGACTCCCCTTTCTCAGATGCTGTCCTTGAAGTGTTAACTTGCCCAGAACAGTGAAAGAAAAAGCTTCTTCAGTGTGAACTTCTGCAGACTGTCAATGTCTGAGCCCCTCCCCTTACACACTGGGTATAAAGTTCTGAAACTGCCTGAACTTGGGGTTCAGGGGAATTAATTGATTGCAGCCAAAGTTTTACCCTCTGAATTGATTGCAGTTAAATAAATATGCTTCCTGTTTCCTATCCAGTGTCTTGCCTCGTCTGTCCCTACAACAAGTTTAATCCCAACAGTACCTAATAAAAAAAATAATTCCAATTACTGAAAGTATACTATGGGCCAGACACTGACTAATATGTCCTATCATTTCATAGATGAGAAATCTGAGATCCAGAGAAGAGAAACTATTCCCTTAGTATCTTCTATATATAACTCATTCATTCAGCACAGCACATTGCAGAGTATCCATTGTTCATCTTTTTGATCACATGGCTGACTGGGACTTGTTACTTGCCGCTACCACCCAGCATGTCTGAAGAGTGTTGTTACGGCATATTGCTAGCCTGGGAGAAAAGATCAAATTCAAAATTAAAAGTAGGGTATCTAGTGAAAGATTGGGTTCTCTGACTTGTTTATCATGTTGTATGTTCTCCTGTTGCCATGAATGTAAGAAATACCTTTCATTTCTATTTTAGTCATTTTCAACATACTAATTAGTTCAGCCCACTTTCCCATTTCTGAATACAGCCTTTAAGCACTGTTAGGACTGAATCTATTTTGCAGAAGTGAGATTTTGGAACTTCAATGCTATGGTTTGAATATGGGTACTGTCCACCAAAGGACCTTAGGTTAAAGGCTTGGTCCCCAAGGTGGAGCTATTAGGAGGTGCTGTGATCCTTTCAGAGTTGGAGCCCACTAGCAAGTTCTTAGGTCATTAAGGGCAAGGCTTTGAAGGAAATTGTGGGACCTTGGCCTATCATCTCTCTCTGCCTCCTGGTTCAAGATGTAAGTGGATTGCTCCAATATGTGCTTCTGCCATGATGTGCTCAAAGCAGTGGGACCACCCGATTTTGGACTGGACCTCCAGAACCATGAGCCAAAATAAACTTTCTCTCATTATAAATTAATTTACTCAGGTATTTCATTATAGTACTGCAATGCTGACTAACAAGCACATACACACAACTATTCCTCTGAAAGAGGAGCCACAAATATCTTTTTGCTACAACTTCTTGTGAACTGGTGCCTGTAGTTACTAGAGGCAGTTGGGTAGATTATGGCAGGCTTCCTCTTGAGATAATGGAATCTCAGAAAATTACAGCTATAAGTGACCTTATTGACTTTTTCATTTTGTAAATGTATAAACTTGGACTCAGAAAAGTGACTTGCCCAAAGGGATGTACTGATGAGTGCATCTACAAAATGAAATTAAGACTAGAATTGAGCCTAGAATACCATGTATTTCTACTGTGAAATCCTTCTTGTTAGTAATTATAGACTCTTAGAGGCTTTAGGATAATGCAGTAAAGACAGAAACCAGATGCTTTACAGACTCTTAGAAACATTCTTGTAGCATTTCAAAAGTAGTGAAGATGATATCTCAAGGCTATAATAAAGGAGCTGTTTTAACAAATGCTTATATAAAATTTTTAATTATATGAATTGAAAAATATCCCTTTGTAGCATTTAATAATCATTCCTAAGATTAACCATATTCTTTCTACCTTGTATCTACTCACATCCCATGAGTGGTAGCAACCATGTTACTGGAGAAATGAGAGGAATGAGCTTGCTCTTATGATCTACCCTATCAGTTTGGAAATATTTGTTTTTGTAGGGTCTACCTAGTTAATCTTCTTGTGAGGTCTTGGGAACTTGTGATACACTCATGTATGGAAACTGAAGAGAGTCTTATTCACATATGGCAGTTCCTTGGTATTAAGGATGCCACATATGTAAGTCAGAAGTATTCAAATTTTTTTTGATTGCTTTCATTAGAAAAACACATACAAAACAAACTCTTGTTACTTAAAAAATTTCTATTACTATTCTCAAAGTGAAACATGCCTTCCTAAGAAAAGAAATAATGAATTAACAGTACCTTCCCATCAACAAAGTTTATCTGCTAAAATTGTTTATGTATTCTTTTTCCTACCTTAAGTGCTATTTGTTCACATTTGTCTTTTTTGAAAACAGTCTTTGAGTTATATTAATTAACATAAAATAAACATAAATATCCAAATTGTCCAATTTGATAACTTTGGACATATGCATACACTCATAAAATTATCACTATAATCAAAATAAGGAATATGTCCATCACACCAAAAAGCTTTCTCTTGCCTCTTTTTAATCCTTCTATTTGTCAAATAGACTCTTCATACTCTACCGGTTGGTCATGGCACTATTGTCAAAGTCATTTTTCCTTATATGTGCATTTATTTCTGGACTTGATTCTATCCCATTGATGTAATTGTCTTTATAACAAGACCATACTGCTATTATAGCTTTAAAATCATTCCCTGCATTGTCTAACTAGCTGTTAATCTCACCCACTGTGTTTTTTTTATCTCCCACATTGTAGGTTTTATCTTTAGAAATTCAATTTGTCTTTTTTTAAAAAGAAAAATCCTTCATGTCTCTACTTGACTTTTTGAATACATAATGGAATACAATTACAGTAATTGCTTTGATGTTCTTCTTTGCCACTTCTAACATCTGTTAATTCTGGATTGTTTTGAATTAATTATTTTTCTTTATTTTGGGTCATGTTTTTCTGTTTCTTTACATACTGAGTAATCTTTGAATGCCAAATATTATGAATTCTATCTTGTTAAGAGGTATATTTTTGCATTCTCATACCTCATTTTGAGTTTTGTTTAGGAATAGTTGAGTTACTTAGAGATGATTTGATCCTTTCATGTTTTGCTTTCATGATTTGTTAGTTCTAGAATGTTCAGTCTAGTGTTCAGTCTAGTCTATAACAGAGGCAAGACTTTCTGAATATTCTAATGCCTTGTGAAGTGTGACTTTCCCCATTCTAGCTGGTGTGAATAAGCACCATCTTCAGTCTTGGTGAGCACCAGACACTGTTCCCCTTAGCACTTTTTAAAAAAATTTTTTTTTAGTTATAAATGGACACAATATCTTTATTTTGTTTATTTATTTGTATATGGTGCTTAGGATTGAACCCAGTGCCTCACATGTGTGAGGCAAGCGCTCTGTCACTGAGCCACAACCCAGCCCCCCTTAGCATTTTTGAATGGTTCTTTCCCTGCTTTTGGGTAGTTTTTTTTAATACCCATTTGTTGATCTGAAATATCAATATCAATATGTTGATCCCAAAATATTCTGAATATTTTAGGATCTTCTGCAGATATCCAGGGTTGTTTTCAGTGTAGCTCTTCCTTTCCTGGTACTCTGAAGTGGGTCCCTTGTTCTCCCCAGACTCATATCTCCATATCTTCATATCTTCAAATCAAGAAGTCTATCAGGCTCCCTCTTACTTTTTTCCTGTACCATGACCCATAAACTGTTTTTATGGCAGAATGCTGAGAAGTTGTAGTACTTGCCTTATTTGGCTCTCATTTTTCAGAAATCACTGTTCTCTTCTTGCCTAATGTTCACTGTTTTGAAAATCATTATTTCATATTTTGAACCTGGTCCTTATTATTCCATGTTCGCTGGAAGCAGAAGACTCACATTTTCTTTAAAAGTACACTTAGAGATTTGGAAATTTGGAAATATTTTAGGAATCATTTCATATAGCTCCTATTTTTAAAATCTATAATTTTATTTTATTCTTACCACCACTTTAATTAATTCTGGTTGAGAAGAAAATCTTCTCAATTATAATTCAGTTCTTAGTTCTCTAACTAGGGATATGATTATTGCATTTCAGTTGAGATTATCTCTTGAAAAGCTTTGTAGTGTTAATATTTCATCATACCTATCTCTTGTGACATTGATAAAACACTGAACAAAAAAATTTAATTTATTTAATTAAATATTATTGTTACCTGCTAAAATTACCCAAAAGTAAAACCTGTTCTCATACAGCCTGAAGGTGTTAAAGAAGGAAATGGTCTGAGAATCATACATCTTTAAATTATTTGGACAATGAAAATTTTAAAACGCTAAGTTAAATAATTCACGTTTATTCAAAAATATTGAAAAATTCTTTTATTGCCAAGCCATCAAAGACCTTCCAGGCCTAATCAAATAATGAGTATCAGAGAAAGAAAACCCAGCAGTAGATATAGCAGATTCTCCTAAAGCAGAACACGTGGTTTTCGTCCTGTCATTCTGTAAAGGCAACTCTTGTTTATGAGTATCCTGTTGGCTGATGTGGGGAATTTGTCATGTGTAGTGTTTCCATAGTCCTTGTGAGGTCTTCATGGATCTGACAAACTGAAAAAATTTGTTTAGCCTCTATATTAGTCACCTTCATATGACTACACCAAATACATGAGGCAATTAGAGAAAAGGCTTATGCTCATGGTTCTGAGTCCAAGGTCTGGTGGTCCCATTTCTTTGGGCCTTTGGTAAGAGTGCCTGATAGCAATTGTGGAAGTGCATGTTAGAAGATATTACTTACTTCATAAGCTGAGAAGTACAAAAAGAAGAAGAGATTGGGATCTCACAATCCTCTTCAAGGGCATGCCCTCACACACTAAAACCTCTAATAAGGCCCTACCTCCTAAAGGCCTACAGCATCTCCCAATAGTGCACCCTGAGGACCAACCCTTTAAACATGGACCATTAGGAGACACTCGTTAGAAGAAACCATAACAGACTTTCTCAACTCAGTGTGGGTATAATAATATTGAATGGGTATAATAATATTCATCATAGTGTAAGGGTTAAATAAAATAATGAGTATAAAATTCCAATAAAAGCAATATAACCCTCAAGTTGTTTAGAAATTGTAGGAATATATATGTGAAAAAGCTTAGCTATTACAGTAATCTATAGCCCTCCAAAGGGCTATAGTATAAACAGTATAAAACAGCTTTGTAGTATATGTATGATATTAAAATTTCATGGATAAGGGAGGGTGGTTAAGAAAAATAAATGTCCATAAGAGTTTCTTGGGGAGGGGCAGCAATAATTTTTAAAATGTTGAGAAGCACTGCTTTAGTCCAATGTTTAGCCATTATCATCATTAATTTATTATTGGTTGATCAGTTAAAACCCAGCACATTTTTTTGTGTAAGATTAATGTTATAAATCAATAATTTCAAAGTGGACTATGTGTTATAAATCTAGAACCCTCAGAATTAGAGGAGGTCTTTGAGTCTACTCACATAAAAGTTCTTACCTATAGGCTGAGCAAATTTTATTTTTTACATAGTATGTATAATATCTATTAATATATGTACATATTTTGGAATATGTGCAACTTTTCACATACATATTACTATTATGATGAATAAAAACAAAATTCACTTCAAAGCTTTTGAGTTTATAGCAGCTTTCTTCATTGTGTATTTCCTCAAGAGATTTTTAAAAACCTAGCTACATCATTTGAGAACTTAAATATGTTTTTCTATTAGAAAAATCTTCTCGTACTTGGTGTAGGGTTCGTAAGCATAAGAGTTTTGTAAGCCAGCCATTCAAGGACTACTTAACCGCAAGGTGGATAAGCTATCCTTCCAATTGTAGGCTTGAGTGCTTCTGAGCTAAGCCTCTTCTAAACTTGAAACAGAAGGCTACAGAAGAAATGGAGGCTGGCTGTAGGTTTCCTCTATTCATTGGCATTAAATAGGGTGAGTTGAGGAGCCAAGAAATGGCAAAGCAACAGCTATGTGTACATGTTAGTAGTTACAGGGCCAATGTTCCAAAATCAGGACTCACACACACACACACACACACGTTTGTTTTTTTCCAGGTCTGTTCCTATTCTCTAGCAACAGAATTACTGACAAGATCTGCTAGAAGCAATATCAGTAATTTGGTGTATTGGAATTACCTAGATCCTATTAACTGCTTTGCAATTTTCTTTTCCATATTTCTTCCAAGGCTGGGGTCTCATTACCTGTGATATTTGGGGAACTGTGTCCAACCAAAACTCCTTCTTTACTGTCTCTTTTCAACGGATGTCACATATTTTGTTCCTGAGGGAATCAAGGATTTTCCTTTCCACTTAAAAACAGCATTGTTTCTATTCTAGTCCCAAGAATGCTAGTCAGATCTCCTTGATGGTGGTCTCTTGCCTAATCTATTCTTGAGGGACTTCATGTGCAATGCCAGTGTTTTATTTCAAAAATTTCCATAGAGATTCTTCTTTGTTTACTGAACTCTAGTATACCTTCCACAGTCACTCTCCGTTAGGCATAGGAGAGAATAATTGATGATCCATAACAACCTTAAAGGGCTATTTAGAATTTATCACACATATTTTAATAACAAGTTATTATTAGTTCTACTGTAATCTGTCATAGAGGTTAAATAACTACTCATAGATCCAATAAGTGCAAGTGCCAGGACTTCAAATCAGATTTTCTGAATCTAAAAGTAGAAATTTTAAAAAATGTCTGGTAATTGAGATTTGAAATGAAATGTATAAGATGTCGAGTTTCTAACAATGTAAAGATCATACATAAAACCATTTAATTTTCTCCCTGTTTTCTCCCTCTACCTCTTCTCTTGGACTTCTACTGTGGGCCTGGGCTTGTGGGCTACATATGAGGGCCAGGGTACTGAAGATGTCACCCAGTTCCATACAATGGTTATCTGTCTAAACCTTGGCTTCAACTCAGCTAATATTCCTGTTATGGAATATTTATTGAACCAATATAAAATTAAGAACACATTTTTATTCAGTTCAAAAATGTATTTTGAACCTTGATATTATAATGGACAATGCTCTATTCCTGCAAACACTAGAAAGTCTGTGTTTGAAAGATCCACTCTCCCCAGGTGTTATTTGAATCATGAAACATCTTGCAGTAATAAGTAAAAATTACCACATTCCTTTCCAGTGGTGATACAAGGTCAGCCTATTGCCCTCTGAATCCTTCTTTCTGCATATCCTCTTGACAGTGCCTATGATCATTATCTTTTGAATGTCCAGTGACACTCTGGGGTGGCTGCCCTATTATGTCTGTCTTATCCCAGATTCCACTAGATCATTTCTTGACCTCATAGCTATCAAATTTTATCTTTTATATTATGTCAACAGGCAAGGATTTAATGCTGCTATGCTGCTAAGGCCCTATCTTACTCCAGGGATAATTGATGACATAGTAAGTAATAAAGTAATAATGAATGAGCTATCATTCATTTCAATATGGTTTTCAAGGCCTTACTGTGCTCTGTGTCCTAGAAGTTCTCTCGTGGTACCCCAGGGGTCCCTTAAAGATGGCAGAATTCTAGAGTCTATCTTCACAAGAGATGGTTTCATCTATTTTGTAATTTGGACTTCCATGTAGGATTTCATTAAGTAAAATATTTGGTGAATAAAACAAATACTGGATTACCCTCAAGAGAGATGAATGCTGGAGCTTCTGTTTCCCTAGCTAGATCTTGTGTGAGTAAAAGATTTCTTCAAGCTCCCTATTTAGCTATAAGTAAGGCTTATTTCATTTGGTTGAGAGGGTCAGGAAAGATTGCCTTGATTATGTTTAACTTTGAACAGAAAATAAAATCCAGCTATCCTTCATAATAAGAATGTGTTAGTATCTTTATCAACTGAGGAATTGTTTTCCTTACAATGTTTTATTTAATATCAGGATCCAGCTGCTTCTGCATTCATTCACTCATCAGAACACATTTATCAAGCACCTATTATATATAAAGAGTGAACTGTATGCTTCCTGCCCTCAAAGAACTTGAAATCCATGTTTTGTTGGTATATGTGTCTGGGGGGTAGTGTGATAAGACATGCAAACTAGAATACAGAGTAAAATTAACTGAGTGCTTTTATAGATATGCAGAGGGCTGGAAAAATAATTAATGCAGTTATTCTGAATTTGTGGGTATAGAAAATCTGGGAGAAAATTTTCATCAGAATATAGGCATTTGAATTAAGTCTTAAAAGTTAAAAGGACTTTAATACATTGAAATTAAGTTGCAGATGTTTCTTAATTTATATCCCAATAAACTCACTGTAACCTGAATGTATCGTAAGTTGAAAATGCATCTAACACATGTACCCTATTAAACATCATAGTTTAGTCTAGCCTCCCATAAACAGAACCTTCTATTGGCTTACAGTTGGACAGAATCATTTAATGGAAAGCCTATTTTATAATACAGTGGTGAACATCTCATGCAATTTATTGAATGCCTGTATCCAAAACATACCACAACATATTTCACTGTAACATATCAATGTCTACCTTCATGATTGCACAGCTAATGGAGCAGCACTCACCCAGCACCATAGGAGAGTATGGTACCACAAGTTGCTAGCCCAGGAAAAGATAAAAACTGAAAATTTAAACAATGGTTTCTACTGTATGTGTAGTCATTCAAAAAGTCAAACCATGGTAAATTGGGAACCATCTGTCTGTCCTTGTGCTTGGTACGTAACAGCTTGATATACAAAATGGGCTAGGTTGCCAGTATTTATGTCCTAACTGTAGCACTTCTTAAAAGTGTAACTGTAATGTTATTTTACTTTTCTGAGTCTCAGTCTTCCTGTCTGTAAATGGTTGTATTAATAGTAAGTGTGTCATTGAGTTGTGAGGATTAAATAAACTAATGCATGAAAAATACTTAAAACATAGACAATGGTCAAAATTTAAATTTTTTTAAATTATAAATGTTAGCTCTTTTTTATTATTTTTATTGTAGAGGAAGGGCATTTCAAATTGACTGAATAACATAAGTGAACCCTTGGAAGGGTTTGGTCTGATATTCAGAGCTTCCTCAGCTGGAAGAGCTGTCAAAGTTCTCAAGAGAACTCAAAGCACAGACTTGGGATTCTATTAACACCACAACACAGCCACATTTTAAATGTTATAGGCTTTTGCCTGTCAACCAGGGAATGCAATAATCCTTTATTGTAAGGATCAGTGTCCTAGGGTTCTTTTCTCCAGAGGGAGAGAAATTTCTTATGGGAATTTTCTCACAGGATTAAAAAGACTGAGAAGTCCCATGATATACTGTCTGTAAGTTGGAGACCTGGAAAAATCAGTGGTACAATTCAGTTTGAGTCCAAAGGCTGAGAACTAGGGAAGCCTATGGTTAACCCCCAGTCTGATGCTGAAAGCCTGTGAACCTGGAATGGTTGAGGACAGATGATATAAGTCCTGGAGCTCTAAGGCTGGGGACCCAGTAGCTCCAGAGTCCAAGGGCAGGAGAATATAGATGTCTCACTTCAAGAAGAGAGAAAATTTACTCTGCCTTTGCTTTTTGGTCTATCTGGGTCCTCAAAAGATTGGATTATATCCACTCACATTGGTGAGAACAGATATTTATTTAGTCTACTGATTTGTACACTAATCTATTCCAGAAATACCCTCACAGACACACCCAGAAATAATGTTTTACCATCTATCTGAGCATCCCTTAGCCCGGTCAAGTTGACAAATAAAAGTAACCATTGAGATCAACAAACTTTTAATGTGAAGGGTCAGATCAACAAACTTTTAATGTGTTTTTAAGCTTTGTGAGTCATATGGTCTCTGTTGAAACTACTCATTTCTGTTGTTATATGTGAAAGCAACCATAGACAATACATACATGAATGAGCATGGATGTAGTTCAATGTAATTTTATCAATGGGCATTAAAAGTTAAATTCCAAGTTATTTTCATGTAACATGAAATATTAGGCATTTATAAAATTTTCAGCTACTTAAAAATGTACAAACCATTCTTGATATATGGATTAAACAAACAAACATACAAAACCCAAACAGGTGATAGGTCTGTGAGTCATATTGCTGGTCTCTGTTTTGTAGCATGATTCCCTTTGGTGAAATGAATTCTGCATACTGAATAATTGACTTTGAAATACAATTTTGAAAAACAATCTATTATTAAGTTAGGGTCTGTGTGGCCTCTGCACTGTCTTCTTCCTGCACAGTCCCCTTTGCTAGTTGATTTTATATATAAGCACTCTATTATGAACGTAGATTGCTTGGGAATCATTCCCTTTAGAAACAATATGCAATACCGACTTGCATTTATTAGTTAACACTGAGTTTGGGATTCTTCTGTAGAATTGCAACGAGGATTTTTCAGCAGCTTGCAGTCTCCAGCTTTCAGCTTTTATTATGGACCGCTGTTTCTTCTCTAAATATACTTTAACTTCATATTGATTTATTCATGAAAGATGTGGCTTTAAGTCTATGGAAGCCAAGCTACCAAGTACAAGAAAGCAGCTAGTCGCCAAACATAGTACAGATCTATAAAGCTGCCAAGGAACCAAAGCTTAATAATCATGCCTCAGGTTTTTTGTTTTTGCTAGCTGCTAATTGCCAGCACTTAGTACTTTATTCCAGATATCAGGCTCAAAAGCAGCAGAATTTAAAGTTTAGGGGTCTCAATACTTGAAAAAAAATAGCTGAAAAAGTCTTTGTTTCTCCTTCATATTTCTTTAAAATTTTTAAATTTGTTTTAATTAGTTATACATGACAGTAGAATGCACTTTGATACATCATATATAATGGAGTATAATTTCTCATTCTTCTGGTTGTATATGATGTAGAATCACACCAGTCATATAGTTATAAATGTACATAGGGTGACAATGTCTGATTCATTCTACAATTCTTTCTACCCCCATACCCCCTTCCCTCCTTTCACTCCCCTCTACCTAATCTAAAGTAACTCTGTTATTCCCTAGCCTCCCAACCATTGTGAATTAGCATCAGCATATCAGAGAAACATTTGGCTTTTGGATTTTTGGAATTGGTTTATTTCACTTAGCATGACATTCTCCAGCTCTATCCATTTACGGCAAATGCCAGCAGAAGAAATACAATCGATCAACAAATATATGAAAAAATGTTCCCCATGTTCAGCAATTAGATAAACGCAAATCAAAACTACTCTAAGATTTCATCTCACCCCAGTCAGAATGGCAATTATCAAGAATACAAACAATAAATGTTGGCAAGAATGTGGGGGAAAAGGTACACTTACACATTGCTGATGGGAATGCAAATTGGTGCAACCATTATGGAAAGCGGTATGGAGATTCCTCAGAAAACTTGGAATGGAACCACCATTTGGCCTGGCTATCCCACTTCTCAGTTTATACTCAAAGGACTTACAGTGATGCAGCCACATCAATGTTTATAGCAGCTCAATTCACAATAGCTAAACTGTGGACCCAACCTAGGTGCTCTCCTTCATATTTTTAAAAATAATTTTTATTATGGTAAAATTGACATAACCTAAATTTCAATTTTAATAATTTTTAAGAGTATTAAAAAGGAACCAAAGCTTAATAATGTTTAGTGGCCTTAAGTACATGCACATTGTGGTACAACCATTACCACTATTCATTTATTTCATATTTTGAAAGATGTTTTGCATGTAGAATTTGAGGCTAACAATTCCTTTTTAATACATTGTCTTCTGGTTTTCACGGTTTCTGATAAATCTAATACTACTTTTGTTCGTTGTTATGTAATGCAATTCCCTGCCCCATCTGGTGCCTTTAAGATTTTTTCTTTCTTTGGTCTTCAGAATTTTGACTATGATGCGAATTTGAATAAATGTCTCTGTGGTTTTTGTTGTTGTTGTTTGTTTTAATCTAGCTTAATGTTCTCAGTCTTCTCAAATTTTTTCTCAATTTATTCATGCATTTATCCATCACTGTCACAGGAGCCTTTTACATATTAATCATAATTGTTTAAAATTCCCTGTCTGATAACCTCAACATCCAAATTATCTCTGAGACTGTGTTAATTTGCCTCTTGATAGAAGATTGCTTTTCTTGCTTCTTTGTCTCATATTTTTTGATTGAAAGCTAATCATGTGTAGGACAGTGGAGACGGAGAAAAGTAGCATTTATGCTTGAAAATGGGTTTACTTCTTTTTCAGCTAGGCCTTTAATGTAAGTTCAGGGTGTTTTAGTCACTTCCATGAGGAATTTAGCTGGATTTGGATTTTATTGTTGATGTGGTTACCTCCTTGTAACACTAACGTCAAATTCCTGTAAACATCATCTGCTCTTGAGTGATGGCTGACTTACCAGAGGGAGTTTCATATGTTTTTGTTCGACCTTCAGCTTCAGTCTTTTCTTGTGAGCCAACACCTCAGAGAAGGTCTTTCTGTCCGTTCTTGCCCCCTCAGTAGTAGACTGTTGATATTTATTTATTTATTTATTTATTTATTTAGGTGCCAGGGATTGAACTCAGGGCACTGGGCCACTGAGCCACATCCCCAGCCCCATTTTGTGTTTTATGTAGAGACAGAGTCTCACTGAGTTGCTTAGCACCTCACCATTGCTGAGGCTGGCTTTGAACTCGTGATTCTCCTGTCTCAGACTCCCAAGTGCTGGGATTACAGGCATGTGCCACTGCGCCCGGCTAAACTGTTGATATTTATTACTCAGTGTTTACTATCTTAGCGGGGAAGGCAATGTGCAGGAAGTTCAGTCTATGTTGCCCTGGTTCAGCCTTATTCTTGGATAGGCACTGTGTCTCTGGGTCTCACAGCAGGGTCTTCTCACTGATCATCTTGTTTTAGTCCAGGTGATAGGAAATCTAATGGTCTAGATCCAGGATTGTTTTCCTGCTTCACTGATGTAAGAGTGGGTATTTTCTATTCCCTTTCCTCAGCTGCAATGAGTTTTCAGCTGTGCCCTGAGAGTAATAGGGTATCCGCCCCATCTCCTTGTAGCGGAGGACTTTCGTACCTTTGAAAAGATAAGACAGAAGAATATGGACAGAGCTTTGTACCTTTTTCAGAATGTCTGTTATCCTCCCTTCACCTTCCAGGCCTGAACCACCAAGGTAGGTCTCCATTATCTCCTGTCCTGTCTCATTCCTCCTAGTAGTCAGTCCCCATGCATTCAATCATTTTGATGCATTCCCAGGGAGATACATAGAAGAAGAGCCCACAAATGAATGCAAAACTCCCTTGTGTCTGAGACTCCCAGAGGGTTAATACTCTCATGCTAGTTCACACTCTACCTTTTGCAGTTTGTCAAACTTTAGTTTTTAATTGAGTTTTTACCAGCTTCACATTTCCTATTCCCATGCCCTACCCTAGGTGAGTAAGTGTAGACAATTCATCTCTCCTTGGAAATGCCTGAGTTTCTGTAGAATTCATGCTTACAGATTGCCCTGAGATTCTTGAATTGTCTCTGATGGGTTCAAGAAACAATTTTGTTTATCATGTGAATTTGCTTATCATTAGAATGGGAGCAAAGCTCTTGTTCAGCTTCTTGTATCTAAGCTGACATCAGAAGTATAATGAATGGACTACTAAACGTTTAAAGATGTTTAATAACTTAATTTCTCTCCCTATTAGCTTTTTTTGTTCCTATAGGTAAATATTATATATAAGAATAATTCAGAATGATTTCCTATAAAACCAAATCCACAAGTATAAAATGACTGGCTTTATTTGCCCCTCAGCTGATAGTGAGTATCCCTCCCTCTTAATATGCATGGATACTGACCCTAAGGAATGAATATACTCCTCAGTATATGCTGTTTCTTACAATTAGAGGCTCTCTTCTCTTCTCTCTACTGGAATTTTATCTCTTTAAGGGCAACAGTTATATCTATTATCCATATCTGTTCTTTCTAGCTTCCCCCTAACAAAATGTCTTATATGTAGTAAAGGTTCATTCATGTTTGCTAAACTCCAGTCAAAGAAATTTATCCTCAATTATAGACCACTGCACCGCTGGGTCTTTTAGAGTGTCATTTTATTTCCTTAATAGAATGTTTAAAAGTCATGAGTTGGCCTTGACAGTCAAAGAAATGCTGACTTGCTATATCTAATGATACATTTCAAGAAGTATAAGAAAAAAATGTATATCAGTCCTCTCTGTGTGAACAGCACATTTAGCAATTTGTAATTGAATTTCTTGTAAGTGATCCTTGAGACAATTCTCTTCCTGCTTGATTACACAGTAAATCATTTCTCATAAAACATCATCAATTCATAAAATAGTCATTGTGGTACAAAATATGCATGAAACATGCAATCTGAGGAGAGCAGCCTTGAGGAAATAAGAGGAAGAGCAGAGGTATTCCAGAAATCTTCACTTTTAGGTTCTCATTCTTGTCTTTAAGACCTTTAATTCTCAAGTAAAGGAAAATAGGTATTTTTTTCTAGTTTTATTATTCCAGAGCATCTTTCTTAATATAATTCAAAAATAATTTTTCAAATTATTGAGATATGCAAGTTTTACCTACTGTCTTGGTATTATTGATTAGCCTACCTAGAGAAAAGGACAGAGGGAAGATAATAATCCCTTTCACTTGTCTAGCCCTTTGCAGTTTATAAAATTTCACATACCACAACACAGAGTAATATATGACTGAGCCAATTCATACATTGGTAAGAAGTGGAGTTTGGACCATCTTTTCTGGTTTAGCATCATAAATTGCCTCTTTTCAGTTGCTCTGTTTTTGTTGGGACTCATATATTAATGTTTCACATGCATAGAATAGTTGATGCTGAGGAAGAGATTACTGTGGACAGATGGGTTCATGAGGAAGTTAGAATTTTGTAATGGTTTGGACATGTATCCTCTACAAGTCCGTGTGTGAGATAATGCAAGAACATTCACAGGTGAAACAATTAGGTTATGAGAGTTGTAATCTAATCAATGGATTAATCCGTTGATATGGATTAACTGGGTGGTAACTCTAAGTAGGTAGGGTACGGCCGGAGGAGGCAGGTTACTGGGACTGTGGCTTGGGGAATATATTTTGTCCCTGGTGAGCAGATTGCTCTCTCTGCTTCCCAGCTGCCATGTCCTGAGCAGCTTTCCTCTACCTTGCCCTTTGGCCATGCTGTTCTGCTTTATCTTGGACCAGAGCTAAGAAGTTGGCTGACCATGGACTGAACCTCTGAAACCAACCATAAGCCCCAAATAAACTTTCCCTCCTCTACATTGTTCTTGTCAGGTACATTGGTCACAACAATGCAAAACCTGACTTAACACAAACTTACTTTTTATTTGCCATTTTAATCTAGATCATGCCACTCCACCATACCAAAACATTTTTCCTGATGATATATGTGGAAAAGGGACTAGTTGAGAGTAAAGGGGTAGTGATAAGAAAATTAGAGGAAAAGAAGAGAAAAAAGAAAATGAGAATAAGGTAAAGATGGGAGACTCTATTTTGTTCTTTCTGTTCACTGTCAATATTAAAAGCAGTATGATGGCTGGAGACCTGGGATCAGAACTGAAGGATTAGGGAGCTTTGTTTGCAGAAGTACCTTACTCCTCAGAGAGGAATGGAACAAACGAACTCAATGCCTTATTGGACTTTATGGCAATCTTAAGATGGGAAGACTTTCCCTTTTGTGTTTCCTTCAGAAGTCTTCCACAAGTGCTCAGAACTTTGAGAGGAAGCTTGACTATTCCTTCTTGTTTAACTGTGAGAATAAAATGGATTGGCCTTTCATCTTTTGCCTATTGAATAAGAATTTTCAAAGAAGATTAATAACAAGGATATTTTTGAAATTTTCTCTCTAACTTACATTTCTAACTATTCAGATATGTGGCTTTTGCCATTTGTACTTAATTTATATTTTAAAACGTGTTTTGGGGCTCAATCAGATAATATATAGTCTGAAAGAGGGCCTAAAACAAACAAACAAATAAATAAATGATAGGCAAATAAATGAAATGATAGGCAAATAAACTGAATGTAATATATATACAGGTGATTTCTCAGCTCTTTTTTAAGGAAGTCAATAAGCCTCAAATGGCAGGTGGTATAAGAGCTCATTTTACTGTTTCCCAATTTTTTTTTTCAGTTTCTTCCTTCAGTTTGTAAGTTACTAGGAGGGAAAAAGGTAGTGTCATCAGGTTTGCAAAACTGCCATTAAAGATTAGTTCTTTGAATGTAAATTAAAGTGGGGGATGCTGTAGCTGGACATCAGTATTGTTTTCAAACTCAGTCTGATATGGATTCACAATAAATCATAAATGTCAGAGTCATTTTTTGTTTCTCCCTTTTGTTTACCTTCTAATTACAACATTTATATCTCCTTGCTCTCTTGTAAGGCAAGTGAAAGAAAAAGCATTGCCTGATTGGTGCAGTTTAGCGTATGCTTTATTTGGACATAATTTGGCAGGTTTCAGCCTGGGATTGGCTGAGTGGTCAATTGCTGTGGTTCTCTGGGGCTCAGTTGCTTAGCTACAAGAATATATTCTTAGGTTAACTCACATTTCCTTGAGCAAACCTCTTAATAATTCTCAGTGTCATCAGATGCTGTTATTGAATCTGAAGATGCATGGTGAACTAAAGAGATGACTGTGCCAGACTATGCCAGAATAGGCTTGGCTAACTTTATCCATCAGTTCTCTTCCTCTATATATTTGCTTGAAATTTCTTGGAGATTTTGAGGTTATTTTGCCTCTGTAGATTTATACTCTCTGACTTGCACAGATAGGTATTGTGGCATTCATCTCCTGGACTCATCAGTGTGAACTCTGTCGTTGAGAAAACAATGTGCCACTGTAATAGTTTGGCAACTGCCTTAATGAAACTCACTTAAAAGAAGCATTTGTTTACTTTAATATGCTTCTTTGTTGGCTCAAATTTCAATAACTTTTGGACTTTGTGGGTCTTGCTGGAAGTTTTTTTATTAATGTTGAAACTATTTAAATTGTGCATTTGTTATTCCAGGGAGAGTTCTAGCAGATGCTACCCAACTCCTGGGTTCTGTGTCCAGGAGATATGAAACAAAGCATTGGCATATTTACCTATAGCCTTTTGCTGTTTTTTTTCCCATGTTCCTTTTAATCTAATCACAAACTTCACAATCAGTTTTAATTTTATTCAGAGTCAAGTTATTATATGTTGGATCTCCATGGAACATTTTGCTTTTCAAAGTAATTTTAGATAAATAGATCTGTGTAGTGATCCTAGGAAGTAGGCAGACAAGGCATGATATAGTTATTAAAAACTTAAAGTTTGACTTCCTTCCCTTTAATAATTATGAAAAGTTGATATAAGCTTTTGACCCAGCTTATTTTCTTGTTAAGTTGTACAAAGGCAAGTCAGTTAGTTTATAAGTAATATCATATTCCCTTACAGAAGCAGCCATGACAAAAACCCATCTGATGGTGAATAACTCTAGCTGTACAAAAAATCTGTGAAGTTATCATGCTTGATAGGAAACAGAAATCCCATACCACATGCCAGGCCCAAGGTCTCTTATTCTGCATCTGTTCAAGGGGAAAATAATCTGAGTGGAAAAGAATTTCTATTGGTTGGGAAACACAACTACTGATAATTAAAAGCTTTCATTCCTCTACTGAGCAGTCCCAAGACAATCAGTAGGAGCTTGTGCTCCAACGACTCCAGCTGCTTTCAGCCTGCAAATAACCCAGTTCCCAACTCTATTTTAGTCCATAACACACCTGTGCCCTGGCCAGGACACACTGGAGAGTAGACAGGAAGTCCCCTGTCCAGCTCACTCCCAGTCACATCACAGACAGACACCAGGTGTGACTGGAAATAATGAGGCTAACTTATAAGCAAAACAAGATGATCAAACCTAAAATGGGATTTATTCATCCAATTGAGGATTGTTCCTCAAAGTGCTCACCATAGAAAATATAAAAATAATGCCATTGCTCCTAATACTCTTTGAATGTCTCCTTAAGAATAGCCTTTAGAGATTATGGTCTTCTCATGAAAGTTTGCTCATTTTTATACTCAAATGCCAATCTTTTAAACAAAAACATTGTGATTTATTCTATAGATCTGGTGCTTAGAACAGAGGTGCACAGGAGATACCACTAAAGATGCTATCACTGTCACCAACTATCTGTAATAAACAGTAAAGGTAGTTGAGAAACTGATGATGAAAGACACTTCTGGGATACTTACCCACTCTTCAGCTCTAGTCTTGACTTGAGTGAAAGAAAAGGACTAAAGGAATTAACTCTCCTACCCTAAGCCCATGCTCTTAACTTAGTTTGTCAAGTTGCTTTTTACTTCCCTTTCTCCAAGTCTTTCTCATCCCTGCTTAGTTCCAAGGCAGAGACAAATTGCTCATAAGTATCCTCCCTCTCTTGTTCCTAGCTATCCCCTAACCTTTTGCCACTCAGTTATAACTTTGGAAGTTACCTTCATATTTCTTGTGTCACATTTGACAATGCTTTCAGTCAAGAAAGTAGTCTTAATAGCAGTTAGCAACTGCCTTACCTTGCATATAATTGAAATATATATTCTTGATTTGATATAGTTTAGTAATGGAGAAGCACACTTGAAGGCAGTTGGGATTTTCCGTAGAACACCAGGGTTAGAATGTTGGTATTCTCAGTTAATGTCACTACTTTCAGCTTCAGAGTCCTCATCTATAAAATGGGAATAGTAATACCTACTTCTTAAAATCTGTTGTAAGGATGAAATATTTAAAATATGTTTGTAACATAAACCAATATAATGCCTGCACCATATTGTACATTTAATTTGCAGTAGCTAATTTTAAAAGTAAATTCTTCAGATAGGCCAGGTGACTTTCTTAGGTCATATGGTTGATTGATATTCTGCTAGAGACATGGATTCAAGTGCATTGAATTTGTATGATTATTACTAATCCAGGTGCTGACCTTTTAATTTCATTAATATTACTCCATCTTTGTCTTTGAAACTTTCCTATGTGCAAGTCAAATGTTGACAGAAGTCTAGATTCTCTAATCTATTCTCTAGTTCTAAGGAAATTATTGTTGGAATACCAGTATTTAAATAATTACCAAAACCATACATAAAAAAATGAATAAACATCATAAACTTAAGCGTTGCTCACAGTAAAATGCAAGAAGCTCTAAATGAAGATCCTATAGGGAGACTGGCCACTTCACATACATCTAGTTGTTCTTCTGGAAGCTTTATCGTTGCATGTGCCTTCTGAGGGGGCAGAGGACTTCCTTTTTTTTTCAATTTTTCTTTATTTTTTTTAAACAGCAGAATGCATTTCTATTCATAGTACACATATGGAGCACAATTTTTCATGTCTCTGGTTTTACACAAAGTAAAGTCACACCCTTCGTGTCTTCATACATGTACCAAGGGTAATGATGTCCATCTCATTCCACCATCTTTCCAACCCCCATGTCCCCTCTATTCCCTTTACTACCTTATGCCCTATCAAAAGTGCCTCCATTTCTCCCATGCTCTCCCCTACTCCCATTATGGATCAACATCCACTAATCAGAGAAAACATTCGGCGTTTGGTTTTTTGGGATTGGCTTACTTCACTTAGCATAATATTCTCCAACTCCATCCATTTACCTGCAAATGTCATGATTTTATTCTCTTTTAATGCTGAGTAATATGCCACAGTTTCTTTATCCATTCATCTGTTGAAGAGCATATAGATTGATTCCACAATTTAGGTATTGTGAATTATGCTACTATAAACATTGATGGGGCTGCATTACTGTAGTATGCTGTTTTTAAGTCCTTTGGGTATAATCCAAAGAGTTAGATAGCTAGGTCAAATGGTGGTTCCATTCCAATTTTTCTAAGGAATCTCCATATGAGACAGATCACTTCTGAGGCAACTCTCTCCCTCTCTTTTATTCTAATCAATCCAGAGAATATCAAAGCTGGAAGAGACCTCAGAAATCATCTATTTCATTTCCTTAGTTCACAAGTGAGGAAACTTAGGCCCAGAGAGGGCAAGTGACTTGCCTAAAGCCACATAGTTTAGAGGTAGAACCAAATCAATTAAGAGTGAATTAAATGAAGCTTTTTAGTTTGAATCCATCCCATTTGTTGATTCTTGATTTTACTTCTTGTGCTATAGGAGTCTTGTTAAGGAAGTATGGTCCTAATCCGACATGATGAAGATTTGGGCCTATTTTTTCTTCTATTAGATGTTGG
>CM053404.1:26306319-26361075 GCA_028644305.1 Xerus rutilus
GCCCTAACTTTATGTATGACTGCATATATGTTGTGATTCTATACAACTTACAACTAGAGAATTGATATGTTATCCTCTATCTATGTACAATGAATCATTTACACTGTTAACATGTAAGCCTAAATAAAATAAAATAAAATAAAATAATTAAATGTAAAAAAAAAAGAGTGAATTAAATGAATCCCTGTCACTACAGTCTTCAGAAGCACAAAAGAGTTCCAATTTTCTGATGAAACTACCATCCTAGGAATGAAAGAGAATCTGTCTTTAACCAGAATTAGACTTGAAGTAATAACATTTTCTAAAACTGGAAGATATATATGCATCTAAAATTAAGTCAGAAGACTTAGGGTTTTATTTGCTTTTCCTCACCAGGCAATAAGCTCTGCACTTGGAAGCTTTGGAACTGAAACATTCCAACACACTCTTCCCAACCTGGGGAAGGAGTAATGCACAAATACAGCCACTTAGAGCAAGGGAGATTTATTGTTTGTAGTTTTGTTGTAGAATGCTAGTTTTTCATGAGAAATGATGTTATGTCTACTTTCAACAGTGAATATTGGGATGGGAATAGCTTTTAGCAGGAAGTAGTTTAGGGAATTTGAAGAACTTTCCATTTCTTTTCCTGTTATTCTTTATGTTATGGTTTAATTTAATTATTGAAATTTTATATAGTTCCCAAACATCTCCATTTTCAAAAATAAGTGCCCAAATCCCAAAGCCAAATGCAAATGCCTTTTGAATTAGCTATATCATTGTTTCACTCCAACTTTGTAATAATTGAGAATGTATTGTGTTATATATTGGAGTGTCCTTTTTGGTACCATCCATTTACCCCAATATAGAATTTTAACATATAACATGTCATGTTGACGTGACTGTAAAATTGTGAGGCAGAGCATTTGACAAAGTCTACCAAAAACAGTTCATCCAACTGACATTGTCCCTTGTAAGAGTAGCCTTATGAAGATAGAAATCTAGTTATAACAAGCTTGGAGCCTGTACTGTGTTGTCTCTCCTAGGTAAACATGCACAGGAAAAGGTCGTATCTCCTGATTACCTACTCTGTGTCTGCCTTTAGGCCACACTGTTTCTGTATACTAGTTTCCATTGCTTTAATATATGCAAATATTTCTAGAGATCTGTAATGATCCGGATAAGAAGATATAGCAGTGAACAAGGAAAATTAATTTCTGCCAACAGTCATGGAATGTATTCTAATAGGGGAAGACAGTGTAATTTTTGCTATATCCTTAACAACTCTCATATAGCATATACATTACAATTATTACGAAGACATCCTTATTGAGAATATGCTTAGAAGAAGTGATTGTTATTCCTGTTTCACTCACTGCTACATTTCTGGAGGCAATGATTCTAAATGTGCACTCAAGATGCATAGAAATTAGGATGAACTTTACCAATACTATCAAGAGCAAAAGATAAGTTCCAGGAGATTACTTACAGTATGATTATAAAAAGTCAGGATATAAACTGGGCGTGGTGGTGCACGCCTGTAATCCCAGTGGTTTGAGAGGCTGAGGCAAGAGATTACAAATTCAAAGCCAGCTTCAGCAATTTGGCAAGGCCCCAAGCAACTTAGCAAGACCCTGTCTCAAAATAAAATTAAAAAAAAAATGACTGGAGATGTGGATCAGTAGTTAAGCACTGCTTGGTCAATCCTTGATACCAGACAAACAAACAAAAAAAGCCAGGATATATTTTTGTAAAGCTAAATACAATTAAAATTAAGAAGCATACCTTCTAGGAATGCCTGTAAAATTGATCTATATTTTGAAAAAGGCCAAAGGACTCAAACAGAAGGTTAGGGTAGTAGTTACCTCAGCTGAACTACCATCAAAGAGATGGTATAGGTATAGGGAAGGCACATATAGGTAAATATGTGTTACTATCTTTATTGCCATTCTTGTGTTGGGTGTTGGGTATGTAAAGTGTTAATTAACCAAGCAATAATTAGAGAGTGTCAGTAAACAAGCATTATGAAGAACCCAATGCTGTGTACACTAGATTAAAATAACTACCTTTAATTTCCTTTGCTACAGACTAACCATGTTAATTTCTTTAAACCATCTTTACATATGTTGGTATAACTGAAATTCAACATTTTTCCCCAAAGATTCTTTTGTTCTGTATTTCATGTTTCAGTTGATACTACCAACTTTCTCTGAGCCACTTTGACTTGAGAATTTAGAGTTATCCCTGAACCTCTCCTCTTCTTTTCTCTTTTCTCAATTCCAACCAGTTTTCAAGTCCTCTTGAGTCTATTTATGCCCATCTTACCCATCTCCTCTGTTTCTACCAGAATAAACCCTAGTCTGGGCCCATATTCTCTCTTTTCTAGTGTTATTAAAATAGTTCCTAACTGCTGTCTTTATTTCTAGTTCATCGTCTCTCCCATCCATATTGCCCTGTGCTGTCAGATTTATTCTCCCTTTGTGCTTTAATATTTTATGGCATTCCTCTGCTCAATAATATACCCATGATGTCTATGGGAATCCATGGATATTAAAAAGTCCAAACTCAATAGCTTGCTCTTTTAGACCTTTTACCATCTGCCCCTCCACCTATTTCTAACTATATTTTCTACTCTTCTCCTTTATCCACCATATAATCCAGCCCAGCTGAACTATTAATTCACTTTTCCTTGTAAAGATCCTGTGAATTGCTGCTCCATCCTGACAGTTATGTGGTTTTATCAATTAAAAGATAGTTTATTTACTGGAATTATTAATAGACATGAAATAAGACAACTTGAGTTTAAGATCACCAGCTGTAGGATTTTGGATTAGTCACAACTCCAAGTCCCAATGACTTCATCTACAAAAAATGAAATACAACTAAAAAATTGTCATAAGGTTTAAATAAGAATGTATATATTTTTAAAATGCTTTAAAAATATTGTTACATGTAATTAGTTTCTTCCATTTCTGCTTTTCATAGATCATCTTAACTGCTGTTCTTAGAAATTTTCTTTAACCATCACCACTCCTTCCTCCATCTGAATGTAGATCTTTCTTTTGAATTCTGGTAGTACTTTCACTATACTTTAGTATAAATGGGACCCACAGATGAACCCATATTGGGCATTGTCAGATCTCTGCCTCATAGAGGTCACTGAGGGCTCAGGAGGCCAGTAGTAGATGAGGAAATGGACACCACATCCCTTTACAATTGTTCAAACACTTGTTTCTGTGAGGAATGCAAAAATGAATCAGGCCTGATTACTTAACCTTCTTATTATAACTATTTATGTGTATGCTATTTTTCCTAATAAATTGTAAAGGACTGGGTCCCTGATAATTTCATCTTTGTTTCTCCCTTCAATTTAGTATGGTATCTTGAATGTCGTGAGTGTGCTGTTATACTTAATAAATAAATGATGAAGCTAAATTCATCATTACAAAAGTACTATTCACTGTTTTATACTCCTTTTATTTTATTTTATTTTTATTTTATATTTTTGTGGTGCTGGAGATTGAACCCAGGGCCTTAGTGCATGTGAGGCAAGCACTCCACCAACTGAGCTATATTTCCAGCCCATTATATGCCATTTCTTTGTCTAATCTCCATCTTGTCTTTTAAAAACAGAATACTGGTGAGATTGAAGGAAAGGTTTGAATCTTATAGGAGCTTATAGCTTTCATAATCTATATCAAATACAACAGCAGTGCTATGTGAGTTGCGTTGCCAGTCATCAATATTATGAGAAAATTATCTCTCCTAACTTCTGCATTTAAATTTTCAGCCTTAATGTTGCATGGCTATAGGTTTGAGCTTTAATTTATAAAGTTTCCATATTTTAATTATGTCTAGATGAATAAGTGAATGTTCTTTATATGGCTCATTACCTACATTAGTAAAGACATACTGTAGCAAAATGTGGATCACATATTTTTCATTGGCCTATTTCTGGAGCTGATATATTACAGTTTTGTATTAATTTTTATAGATGGTTTATAAATTTTAAATATAAACTGTATCATAAATTTTCAATGTCCTCTAGCCTTGTGAAGATGATATGGGATCCACAGAGGGACCCATGTGTGTATTGTGAGGAGTTCTGCCTTATAGAGGTCACTGAAAGCTTAAGGACAGTAGTATGGATAAGATGGGGAAATGGGCATCTTATCATATTTCTTTACAATTATTTGAACATTTAGCATTGTTTTAGGTACTGTGAGGAATAGGAAGATGAATCATGCCTGGATTCTTCTTTAAAAGAGAGAACAAAAACGTAAAAAGGTAATTATACTACAGAGTAGAAATAATACAGTGCATCCAGCTCTTATGTTCCCTATGCACATTATCATTATATTTTTAAAAAATTTTTTTAGTTGTTGATGGACCTTTATTTATTCATTTATTTATATGTGGTCCTGAGGATCGAACCCAGTGCCTCACACATGTGAGGCAAGTGCTCTACCACTGAGCCACAATCCCAGCCCCTCATTATATTTTAATGTAGTTAGTCTTTACAAAAAGAGAGAGAGGCGCACTACTATCTTCATTTTACAGAATGGAAAAATGATACTCAGAGAAATCATTTGTCGATTACAATCAGTAATCTTTGGAACTGGAATTTAAACCTAGTTATGTCTAACTGGAAAGTAAATTACAGCAGGATTTGAGCTACAGGTAAGTAGTACCAACTACTAGGGGAAATTAGATACTCCCAACTTATATTTTTAGAAACATTTTCTAAAGGAATTTATCTGAAATATGTCATATACTTTCTTGGCATCTTTTAAAAGTTATTAAATATTTCAAACATACAGAATAAGAAAGAATAATATAATAAATATTCATGTATCTGCTATCCAGCTTTGTCATATATTAGTATTTTTGCCAAATTAGCTTCAATTTTTTTAACAAAATCTTATAAATATACTAAAAGGTTTCTTTGTGTTCCTTTTTGATCCATGCTTTTATTTCTCCCTTGTGGTATCTACTGTCTTGATTTTGATATTTATTCTGAATTTGATATTTTTTATTCCTATGCATAGAAAATAGAAAGCAATAGTAGTGCCAAGGAATGGCATTGGATGGCAGTTTTATTGCCCTTCATAATTTTCTAGTACTTGCCCTATTCTTGAAAACACATGATTTTTTTAACCTCATGTGAAGTCTAGTGCAAATGCTATTCAAGCTCCCACTCTAACCAGCTTACCGCTTCTAAGCCTTGCCAACACAAAAATTCTTGTAATCGCTGACTGAAAATAATGCATCCATTTTTTGTGATGTTGCTGTTTCCTTACTGTGAGTATTAAAGACTATGCTGCCTTACACTGTGACAGTATTTAATAGGTCAATTTAGCTAGGCTAAATTTCCCAGCTATTCACATACTAATCTATGTACTTCTATAAAGGTATTTTGTAGTTGTGATTAAAGTTCATAAGCTACATACCTACATACCTGCGTTGGTGTCCTCAGAGATGAAATTTTGTTCATGGTCGGCAGCTTCAGTCTGTGCCTGTGAGGTCCAGCCTACCCTTACTAATGACCTATCTCATTTTTCAGATAGCTAGCCAGATCCCTTAATTATATGACTCCTGCAATGAACCTATTAATATTCATCTCCTGCTGGCTCTGCTTTTCTGATAACTCTGATCAATACATATACTGTACTGAAAAATGTGGTAGAGTGTCTGTTTTTTTCCTTTCATCTTTAATGCTAGTTACGCCATTATTATCTGTCAATAATACAAAAATTTATTTTGAGTTATTTGTCTCTTGCTTTAAGACTTCTTATCTTCTAATATTATACAGTATATTACACATAATAAGTACACACACATTTGCTGAATTGGTTGTCAAGAGCTATTTCTAATGTGTTAGTTCTAAAATACTAGAAGCTTATAAGCAAGACCAAAGAGTTTGTAAGAAAATTTCATGAGGTATAAGAATAGATAATCTCGGGGCTGGGATTGTGGCTCAGTGGTAGAGCGCTTGCCTCACATGCATGAAGCACTGGGTTCGATCCTCAGCACCACATAAAAAAAAATAAAATAAAGGTATTGTATCCATCTACAACTAGAAAAAATATTTAAAAAAAAAGAATAGATAATCTCAAATGAGGTTTGGAGGGAAAGAGTTAAGTGCATTAGCTTCTTTGTATCTGGATCAAAAATCTGTGAATTCTTATCAGAAGCTCCTTGAAAGTTTTTCAGATTCATAATGTAAATTGTTTCTCAAGAACCTGCTATGTGTGCCAATCTGCTGCAAAGAGGCAGATATACCGATAAATACCAAGTCTGGTGCTGGAGATTTGGATGGCAGACTTCAACAATCTGAAGGAGGCAGGAGATCACTTTATAACTCAGGTTCTTTTCAAAGGTGGTTTCAGATTATTTTAAAGAACAAAATTTCAACAAATTGAGTTTTAAAGTCTTAATTGACTTTTATTAGTGATTCATGAATTGTATAGCATGCTATCTGTGAAACAGAGGCACTTCACTGAGCTTAGCAGAGGGCATGAACTTTAGAGGCAGAAAAAGCCTGAGGAAAGCAGAAAAGCAGAAATCAGGAACAGATAGCAGATTGGTTGTTTCAAAGTTACTGTCCTTATATAAGTTAACACAGAGGGGACTTCTTTATCATACCCACTCGGGTTGACTGGACTCCTTTTGAAGGTTTACTGTGGATCTTTTTTTTTTTTTTAAACTGTCATGTTTTTAGTTCTGTTTGATTATGTACCACCTAACATGACCAACTGTTTGATCTGGTCTGTTGGGACCTAGTGTAGGAGCAAGGTCTAAAACAATGACCTCCATAAATTTTATTTAACAATTCCAAAGAAAAGGTGTGAGAGTCTATGATTAGAAAGTAACAGACATAAGAAACTAAGAGATACATAACTATTATCTAATCTTGTTTTAAATATGTGATTGAAGAGTAGTCTCTTCAAGTTGTAATGCATCTATCATTATAGTATAGTGGCTAGGCATACAGGCTTTGGAACACATTCCTCTGTTTCCAAAGGGTTGAATGACATGGTAATTTATTTTATTGATTCTATGAAGGACTCTTTTGGCTTAATGTATCATTATAAGGTAAACACCTTTATAATCTCCTCCACTTAAGTCAAGGAGAAGAACCATTTCAGTTACCCTGAACCCCTTCAGTGTTTTCTGCCCCAATTAACCTTCTCCTTACCTCCAAAGAAACCACGGTAGCAACCACTTTCTTTTATTTCATGATATTTTTATTACCCAAGTGTACATACCTACACACTATAGTTTGTCTTGCCTATTTTTAAAAATAAATGTAATGTTTTTGAAGTATCTTTTAATTTAAGATTTCTCTTCATTCTTTTCTGTTCCTTGCAGTATTCTGTGGAAGAATCCAGGGCAGGATGAGCTTCCCATAGTCTGATTCTGCTGACTACATATTTATATTGTAGTTTACCATGTTCTTCTGTTCTTAGTATTTCCTGAAAATTGGTAGCTTGATTCAGAGGATTAATCAGACAGATTTGATCTATTTGGCCAGATCAACAGTTCTCAAACATAGTTTCAGTATTCTTTTCTCTCTTTGAAGACTCCTCAAAGCTTTTGTTTATGTGATTATATTTATCAACATTTGCCATATTAGAAATTAAAACTGAGAGATTTAAAAATATTTATGTAGTAATTAATTAAAAATAACAATAATAAACCATTCCATACTAACATAAGTCATAATTGTAAAATCATAAGTAATTATACTTTGCAAAATTGGAAAAAGTGTCTGGCAAAAAAACTGACATCATTTTATATTTTTTGAAAATTTCTTTAATGTCTGGTTTAATGGAAGACAGCTAGATTATCATATCTACTTTTACATTCAAGTTGTTATAATATCTTATTTGAAATATATAAAGAAAACCTGGCTTCACAGAGATATGTCCTAGAAATATAAGGACCCCAGAGTTTCCTTAAATGGGTTTCAGAGTCCTTCAACTTTATTTTGAGAGCCTCTGAGTAAGTCTGTAGGTGGATTACAGGTTTTTCATCAAGGGAGATATGATGTCTGGTTGTGTCTCTTGTTTATGGTGATAACAGCTATTTATGTGCATTGCCCAAATGCATTAATTCATAGAGATTGAAAAATGAAGGTATTTTCTCATTCCTTTTTAATTTACTAAAATATTCATTAGAAGTTGTAATACTTTCATAAAAATCTACTTCCTTTCACTTCCTGGTTACTCAGTGATATAGTTAATATAGGAAAGATAAGATAAATCATTGATTTTTTTTCCTTATTTACTATTTTTCAAGATAATGAAAAATTTATTAGCTATCAGAGGTGACCAACCTTAAAGTATAAATATGGTTTAATGGAATGAAATATTTTTGTAAATTCCAATCATTTGCAATTCTTACTCTTTTTGAAGATTATATTGCCTTATCGTTAACTAATTGGAGCCTCTTGAAATTTCTTCCTGAGACTTCATAGTGAGGAAGTTAAGCCTTGCCAATTCAGCATCTCTGAAATAAAGTAAACATTTATTGAGCAGTTTCACAATTAGTTGGGTGTCATTATTTATTTGGAGCATTCTTTTATGTCTTAGTGGTATATAAAATAATATATATACAATCAGAAGCATCTTAAATTTCATGAATTATCTAATCTTAAAGTCTAGATATGAGGTGAATATTCAGAGGTGAAATGGTGAGATTATGAAAGTTATAACCTAATTAGTCCATCCTAGTTTGAATGGATGGACTGGGTGGTAACTGCAAGCAAATGGAAGATAGCTAGAAGAGGTGGAGGCATGCCCTGGAAGACATCTTCCAGATTCATTTTCCTTTTGAGCTGCTCCCCACCCCGTGTCTGTCTGTCTGTCTGTCTGTCTGTCTGTCTGTCTCTCTCTCTCTCTCTCTCTCTCTCCTTCCTGGCTCATGAACAGAGCAGTTTCCTTTCCTCTACCATGCCCTTCTGCCATGATGTTCTGCCTCACCTCAAGCCCAGAGCAATGGAGTTGGTCCATCATGGACTGAACCTCTGAAACCATGAACCCAAATAACCTTTTCCTCCTCTAAGTTGTTCTTTTCAAGCATTTTAGTAACAATGAGGCTAAGCTGACTAACACACATTACCACAAATAAGATTTATTTCTTGTTTAAAGTTTCACTAAGGTATGTTGGGAATCCCACTTTATCTTGTTAGATCATCTAAAACACTAGTCTCTAAGCATACTTTTGCCAGGGATATTAAAAAAATCTGAGGATTGTACCAGATGTTTTAATGGTCTTGGTTCAAAAGTGGTTTCTATCACTTCTATTTACATTTCCCATTAGATGAATTTAATTACATGATTACAACTTAAGTGCAAAAAATGCTGGGAAAAAGCAATCTTCCTTTGATCCTACAAAAAGGTGATGGGATGAATACAGCACTACCTTAACATCTGTGTCTCAGTTTCCTCATATAAAATGAGGATAATAACAAGATCTTCTTTATAGGGTCATGTTTAGGATTAAAGAAACTAGTATATGTAAAATGTTTCATACAGTACCTGACATATTATAACTGCCCAATAAATGACACTTATTAGTAACAACATCATTTCAATAGCAGTATCTTAAAATGAATTCCTAATATGTTCCAGAAGTGTGAAGCATGGTTATTGCTTAAAAGTTATGCCTCAGAACATGCTCAGATTCAAGCAGCACAGAAGGTTTTGGCAGATATATCTGTGCTCTAAACCAGTCCCCCGTCATGAGGACATCTCTTTTGAATTCACCTTGCATTGTCAGGTCAAATAATAAAGATATCTAGGAAGAAAAATAGTTGGTAGTCATCTTAGGTTTGCTTTTCCCCCAAGGAATGAAGTTCCACTTTTGTCTAAGAGCCTCATGAATTTTTAGGTGCTTGGAGAGCTCTCTGCTTCTTGACTATTTGAGAATGCTTTTAAAGGTTTCCAGAAACTGCTGTTTGTTGATAAATCAGAATAATCAGAAATAAGAGTATTAGTGAAACTGTAAAAGTAAGAACAAGACTTTATGCAGTGGTGTCAGCTGTCATCCCACTTAGGAACACACATCATAGATTTCAGTGCTTTTCAGACATCTGCTCTCTTAGCTATATAAAACAGTCGTTCTGTCAGCAAAAGTCCTGGCAGAAGAGCTCCATTATTTCAGAAATCACATTCTCAGGCCTGGTGCCTGTATCTCTCTCAACAGTTGTGGATATGGAGAAGTCACATAATATTCTCTTGCAAAATTAGCTCATGACCTAGTACTTGTATGTACATTTTCTTACCCCATATCTGAAATTCAAGCTTCTTTCTACATTAGCTAAATATGTAGCACCAGATCAATGGTATCTGAGCACCCTCTCTCCTACTCTAAAAAGAGTAGTCACCTTCTAAATCCTTTCCCACGTGGATCATGACCACAAGTTGTCTCTAATCATCTGGTACAGATTCTTAGCTACCTCACCTAGACTTTTTAGAATCTTCCAAGCTGAACTCATTCCTCATGACAATTATCTAAACCCTTAACATTTCAAGATTGAACCCAGATCTTGCAGTTTATTTCAAGCTGTTTGTCAGCTTTCACTTGAACCTAGAAACCATTGTTGTCATTTGAACTCTTTACCATCTGACGATTGAAACCAGACCCTAGGCTGGTCTTCCAAGCTTTTTAATGACAAGAGATTGAACCCAGACCTCATTCCTGACATCCAAAACTCTTAACATTTGAGAATTAAACTCATTCCCAAATATTGTCCAAGCTCTATGCCATTTGGGGACCAAACTTTAGGTATTAGGACTTTTACTTAAGTTCTTCACAGTTTCTGGACTTAACCCATGCTGCTCATATGTTATCAAAGCATTGCATCAATTGGATATTGACTACACACCACAAGGCAGACAGCCAGCTCTTTAGCAGTGAGATATTGAACCCAGACCTCACTGAGGATTGTCTTCCAATTTTTGTGCCAGCTGGATTTCCAGCCCAGTCTGTGGCTGCCTTCCAACCCTCTTATTGATGGGGGAGAAATAGAGGTCCCCAAACGATTTTAAGTATTCTATCCCGAGGGATCAAACGTATCTGTGGTCATTATCCAACCTCTTTACCAGCTGTGGATTGGACTCGGCTGTCAAAAACCAAGCAGAAAGATTGGTTGAAAGCCTATTTATCTTTTTCAGCTGCTAAAGATCTTGAATGATGATATTAGTAGCTCTGAGGAGCAGTACTTCTCAAAATGTGGTTTTCCACCACCTGCATTAGAATCACCTGAGGCTGCTTATTAAGAAGCAGATTTCTGGGTCCTATCCCAGATCTTTTGGCTCAGAATTGTTAGGCCTGTGGCCATGGAATCTGCATTTTTAGCACTCTATTTGATTCCCATGCATAGTAAAATTTGAGAACCACTGCCCTTTAGCAAGATCTCCCATATCTGTTGGAGAACAATCCCAGATCTCTCAGCTGCCATCCAGCTGCTCACCAGCTGGGTCTAAAATGCAGGTTCTTATTAATATACTCTATCAGTGCATTACTTTATTAGCTTGGATGTATAAGCCAAGTTTTTCCCAATGGTTACTCAGTTGTGCTGGTTTATAGGATGGGGCTCGTTCCCCTGGTTCCATAAATATGGGGGGAGGGAAATAAGTTGACTTTGGTGCAGCACACCAACTCTACCACAGGGTTCTTTCCTGCTCATAGAGGACCACCAGTACTGCACCTTTCTTTGAGAGCAGCACACCAGCAGGCCTGAATGCATGTCCCTCAGGAATATCCCCTTCCACAAATTTAAAAAGGCTAGTATGGCTGCTGTGAAATTGAAAACTTTCTCCCTCAGCTTCCCCCAAGCAGACAAGTTGGTCAAATTGGCATAGCAAGTGAGACCCTAAATTTCTTGCCCACCCTGTTTCTTCCTGTTCTCTTGTTCCACCCCATCCCCCAATATAAAAAAAAATCAGAACATTTACAAATGTACTATTTTATAAGGAAATGCAGAGAAGTAGAGAATGAAAAACAAACAATCTAGATGTTAACATCTGGAGCAGACCAAATTAAGACATAAGAACTCATTACTGTAGCAATTACTTACTAGGTCTGGGAAACTTAAACCTAAATCTGGGTTGAAATTTTTCAGGCATGCCTTAATATAAAAATAACTTGGGAAAAAATCTGCATGAACTATTGTGAATCAAATTGAATTTCATGTCCACTATTGAAAATGCATGGCCTGCTTTCCCATTGATTCTGAGGAGAGAATCATATTCTCCAGGGCCAAAATGTGTGTGTACCTTTGCTTTTGACCAAGGGAAGTTAGGTTCAAGAATATTTTAAACCATAGTCTTTTTCCCACACACAGTATGGCTGTTTATTTTTTAAATCTCTTGATTAAAGCAAAGTTATAATTCTCATAATTTTAGGAGTTTTATTAATAAGCCTCGAGTCTACATGAGTACTTTTCCAATAGGATTCGATTTCGTAGGTGTCATACATAATTCTTGTAAATTCCTTGATCTCTTGCCAGGAGGGTGTAACCTCTGAGGCTCAGTGTTCTCTTATTGAACCCACTGTTTTCAGGCTAAAGCTTTTTATTTCTAAATCATAGGTGTCCTTTGCCCAGTAGGTATGCTGATCTAAAATAGTACCCTTCATCCCCTTATGTTCCATTCCTTGTTCTGGTTTCTTCTTTTTCTTCATTTTCTCCTGTTCTTTCTCCCTTCCCCAACTCCTCAGTTACATTTATTATTGTTTTCTGTCTTACCCACTGGAAATGTAATCTCCATTATGACTGGGACTAAATCTGCCTCATTGACTGCCATTTCCTCAGGGCCTGGCACATAGTAGGCAAGAATATTTATTGAAAAACTGCCTGACAGCTTAATAAATTAATGAATGAATGAGAATAGTAAGAAAAGAAACAAGTAATTTTGAATTCCCAGTGATTATCAGAAAAATATGAGAGGTAAAAATTTCACAAGCAAAGATCATATTGAAAAATCACTTTGAAAATGCAATCCAACCCTTTTACCAAAGTATTAAAGCTGAATCCGGTTTTGTTTTTTCTGTGAGGGTTTGTCCACACATGCATGCTCATGCATGTGTGTGTGTTTACTTTTTAAAATTTTTGCTTTTAACTGTGGTAAAATATTCTAACATAAAACTTACCATTTTCGTCATTTTAAGTGTATAGTTCAGTGATATTAAGTATATGTAATTGTGCAACCATCACCATTTCCCATTTTCACAATTTTTTTCATCTTATGAAACTGAAATGCCATGCCTGTTGAACAATAACTCTCCATTTCTCTCTCCCTCGAGCCCCTGACAGCCACCATTCTACTTTCTGCTTCTATGAATTTGACTACTTTAAATACCTCATATAAGTGGAATCATATAGTACTTGTTCTTTTGTAATTGGTGAATTTCAAGGAACATAATATTTTCAAGGTTCATTCATGTTGTAGCATGAGTCAGAATGTCTATCCTTTTAAAAACCAAATAATATATATATGTGTGTATATATATATATATAATTTTTCAATTCATTTATCTGTTGATGGTAATTGGATTGCTTCTACCTTTTAGCTATTGAATAATGCTACTATAAAAGAGTGTATAAATAACTGTTCATACCTTTGCTTTAAATTCTTTGGTGTAAATGCTCAGAAATGGAATTGCTGGATCATATAATAATTCTAATTTTTTTTTTGTGGTGCTAGGGATTGAACCCACAGCCTCATGCATGTTAGGCAACACTTTACCACTGAGCTACATCCCCAGGCCCCTAATTCTTCTCTATATCCTTGCCAGTTAACGTTTGTTTTTTCCTTCTCCTCATTCTTTTCCTTCTCCTTTTTTTCTGACAGCTATCCTAATTGATATGAAATGATATCTCACTGTGGGTTTGATTTTCATTTCCCTAATGATTAGTGACATTGAGCATCTTTTCCTGTGCTTCCTGGCCAATTATATATCTTTGGGAAAATGTCTGTTCAAGTCATTTGCCTATTTTTTGGAATGAGTTGTTTTTGTTTTTGATTTTAGAGGTGCATGAGGTTTATTCATGATAATGTATCAAAGTTAATACAGAGAGCATGGTAATATAGCACAAATAATCTGTACCAGAAATCACATGGTTATGAATTCTAGCCCAGGCTCTACCACTCCCTTAGCTTTGCAGTTTTGGAAAAATTCTTAATTCTTTCTAAGCTTCAGCATCCTTGAAGTTTTCACTCTGCTTGACTTTCAAGGTTGTGGCCATCCAAGAAGACAATGTATATGAACATTCTTTGAAAACTATAAAGCCTTATCCAGAGAAGAAGTAGTCTGTATTAGAGTTCTTTTGAGAACTAGAACCAATAAGATGTGTGTGTGTGTGTGTGTGTGTGTGAGAGAGAGAGAGAGAGAACATATGTAATATATACATATGTATATATTTTATACATATATAAAATATATGACAGACAGAGTCAGAAAAAGTCAGAGACAGACAGATTTATGTTAAAGAATTGACTTATGTGATTGTAGAGACTTACAACTCCAAAATCTGCAGGATTAGACTAGTAGGCAGGACACCCAGGGAAGAGTTACTATTTGGGTTCAAAGGAAGTCTGCCAGAAAATTTCTATATTTCTCTGGGGAGATCAGTCTTTTTATCCTATTGAGGCCTTTAACTGGTTGAGTGAGGCCCATCCACATTGTGGAAGGTAATCTGTTTTACTTAAGTTTCCTGATTTATATGTTAATCTCATTACCTTCATAGAAATTTCTGGACTAATGGGAGATACATTCCTTCGTGGCACCACTGCCCAGCAATGTTAAAGCAGCTTGTAACTGTTAATTTTTGCCACATGAAAAAATATGTAATTTACCTGACTTTTCATTTCTCCAGTACTCTAATAACTGTAGTTACTGTTTTCCCTTTGTAATTATTTTTAATCTGTCATTTTCTAAGCAGCTTTCTGCTCTTTTCTGTTGAAGGTTGTTTCTTTTGCTGCATAACAAACTACTCTGCCAAAGCTCGTGGTTTCAAACAACACTTATTTAGCTCAAAAGTTTTCAATTTTGCAGAGACTGACACAGAAGGCCCACCTCTACTCCATGTGGTATCAGCCACCTGGGCAGCTTGACCTGGGTACTGGTGGATCCACTTCAAGTGTGGCTGACTCACATGACTGCTAATAGTGCAAGCACAGTGCCTACTGATGCTAAAGACTGGGAAGCGGGGGGAGTGCCTTGTTTTCTCTCCACGTGGATCTTTCTTTGGGCCATTTGTCTTTCTCATGGTGGCTAAACACTAACAGAGAGCATTACAAGAGGGAAGAAATGGAAACTGCTAGTTTCTCAAGAGATCTGATCTTAGAAACTGGAACATTGTCATTCTTGGAGTATGTTGTTGGCCCAGTAGTCACAAAAACAAGATTCAAAGACAAGACACATAGATTCTTTCAAAGAAAGGTATGTCAAAGAGTTTGGGGCCATGTTTCAAATGCCACAAAGATATTTTCACAAACTTCATTACCGAGTCCTGTCTCTAACCTCTTTTCAGTATTGCTGTTTTTTGTTTATTTTGTTTGTTTCAATGTCTGGGAATTGAACCCAGGTCCTCAAGTATGTTAGAGAAGTGCTCTACTACTGAGGTATAATCCCAACTCTGTTACTATTTTAAGTTGAAATTTTATAGTGTAATAAAATGAATATAAAAAAATGGAAGATAGGATCAATTTGTTTTGTTGACCATACACAATATAGACACTTGAAATCCTTTAGAGTTTTCTCATGTGGTCAAGAAATACTTATTGAGCATCTACTATGTACTTGGCATGATTTTAAATATTCAGAATACAATAGTGAACAAGATAGACAAGTGAACAATAGTGAACAAGATAGCATTTTTTGGAGCATAGATTTTAGTGGGATAAGTACATGAAATACAATGATAATATTCAGTTATTAAACTATAATGATGTGTTAAATAACTGAAAATGAATGCATTCTGCCACAAGTAACAGCTGAATTTAATTAAGAATAACAAATAATGAGGAGTTTGAAAGTGGATAGTTCTGTGTGGTTAATTTAGTGTTCAGGGACATCATCAAGAATGCCAAGACTTTCCATCTTTTCCTTCTCATGGTCATACAGTGGCTGCAGCTGTCTAGCACTGTGAAAGTTCATCACTATGTCTGGTGACAAAGAGGCAAAAAGAAGGGTATGTGTATATGTTTTCTGTTTTCCTGTTATGTGAGTGAGTGAAATTTTTTCAGAAGTAGATTTTCCTCTCATTTCATTGATTAGAATTGTGTTACATGCCCAGGGTTAAACTCATCCTAGCAATGGTAATGAGCCCACTGTAACTGACTTAGCCCAATTAGGATTCACTGCCTGAGGCTGGAACCTGTCTTCTCAAACACCAGTCTGCTCAGAGAAGGATAAAAAAATAAAATGGATTTTGTTAGCAAAAAAGGAAGATGAACTGGCTTCAACTTGAGAGATTAAATTTTAAGTTGGGAGATTAGAGAATGCCTCTCTTGAATAGGTTTTATTTAAAATATGAATGGTAGGAAGCAACTGGCCTTTCTCAAAAAAATTAATAAATAAATAAATAAAAAGGAAACACTTAGAGCCTGTATAGTTGTCATCTTACCTAGTTCTACGGCCTTTTCTCCAATCATTGTCCACATATCTATTCCGGCTTTTGCCTATGCGATTCCCTTTAGCTATTCACTCTTCTCACTTCTCTGTTCCTTCTGAGAATCTAATTTTTCCTCCAGGAAAGCTCAGCCCAATTGTCACTTCTTTGGGAAAACCTTTACCTCTCCCCACCTCACAACCATCAGAGAATTAGGTCACACTTGTTTGATTTATAAACTCTAAAGAGCCATGCATCTCTCCTTCATTGTATTTATTACAGTACCCAGGTTAGGGCTACGATTACTTGTGTTGTACCTACTACTCCTACTACACTGCTGGCTGCAATCACACAGCTACCCCATCTATTTTTTTTCCTCAAAATTATATCCCTAATGGCTAGCACAGTACCTGATACAGTGTTTGATAAATATTTATTGAGTGAACAACAAAGGGAGGGAGGAATAGAGGAGATTGCTACCCTTAACAAATATACAGGCTTCTGAGAAGATGGAGAAATAAGTAAATAGTTGCAATGAGGGCTGCTAAGTTCTGCACTAGAAGTAATGTATTAAGAGGTTTAAGAGTAGAAGCAACAACTAACTCTGCCTGAAAACCAAGCAGACTCATTAAGCGGAATTAATGTGGCAGCTCCCATCATTTGATTCTGACCTCTGATGACCCAAATTAATAGTTTAGGGGAATAAAATAATTTTAGGAGAATAATCGTAGGAGAAGCAGAATGTGACTAAACCTGTCTCCAGTTAATGGAATCATAAAAGAAGATTAGAAATTAGATGGATTTCTGAATCATCTAAAGATTAACTCCTTCATTTTAAGAATAAATGAAGTAACACTTTCTTAACCTCGATAGCTCTCTATGATGGTAAGAGACATCAGCACACACACCAAATCTTCAGGTACCATGGGAAACAAAAATGAAGTTGTTTTGAGTTATTTTTAATTAAATCTTAGGAAAATAAAATAAATATGCCAAAAAGTAAACATATCTGTGTAACAGTCACCCAGTTGAGGAAATACATTATTACTAGCACTAAGCTCCCTTCATGTCCACTCCCACTCACTGATCTTAATCTCCTCTTCAAAGACAGCCATTTTAAAAACCACAGGTTAGGGCTGGGGATGTAGCTCAGTGATAAGTACTTGTCTAGCGTATGTGAAGCCCTAGACTCCATCCCTAATACTGAGGGGAAAAAAGAAACACAAAATAATTTTACCTGGTTTTGAACATTATATACATGAAACACAGAGTATATGTTCTCTCTTTTTGGGGTTCTTTTCACAACATTATTTTTGTGTGATTCATTCACATTGTATCATATAAATATAATCCATTATCCTTGCTATATTGTTTCCTGTTATTTGAATATATCAGGTTAATATATTCTATTATTGATGAACATTTGGACTGTTTCCATATTGAACTATTAAAATTGTATTCTATATAAGAAGGTCTGGAGACATCTCTAGTTTTTGGTGAACATGTCTTCACATTTCTCTTAAGTACATGCCTAGGAATGAAATTCTCAGGGTAAAATATAATACATCTATCTATCAATTCCATACATATAACCACTTTATCCATGGTTTTGCTTCCTACAGTTTTAGTTAACCCACAATCAACCATGATTTAAAAATATGAAATTCCAAAAATAAACCATTTCATAACTTATAAATTGAGTGCTTTTCTGAGCATTATAATGAAATCAAATACCATTCCATTCTCTCTGGTCTAAGACATGAATCATCTCTTTAAGCATCCTACCAAGGCTGTACATGCTACCTGCTCATTCATCACTTAGTGGCCCTCTCAGTTATCAGATTGCCTGTCACGGTATTGCTGTGTTGTATTCAAGAAACCCTTACTTTCCTTAGCAATAGCCCCAAAGTACAAGTGTAGGCATGCTAGCAATTTGAATATGTCAATGAAAAGCTATCTATTGCTTCCTTTTGATGAAAAGGTAGAAGACTTCAATAAGGGGCAGGGAGCATATACTGAGGTTGCAAAGATATATAAAAATGAAACATTTTATCTATTGTTTAGAAATGTCTCCAGTTTCATACATCCACTGAGTGGATGCTGCCTGCACAAAAGAGAGGACTACCGCATTAGATTTTAGATATTGCCTAGTAGTTTTCCAAAGTAGTTATCTAGCGTACACACATTAGCTCGGGTGTTTCTGAATCTTCACCATTGTTTGGGTATTCACGATCTTTCATTGCAGCCCTTCTCGTTATGTGTTCTTAATATCACATGCTCTTAATTACTATAGATTTATAAGTCTCCATATCCAGTAGAATAAATTCTCCAGCTTTGTTTTTCTTCTTCATGATTGCCTTGGCAATACTTGGCCCTTCATATTACCATAGAAATTTTAGCATTAGCTAATCAATTTCTACATAAAACCTCATGATTTGATTTGGCATACATTCAAAACATAAATCAGTTGGGGAGAATTAATATTGAGTTTTACAGTCCATGAAGTGATTCATGCATTCATTTATCTGCAATATTTCATAGTTTTTCAGCAATAATATTTAACAACACTTAGTAGGCTGTTTTTATAAATGTCTTTTGTATCTTTAAAATGTATTCAGGTATTTTATATGCATTATTCTATTGGAAATATTCTCATGTTTTTGTAATTTCATTTTTTAATGGTTGGTGGAATATAGAAAGAGCAAATGATTTTTAAATATCCAGTGACCCTCCTTAATTCACTTACTCTAAAAATTTTTCTGTAGATTTTTTGGATTCTTTCAATGTATACAACAATGTCATCTGTAAATGATGATAGTTTTATTACTCATTTTCATTTATTATGCTCTTATTTTAAAATCTTAGTTTATAAGGTGATGATCCAGTACAATGTTGAATGAAAATTGTGCCAATGGGCATCTTCATTTTATTTCTAATCTCAGGAAGAAATCTTTCACTTTTTTATCATTAATTTGAGAATTTATAGATACTCTTAATCATGTTAAGGATTTGTTCTTTGGTTCTAGTTTGTTCAGAATTTTTATCATGAATGAGTATTGAATCTTATCTATATTTTTGCTCTAAAATGATCATATAATTTTTATTCTCTAAGGTGAATTAGATGGATTGATTTTTGAATATTATAAATACATGCAATATTATAAATATTGCAGGTAGAATAAATTGTTTAGTTTTGATGTATTATTGTTATATAGTGTTATATAGCTAGTTACAGTTTGTGTGCTAAGCTTTTATTTGCGATTTTCACATCTAGTTTCATGGGCCTGACCTTCATTTTTTTCTTTCTTGTCATGCCCCTATGTAAGGATTTGTGTCAAGGTTATGTTGGTCTAATACAATGTATTGGAAATAGTTTCTTCTTTGTTTTATGCTATGATAGAGTCTGTGTAATACTGGTATTATTTCTTCTTTAAATTAACAGAAGAATTTTACCAGGGAAGCAATCTAAATAGAGGTATTCTTTGTGAGTAATGTTTTAAATTAGAGATTAAACATAAAAATGTAGAAGTATTAAAAAACTAGAAAATAATCTTTTTGCCATAAAATTAGAATTAAGATACATGTTAAGTTTCTAAATATAATTTTGTGGATTAGAAAAGCAAATGTCAAAAAATGTAATAGAAACTGGGCATAGTGGTACATGCCTGTAATCCCAGCAACTTGAGAGGCTGAGGCAGGACTGCCTCAGTGATTTAACAAGGCTCTAAGCAACTCAGTGAGACCTTGTCTTTAAATAAAATACAAAATAGGGCTAGGGATGTAGCTCAGTGGTTGCATGCCCCTGAATTCAATCCCCAGTACCTTCTCGCTGCGAAATTTAATAGGTACTAGACTACTCATTTTTATTTCTTTTTGTGTCTATTTTGATGAGTTCATTTTATAGGAATTTGTCCATTTCTTCCATACTTTCAAATACATTGAGATTATTATACTTGTATCCTCATTATATTATTAATGTATGTAGGATCCACAGTGATGTGCCAGTTTTAATACTTGATATTATTATTTGTGTTTTCTCTGTCTTATTTGGTCTTGCCAAGGGTTCATCAGTGTTATTATCTTTCTTAAAGAACTACCTTTTTGCCTTTTTTAAAATTTTATTTCTATTTTCTATATATTGATTTCTGCAACTGTATTTATTCTTTATTGTACTTCCTTGGTTCTAATTTGCTTTTCTTTTTCTTTTTGAAATGGAAGCATAGAAATTTCTTTAGACTTTCTTCTTTTCTTTTTTGTTGTTTGTTTTGTTTTGGTTTTATTTGTTTGTTTTTGGTGTTGCTGGTGATAAAACCCAGGCCACATGTATGTTAAGCAAATGCTCTACCACTGAAGTACATCTCCAACTCAACTCTCTTATTTTCTAATATGTGCATTTAATGCTAGAAATTTTCTGTTTCTTTCTGTACACTGGTTTAACTGGATCTCCTGAGTCTTCATGTAATTTTTATTATCACTCAATTTAAGTTTTGCCTTTTGAAATTTTCCTTAACTTGTGGGTTATTGAAAAGAATTTTGCTTAATTTATAGTTACTTTTTCATTTGATTCTACCGTAGAAAATACACTCTTCAGTTCTTTCAGGTGTGTTAAGACTTGCTTTGTAATCTAGCATATCCTCTGTTTTGGTAAACACTGATTGAAAAGCATATATTTTTCTGTTTGAAGTTCTATAAATATTGAATAGGTGAATTTTATTGACTATGTCCCTTAAATATTACATATTCTTATTAGTAGTTTTTCTGCTTCTAAATGTTTTTCCCACTGAATTTTGGACTTTATTTTATATCCTGTCAGGTTTATTAACTTTTGATTTATACATTTTAAATCTATATTTTTATTTGCATGAAAACTTAGAATTATTTTATCTTCTTAGTAGAATTAACCTTTAAATCTTTAGTTTTCTTTGTAGTAATCCATTGTTACTGTAACAAATCATCACAACTTTAGTGACTTTAAACAAAATAAATTTATTATTTTACATTTCTGGATAACATAAGTCTAAAATAGATCTCTCAGAGCTGTGTTATTTCTGGAGTGTCCAGGAGTGAATCTGTTTCCTCAACATGTCCAGGTTCCTGGAGGCTGCCTGCATTTTTTGGTTTGTGGCTTTCTTCAGCTATAAAGCCAACAGTATAACATATTCAAATCTCTTTCTCTCTGTGTCACTGTTGCTTTAGTGACATTGCCTCCTAACTTTGACTCTTCTTGCATTCCTTTCATGGGAATTCTATGATTACATCAGGACCATCTGGATGGATACTCCAGAATAATCTCCCCATCTCAAGATTCTCAATTTGATCACATATTCATAATCCCTTTCATCATATAAAGTAACATTATATGTTCCAAGGATTAGCATGTGCACATTTTGGTGGGGAGAGGGGAGTCATTATTCATTCTACCATCCCATCTTCAAGTTTTCATTATCTGATCCACATATACACACAGCTTTCTTTTTTTAGCATTTGCATGACATTTCTTTTTTCATCCTGTTACTTGTATCTTTCCCTGTCCTTAAAATTTGTCTCCTTTTAGTAATCTATGATGAGTTTTTTTTCCAGCTGACAGTGTTGTCTTTTGATTGGAATTCCTATTCCATTGACATTAAATGTTGTTACTGATAGATGTGGGTTTACAGCTATATCTTACTGTTCATTTTCTAGTCATCCTACCTTTTTAAATACTTTTTCTCTTCTTTCTTGTATTTTAAAATCTATAACTTACATTATTTCATGTTACTTCTATTAGCTGTTTTTTTAAACATTATTTTATAATCTTTAGTGTTTATCCCTGAAATTATACTATATATTCTCAACTTATTAGAGTTTGTATAACTTTATCATTTACTACACAATGCAAAGCATCAAACACTTTAAACCAGTTCATCCACTTTGCATCTTCTGTGCTGTTGTTGTTTGCTTTGCTACCTTGTATATTTTGGAGCTCCCATTCCCAGAAGTGAGTGAGCAGGAGCTAGAGTCCACTGGGTACCGGTGCACCTGTGTGTAACTACTTTTTGACCACAAAATAAACCTTTGGATTATAATGGCTGCTGCTTAGCTTCTGTCTTTCAAATCCTACATAGATTCCTTCTCAGTCAGCTCCTACCAGAACTGTATGGAGAAGGAGATTTGGGAAACTGTAGCTTCCAGTTTAACCAAGTTAGCACATCAGAAACCACCACACTCTAGAAAATATTTACTTTTTTCCTAGCACAGTACAAACTAATTACCTTAGTTCAGTTTGGTACTGACCTAACTTGAAGCTTCCTTTCTGTCTTGGTGAGGATTATTTTATTTCTGGTTCGTACTTGGTCCAAGGTTACATTCTTCCAAGGTCCCAACAGAAGGCTCAGAAAATTTACCAGAGCATTTCCTCCTGAACTCTATGCATTTGCATCCCAACACTATGAGGCTGCTGAAAATTATGCTTAGGTTCTCCTTAACTCTTGCTTTCTTCTTGACTACTCAGCTTCTTAGTTTGGCACTGCATGTAAATCACCAAATACTTTGGAAGGAAAGGCATAAAGGCATATTCAGCTAATCTCAGTAATGAACCCTTTTTTCACAGGTCTGTTTTTTGTATCCCAAGTGCCTTAGTGACTTTTTGATGCCTTCAAACTGATTTTTTTAAATGTGAGTTTTCTAGTTATTCTTAACAGCGTGACTCTTCATAACCAAGAATGGAAATCTGAGATATTTTTAAACTTATAATCTACAATGTAGACTATAACAAATTATATTGGATGATGAAGAGGAAGGGACAGAGATAACATTATAAAACAATAGATAATGGTCATTTTATTTGTTGACTTCCCTATTGCTGAAGAGATTGTCTACTCACGCTGAAGTTGCTCAAAGGACAAACAGGTCATAAATTGCAGTTTGGTATGTCTTACCTTAATGTATTCTTTAATGGGTTGTTTTCTTTGTCTCTGGTGTTTTAATAAGTATGGTCTTTCCCTTTGGATTGGTGGTCCTACGGGTCTGCAATTTCAGTCCTGTGGGTGCTTTGCTTTCAGCTGTTTGGGACGATGATTGTTTATTTTTTTAAAAGGTCCTGAAAGTCATTTTCTGTTTAAATTAGCCTGAACACAAATCATATACTTCAAATTTGATGGGAATTTATTGGATCACTTTTACTTTACATGGAACAGAGAAGTAAAATATTACATTTATATAGATGGGATCTGTACAATCTACAAAAATACTGGTAGGACTGACATAAATTTAGGTAAATTGTATGCTCTAAAGCCAATGTAAAAAATGGATTGTATTTCTGCAATATTAGCCACAAATAACTGGAAAATAAAATAGCAAAGATAAATTTTAATAGCATTACAACCATAAAAAGTAATAAATTTGATAAATTGCATCTGTGAAAATTTACATAGAACAATTTTATTAACATTTATAAAGGTATGGTAAAAAAGAACAAGAGTTTTTAGGTAAAACAAATTCAATGCCTGGCTTTACAACTTACTAGCAAGGTAATTTTGTCTAAGATATTTACCCTTTCCAGATTTCACTTTTCTGAAATGAGGATAGTAGAAATCACCCAAGAGTTGAAATGACTTAACGTATGTGGCATATAGCAAGTGCTTAATAAGTGTTAATGGTCTCTCTCCTCTTTGCAAAACAATGTAAGTGCCATGCTCTACCTCTGAGTTTAATTTTTTTTTTAATGTGACCAAATTGGCTATCTTAACTTTTTCAGGATACTGGTTGGTTGATTAAAACATAGTGAATGAAAGAATATCATTTAAAAACATAACAAACATAATAACCATGTATTAATTTCCTTTAAAATATGAAGAGTATGGAATTGTTATACTGGAAAATGCTGCCTTATAAATGTTGATAGCAACAAATAAGATTATTTTAGGAAAGATAATAATTTTGATTGTAATTTTGAATAAAGAAAAGGATTTTTCTATTTTAATAAGAATATCTAATAAAATTGATAAAAATTATTTAGGGCATTTATTACTCCTTTGGAGAAATGATACTTTCTTATATCCTTTAATTAGGCCTCACCCATAGACTATCTGCTCAATGCAAAAATATATCATTGTAACATTATGTTTCAAAGTACCTAACTTATTTTTATTTGACACTTGATTTCAGGAAATCCGACTGCAAAATGCAGCATGAACACAGAACCAGAAATAAGAGAGCTCACAATAGGTCATTGCATCAATAAATCATCTGATTTCTTCTAGTCTGGTGATCATGGAAGAGCCTGAAATTATGAGGAGCAAACAATCATTCTTAGGTGTAGTTACCATGTATCAAGACCTTACTAGAAGAAACTTTGCAATCCTGCAAAGCATTTTCCAGTTGATAAAACTGAAGCTCAGTAGAGTACAGCAAATGAGCCTAGGCGGTAGCTGGTTAGCAGTAGAGCTGGGACAACAACCAATTATGAAGCAAAAGCTGGTTCTTTTATTTATTTATTTTTTGGGTTTTTAAAAAAAATTTAGTTATTTTATTTAAATGCATTTCAAGTCATAGTACATAAACAGAGCTCAGTTTTTCCATTTCTCTGGTTGCAAACCAGATAGAGTCACACCATTTGTGTCTTCGTACATGCACCAGGGGTAGTAATGACCCTCTCAATCAACCATCAAAGATTAATAAAATTGATAAATTGACCAGGAAAGAAAGATTGGGCACCCCAAAATTTGATAATTTAGATGAAAATAACAAATTATTTGAAAGACATAAACTACCAAAGCTCACACTAGAAGAAATAGGTAACCTGAGTGGTACTGTATTTATTAAGGAAAAATTGAATGAATATTTTAAAATCTTTCAACAAAGAAGACACCAGCACTACATTGTTTCTTTGGCAAATTCTGCCAAACATATAAAGCAAAATAACATTGGTTCTATACCAACTCTTAAAGAAATTGAAAAGTTTTCCTAACTCACTTTCTGAGGCTAACATTGCTTTGATACCCCAATCAGACAAAGACTTAAGAAAACTAAAGACCTATATGCCTCATGAACATAGAATTAGAAACCTTTCATGAAATATTAGCAAATGGAATCCAACAATATGTAAAAAATATAATACTGTGATCAAGTGCCATTTATTTTGAAAATGCAGCACTATTTCTATGTTTAAAAACAATATTCTTCAGGCTGAAGTAGAAAAGTCATATGACTATCTCAATACATGCAGATGCAGATGACAGCATTCCACTTACATCAATGATAAAAATTTTCAGCAAACTAGAAATACAAGAAAACCGTTTCAACCTGATAAAGAGAATCTGCCAAATGACCACCATCCTTAAAGGTGGAAAACAATGTTTTTCTCTATAATAATGAACAAAAGCAAGATGTTCACATTCATCTGTCCTTTTCAGTAGGGAAATAGGCAAGAAAAAGAAATGCAAAGTCATCTAGATTGAAAAAGAATAAGTAAAATTGTCTCTATTCACTGCATATTGTCTAGGAAATACCAAAGAATCTTCAGAAATAATTCTTCTATTGATAAGTGAGATTAGTGTGGTTGTAGAACACAAGATGAACACCAAAATGTATTTCTATATCCTAATTCATTTTATATGCATTGGTATCCAGAATATGTAAAATACTCAAAAAACATAACAACAAAAGATTAAGTAATCCAGTCAAAAATGGGTAAATGACCTGAGCAGATACTTCTCAAAAGAAGAACAATAAATATGTGAAAAAAATAAAGTATCTTTAGCCATCAGGGAAACATAAATCAAAACTGTGCTTAGGGGAAGTGTGCTAGTGCGCATTTGTAATTGAAGTGACTCAGGAGGCTGAGGCACGAGGATTGCCGGTTCAAGGCCAGCCTCAGCAACTCAGCAAGACCCTAAGCAACTTAGCAAGACTCCATTTCAAAATTAAACAGCTAAAAAGGGCAAAAGGGCCAAGGATGTAGTTCAATGGTTATTTGCCCTTAAGTTCGCTCCCCATACCAAAACAAAACAAAACAACAAACCTACATTAAGATTCCATCTTGCTCCAGTCATAAAGGTAATTATCAAATATAAAATAAAATCACAGATGCTGGTGAGCATGTAGAGAAAAAGAAACACTAACACACTGTTGATGGGAATATAAATTAGAAAGTATAGGGTTCTTCAAAAATTAAAAATAGAATTACCCACATGATCCACCTATACCAATTCTGGGTATTTATCCAAAGGTAATGAAGTCATGCTACAAAAGAGATACCCACATGTTCATGTTTATTGTAGCACTATTCACAGTCACCAAGATATGGAACCAGCCTAGGTGCCCATCAACAGATGAATGGATAAATAAAATATGGCATGTGTATATGATGGAGTGTTACTTAGCCATAAAGGAGAATGAAATCATGACCTTTTCATGGAAATGGATGGAACTGAAAGACATCATGTTAAGTGAAATAAGTCAGACACAGAAAGACAAGTATAGCATGTTTTCTCTCATGTGGGAACTAAAGTAAAGATGACCAGGAAGTAGAAGAGGTATTATTAGGGAAGCGGGAGGGAACCAGGGGCAATGGGTAGGAGAGAGGGCAAAAGTGGATAGAAAGAAGGGTTGACATGATCAAAACATGATATATGCATGTATGGAAATGTCACATTGATACCCATTAATTTGTACAATTAATGTTCATTAATAATTATAACAATTAACAAAATAAAACAACATTTATAATTACAGCTTACATCATGAAATGATTAGGTGTAACAACACAGTATGTTTAAGAGCTGTATGCTGAAAACTATAAAACACTGATAGAATAAATCAAAGAATATTTGCGTAAATGAAGACATTTACTATGTTTTTGGCTTTCAATACTCATTGTTGAGATATTAACCTGATTGTTAGAGTGATCTGTAGAGTAATCACAATTCTAACACAAACTCAGCAGGATTATTTGTAGAAATCAACACACTTATTCTAACATCTGCTTGCTTACGGAATTGTTCTGATGATCAAATGAGATAACGGTACATAAAGACTTTACAGCCCGGCATTCATCAAGCAATAAATATTAGCTATTATAATGAATAGTTTTCATCATTCCCTTTAGCCAGTGGATATCTTTGATCCTAATGCTACATTTCCTGTAATAAATAGTGAGAATTATATTTTATTGGGCATTAGTCCTCATTCACTTCTTTTTTTTTCACTTTTAATTTTCTCCCTATACATAATTAATAATGTCAAATACAGTATTCTAACTACGTTATTTAACAAGACTTGCATCATATTGTAGTTTGCTCTGTAATGATAACCTTATTGTTTTTATAATGAAGAAATGACTAGTATAAACAATTAAAACAACACAGGAAAGAATAAAAAATTGGCATTGATCATGAATAATCTCTATCTATAAATAACCAATTAATTTGGAAAACAAGATTCCAGACATGTCTGAATGCATATATATAAATTCAGTGCCATGTTGTAGGAGTTTTCATAAGCAAGGTCAAGTACTTGTCTTTCACTGTTACAGATATAATGTGCACACTGAAGTGAATATCCAGAAAACACACCAGAGTATGTAGTGTTAGCCCTCATTCATTTCTTCATCAATTCTACAAGTATTTATCAGGTTCCTACTATGTACACAGCATTGTGGTAGACTGAGAAAACAATTAATAAACAAATACACTGTGACAACTACCTTCATGGAGTTTTTAAAAAAATATTTTTCTAGTTGTCAATGGATCTTTTATTTTATTTATTTATATGTGATGCTGAGGCTGGAACCCAGGGCCAGGCAAGCACTCTATCACTGAGCCACAACTCCATCCCCCTTCATGGAGTTTTCATTCCACTGGCAAAATAGGTATTAAACTACTTTTTACAAACTTTGTAATTACATTGGTGAAAAGCATATTGAGCAAATAGGGAATACCATCAATGAGATGAGGAAGAGATTTAACCTAGGCTAGAAGTATTCCTTGACAAAACCATTTGAAATAGATGTATGGGTGAAGCTGAGAGGGAAGAAGTGTCTAGGAAAACAAACTACCTACAGACAGGTCCTGAGACACTAAGAGAAAGGCAGTGTAGTTGGAGTATAGGAAATGAAAAGGAGATCAAGATGCCCTTGGAGAGAAAGGCAACTGCTGGATTAATAAGTGCTTTTGTTTTGTTTTGTTGCTGTTGTTGTTGTTTTGTATCAAGGGTTGAACGCAAAGGTACTTGACTACTGAGCATATCTCTAGCCCTTTTTATTTTTTGAAACAAGCCTCACTAAGTTGCTGAGGCTGACCTTGAACTTGAGATCCTCCTGCCTCAGTCTCCAGGGTTGCTAGGATTATAGGCATGTGCCACCACACTTGTCAGTGCTTTTGAGCACTCATTGCTTAATGAGCAATGGGAAGCTATTGAAGGGTTTGTCACAGGGATTTGGTAAAAGGAGGATTAACCCATTCATCCTTGCCTTCCTACATCACAGCCGTATTTTGAGGGCCTAATATGTATAGGGCACTCTGCTGAATGGTAAAAATAGAGCAATGAAATCAAACACATTTATATGAAGCTAATGAAATTTAGACTTCTACATCCATCACTTGCACAGGCCCTTATAAATACTTGTATTGGGAAGGGAAAGACTAGTTACAATCAAGATGCATTTCAGCATGAACATTTCTAGTAAATTGTCTACAGAAGTCTCAGAAGAGAGGGATCTTAGTATCTAAATCCTCAGTGATATGTTATGATTTCTTTTCTCATTCTAAGCAGCTATTCATATTTATACATAATTTGGTATTTGTAGTTTTACGTTCTTTTCTAACAAGTCTTTCTAAGTTGTATTTGTTTGAGGATCCACAAAACCTAGATCTACCCTGGTTCCAACTCTCTTGATGTCTTATGAGGGAGGCAGATAAGTAAACAACTAAAATATAGTATCATAGTGCAATGAGGAGGAAAGGCAAATAATCCAGATTTGGGCAGCTGTGGGGATGATGGAGGGAGGTAGCAAAATGCAGGGAACATTGGACCTGAAGAAAAAAATCAGCAGTAGAAAAGTGAAGAGAATTATAAAAATTGCAGATTCTACCTAGGGAGTACTAGGAACATCTTTGGGCCAAACAGAAAGTAGCTCTTGGTTGCCAAAGAAATACAAATCAAATTCCATTATTATTTTACAGAAAATTATGAATCTGGACTAAACTAGAGGGCAAGAAAATCTTTTATGGTTTTTCTCCATCTGTTCTGCCTATAATGGGAAAGATCAAAGAATTAAGTAAAACCTTGCCAGGAAGTAACAGAAGGTAATCCTAGATAAGGCTGGTAGGAAAAGCACTTAGTTAAAGTCAGTGCCTTGAGAGAATAGGTTAGATGAGTGCATTGTCTTCATATGTGGCGCACTTTGAAACATAAACATATATTTTACTACTATTCCTTAGCATTTAATGCTCTCAAGAATATAATTCTCCAAGTCCATCCAGTAGTAAATATTTTAGTTGTTAATATTATTTACTTCTTTAATTTTTTTCAGGTTATTACAGTGTATAGAAGAGTAAGAATATAATTGTTTACTCTTGTCTCTCCTTGTTGCCAAGGTTAAATGTTAGTTTGGTTGGTGCCTGCCCAGTCATCTATGTATCTACAAACATATATATCCCTAAGTTCATACACAGAGATAGCTTTCAAAACCCAGAAATGGAGCCTTATTGTACTTAATCTTTATCATCTCACTTAATCCATCTTATTTCTGTTGATCAATCTTAATTATTCTAGTGCTTACATGATATCAACAGGATGTTAATTTTTTAAATTATAGAAAACATTTTAAGCATTTGCAAAAAAGCAGAGAGAATTTGTATAACTCAGGTATCACACAATATAAAAAATTGTCAATTCATGACAGTTTTGTTTCTTCTACAGTCTCATCCGCTCTTCTACCTATTTATGAATAAACATTAAGGTTATGGCTAATATTTTCCCAAACAAATGCAACAGTAGTGAATATATTTGTAAATTTGCCTTTATATTTTTATTAACAAAACCTTGAGCCCCAGATCACTGGAGGGAATGTCAATTAGAATGTTCTTCAAAGAATCATCTGGGAAGGTAGGTGTCTTGCTTATATAAAATTACAAAAGAAAACTTAACAAAAAACTAAAATCTGGAATTTAGCTGTTTTATATTGCTGGGGACTTGGTTTTAATGGAAACCAGTCATTAGAGATAAATGTTCTCAGTTAAGATAAGCTGTAGCTTACATGTTAAACTAGTAAACTGGAACTTCAGAGCTATGTAGCTAGGATACTAATTGGAGACTATCAAGACTGGAACTTTATGGCACCTTTGAAGGGTACTCTAAATGTAATTATGGGAATATAAGTTTTTATATAGAGATTGTAAAAATTAGGTAAATGTGAGCTGTATTTAAGAGGGCACATTGCACTCAGATTTGTTAGTGTGATTTCTCCAAAGATTATCAGATGTTTGCATGGTTCAGACCTAGTTATAAAATCACACACTTTACCAATAAAAAAAACTTTGTATTTTTCTGGCGTAGAAAAAGAATTGATGTCTTTTTAAACTCTTCTGTTAGTTGAAGCTTTCCGAGGCATGACTCTTAATTCCTAGAGGATTTCAAAGTTCTGATTAAACATTATATGCTATAAAATATATTTTATTGACTGAGTGAACTATCACATTAATTATGTTGTGAAGTTTTAATGCCCCAATTAGTGAAGTTGGGAAAAGAGCAGAGCAAATAAAAGACATTTCTAAGGAAGAATCACTCCTCTTGGAGTTGAGTTGAATGAAAAGAGGGCATTTAAAATATGGAAGAATGAGGCTATATAGTTTTAGATACCAAAGAGGGCAATGGTATCATCAACAGAAAAGATGATTTCTGGGAGGGATGATGATGAATGAGTTCAGTTTTGAATACTCCTTTTGAGGCAGAGGAGATTCTTGGAGTCAGAGAATTATTGGCTAGAAATGTTGAATTTAGAGCACTTCATCTAGAGATGTAGGCTACAATCATTTAAATAAGTCATCCACTGGAGCTTTTAAAAGTATTCAAGGCAGAAGAATAGGTCTTAGAATATCTCCATGTGTAGGACACAGAAAGGTAGGATGAGTCTGAGAAGCTGTTAGAGATGAAAGTCTGGTTAGAGCAGTTATCCTAAAGAGAAGAGTTAGCCCTTTCCTGTGTCCTTCACAATGACTTTGTCATTAAAGGGAAGTCAAAGGTATTTTTCATTTGCCCATTTGAATAAATGGCTACAATGACTGGAGGAAATCCTTAGTTAGGATACTGAGCTTGTTTTATTACTTTTGTAATTATTTTATAATCAAATATTATCACTAAGATATAGAGAACTCTTCATTTTTTCTACAAAGACCATTATCATATTGGAAATTTAATTGTTTATATGTCTCACCTAGATAAGGTACAAGGGAGCAATAAAGAAATGTCAAAAAAATATTCCAAATAAAACTCCAGAGCCATCACATTCATGAAATGGAATCCTTCAATGAGCACAACTTGTAGGATCCATGTGAATAGCGGGGGCAAGTGAACTAACATTGAGTACTTATAGTCTGATATTACAGGGTGTCCTTTAAATTTCAAAACAGAGGGGTGCATGATACTCATTCTTCTGAGGAGACTGAGACTTAGATACAAGAGTCACATACCAACTTGGATAAAAAATTGATGTAAAAAGTAAGATTCTCATAATCTTTGAGTGTGGGGGGCATAAGAAGTTTAGATGATATAAGAACAGTAGATACAACAGTGTGAATGTACTGAATGCCATTGAACTATAAACTTAAAGTGGTTGAAATGGTAAATTTATGTTATTTATATTTTACAACTCCCACAAAAGAAGAATGGCAGAAGTTTGAAAATGTTGAAGTTGAATGTGGGAATTCTCTATATTTTATTCACAATTTATGTTTAAATTTAATTTTTTTAATTTTAAAAAATTAATAATCTTTGAAGGTAAACTTAAAGGTTTACAAAATCTTTTCCAAAGCATGAGAATCAGGGACATAAAATATCTATTGCACAACATCCCTGTAACAGTCTAATTACTTGAGAAACTGCACCCCTTTAACCGAGTACTGACCGTGAGATCGTCATCACAATATATTCTAATAGTTTTAGTACTTAGTGTTTTTTATATTGTATACTACATCTTTTATACTGTATACTATATATATGTAATATTTTTATGAAGTAGGTCTTATCTCTCCCCTTTTGCAGAGAGCTGCAGTGACTTGCCCATGGTCTCCTAGGAAGTTCAGAGGCAAAGCTAGGATTCAAATACAGGTTTCTTGACTCTCATTGTCCAGTGCTCTGTCCCCTGCACTCCCTGCATGGTGTTAATTTGATAGTGGCATCTTTATGATTTCTCTTCTAGTGTTCTGGGGCTCTAAGCCTGAACTGTTTGCTCGTCAGTCGTGCCTCTGGCAAGTCAGTGAACTTCAATGAACTTTATTTTCCTCATTTGGAAACTGAGGGCCCTGGACTAAATGAGAGTTTCAGTACTTCATTTCTAAATATTTGCAGATTTGATTTGATCGTGACTTAGGCACTAATAGAGATATAGTGATTAAATAGACCTGTTGCATGTGCTAGGTCACATGCAGAGAGTTTTGTTTTTATTTCTGAATACCCTATTTTAAGGGAGATAAGATAAAGAAAATTTAACCTGTGAACAACCATAGTTCATGTCCTCAAGGCCGTCATTATCCAGTGGACTAGTTATACTCATGTTATAGAAATTCATGCTCAATTCCTATCCCTTCTCATTCCTTATGTTTTCTATATGAACTTTGTTTTTTCTAATATTTCCTTCTCCACTATTCCTACTGACAAAATTTCCAGCCACACTTTTTTTTTTCGCTCTCTTTTCCTTTTAGTTTCATGACCAGATAAACTATAAAGCCATTGAAGAAAAACAATCTTTTAGAGACTCTTGCGATAGTCACTGGGTTTCTAAACTAATTTCAATTTCCTAAATGTTTAACAATTTTCTTCACATTGCCTAAATAAAAGCAACTTATTTATTTACCTAATTATGCCATACATTTTCTTAACTGTATAGATTTATATTCAAAATTAGTATTTTTATTTATTAGAAGTATTTAAAATTTTCCCTTATCATTTATAACTCACATTCTGTTTTCCATCTCCTTTGTTCTTATTTTTTGAGTGACTTGAGATTTTTTCCCCAAGGATGTATTCAGGATATTGAAGAAGTAAGGAAATCCTTCCTGTATTTGTATTTAATTTATAGAAATTAGCTTACATTACACTCTTATTTTTTTAATTAACATTTTATCTTCTAAAACATTAACACATATTGTTTATTCCTAGAAAAACATAGATTTTACTATTTCATCCTCCTTAGCATATTAGTTATAGAACAAACTGACATTTTGTACCTTCTGATACAAAAAGGAGAATCTTTTCATAACCTGTCATCAGACAAAACCAAATTGAGACATACTGCAAAATGAATGGCGTGAAGGTACTTTTTATTTATTTATTTATCTATTTATTTATTTATTTATTTTTGGTACTAGTGATTGAACTCAAGGCACTCAACCATTTAGCCACATCCTCAGCCCTATTTTGTATTTTATTTAGAGACAGAATCTCACTGAGTTGCTTAGCACCTTGCTAAGTTGGTGAGGCTGGCTTTGAACTTGTGATCCTCCTGCCTCAGCCTCCAGAGCCACTGAGATTACAGACTTGAGCCACCATGCCTAGTTCAAATGTACTTTTTGAAAATATCAGTGTCATGAAAGACAGAGAAGGGATGAGGAACAGTTCCAGGTTCAAGGAGACTAAAGAGGCATGAAAATTAAATGGAACATATGATCTTGGGTTTGATCAGTAATATTTCTATAAAGGATATTTTTGGATTTAATAGCAAAATTTAAGAAGGATCGATAAATTAGATTATAATATCTAATGATTCTGCTATTTTCCTTGAGATTTACATTTAGAAAGTCTTTTATGGGGAAGCAGTATAAAAACCCAAATGTTGAGTATAATTTTTTGATTTTGATCATTATTATTATGGTTACTTTAGTGAAAATTTCCTGATTTTGACATTTGTATTTCCACAATTATCCTTGATCTTAGGAAGATACACTACAATATTTTGGGGTTAGGGAGAAAAGAGCCACTCATTTCAGCTCTTGAGATCCCCCAGGTTTAAGTGTTTCCTCCGCCTCCGCCTGCTTCTGTGACTTTTCAGGATTCATGTCCTACTTCCCACGTTTTTTCATTAGGATTCAGCAGCCGTGGCCTGCCTTGTGTTTCTCAAGCATTCCAAGCTTGTTCTGCCTTAGAGCCTTTGTACTTGCTATTTTTTTCTGCCTACAGCATTCTCCCAGATCTGTACTTGGCTGGCTTCTCCTCATCATTGGGCCCTGGCTCAAATGTGACACTTCAACACCTCACCTCAGGACAGCATTCTCTGACTACTCAAACAAAAGTATTTCTCAATTACATGAACCTGTTTTCCTGTCTTCATGGGATTTATCCTTATCTGAATTTATCTTGTTTATTTATTGCCTGTCACCTCCCTCACTTCCCATTCTTCTGTCTCTACCTAGTTAGAAAATAGGTCAATAAAAGCAGGACCTTGTCTGTCTTGATAACTGTTATATACTCACTGTTCAGAAAAATACCTGGCACATAGCAGGTCTCCAATAATATTTACTGAATAAATTTACATGTACAAAGACTAGAATAAATACCAGCAGAAAGTAATATGGGAAGTGTTGTTATATATAACTAAAAAAAAATGAATTCAATTAGCCAGTTGGCTTTACAATAGAAAGTGCCATTACTCTAGAAGAGTTAATACCTAAATTGCTTTCTGCCATACTGCTGGCACTGACTTCTACCTACAGGGAGGGCCTGAAGGAATAAGGCATATAGGATTAGGAAGAATAGAATTTCTGAACTTAAGCAGTATGACAGTTAAAGGAGAACATATCGAAAAGCCAAACAATCCTGGGTTATTTGGAGCAGTAGATATGTCTCTGAGAGACAAAGGGATCTCCAGGTTTGAGGAAATAGGACATTTACATACTTTGAGAACAACCCATTGGCCTGAGGGCTCATCCTAATGAAAAATTTCACATTCCAACTTATTTTTTTTGTCTGTGAAGTAGGCATGTCATTATTACTTTGCCACATTTTGAGACGTGCTGGAGAAGAGCTAAGGCAAGCATTTGTTTAATAAAGGCACTAAGTAACAACATTCCTCATTTCATCTTCTTCCGACCTTTTCAAAGCTCTCCTTTAAAGCTGTTCTCTTTGAGGCTGTATTTACTCCATATTAAATGTCTGAGTAAATTCTTTGGGTAAGGGCCAGTCTTCATGGTGTTCTTGCTAATGCAAGGCTTTGGAGCTATCTATAAATGACAGGTCTCCTTTGTACAATTGGTTGGAGCAGTAACCACCACTCTGACCCCTGGGTGGCAGGAGCCATTTCCCATTCTTCATTTTTTGTAGGAATTTGTATGGAGCTGGGCTTCATTAGACTCTTTTTAATGCATAAAAATGCCAACCACACTTTGCAGACATGATGTTTTCAGGCACTTGTAAGTTCAAAAATACCCTTTATTCTTTCCAATTCAGTAAGAAGGCTGTTCCCCATGGAGGCCTAGCCACAAAGCAAGTTTGAAGTTTTCTTTTGTTTGGTTTATGTGGAGCTATTGGTAAAGTAGCTATAGAAGCCCCTCCACTCTTTTTTCTATGTTTGGGGTAGGGGAAGTGAATGGGAAGAACAAAGCTAAAATTGTCTTCATTTTGCCCTTCCTTATGTTGAAAGGGATAAAACAAATTTTGCTTAGATTTACACAGAGACAAAAACCAATACTATTTTCACCTTGATGACAAAAAGATACAAATGAATGGCTAAAGATTAGATTTAGCTGAGAATGCAGCTCGGTGGTAAAGCCCTTGCCTAGCATGTGCAAGGTCCTGGGTTCAATTTCCAGTGCATGTGTGCGCGCATGCACGCACACACACACACACACACACACATGCATGCACACACCCAAAAAGAAAGAAAAGATTAGATTTATTGGCTAAAAAGAAAATTGCATTGCATGTGATGAGATTGTATTCTAGCAGAAATATCTTTGCATAAATAATATGCATAGAATCTTACTCATTTTTCCTTTAACATATCTGAGATAGCACGGAAAATATTCAAACTAGTGTAATTTCAAAGAGCCATTGCCATTTTATATATGCTAGAAAAATAAAGTTTAATAATAAGTAGAAAATTTGAACTAGAAATCACATAACAGGAAGAATAATTTAGTTAGAGGAATGTGGAATTAGACATCAGAAAACTTTGTTTCATGGGTCTGTTTCCATGCAATGCTAGACATATCTTGTGATCTCTCTAGACCTTGAGTCAAACATTCAACTCAATGGGCAATATAATAGGAAAAAGAGGTATGGAATTATTTTGGAAAGAAATAAGTACTCCAATACCAAGGGACCAAAGAGTTATTTAATTAAGTAGAAGTAGCTCTGCAACACAATTGCATTTGTTTTATAGAGGTAATTTTTCTGTGAGATTATTGTCATTTAAATGGTATTGTGGTCAAATATTTTAAACATATGTAAGGTAAACAAACCCTTATTCACAAAATGATCCCTTATAAGGAGAAAGTCCACTTATTTTCCCTCTTTTTTCATAGTAGATGTACTAAACATATAGTCTGTATTCACTGCCTTGACTTTTGCAGCACATTCTCAGTCCTAAACCTCAACCAATCTGGCTTCCACTTCTACCACTGTCCGTAGTTTTCTTGGAGTTCATTAGTCATCATCTAATGGTCAAATCAAGCAGCCTTTGTCCAGGCTTTATACTGAGTGTCTGCAGTAGTATTGCATTGACTCCCTCTTCCAGGTTTTCATGTTCCCAACCCCCACCCCCGTCAATTCAGCATTCATCTTATCTTCATGTTCTACAGGGAAAAACAATGACGCATTGTGGGAAAATGATCAACATGAAACACAATGCTATATGTAAGTTATGAAACATGAGATAGTCTCTTTGTTTTAGGACAGTAAATTAACAAAAAAAAAAACCTTTCAGAATGTTTGATAGAAATTCTGAAACAGAGGAACTGAGTGCCATCTTGTGGCAAGGCAGGCCCTACCACATTTAATTTGGCATACCTTGTCCCCTACCCCCTAAAATTTTAGCAATGTCCTCCCTGTCTCTGGGTCACTTGACACTGAAGACCACTCATTTTTAAAGCTGTTTTATACCTAGACTGTGACTAGCTCTCAGTCTTTATATTCCATTATCTTCTAAATTTTTTTCAAAATTCAGTATTATATCACCTTGCTATTTTGAAAACCTCCTTCCTTAAATCTCATTGTCATTACTTCATGTTCATTCTTCACTCATTCTGACTTCCTGTTATATATTCTTGATAATTCCATTTATTTCAATATTTGCCCCCGTGACTCTATACTGACTCAGCCCTTAGTAGAGTTACTAAATACAGATGCCCAGTAAAATTTGAATTTTAAATAAAGAACAAACAATATTTTAACATAATTATGACCAAACTATTAACATGGGACATGTTTATAATGAGAAATTACTTGTGGTTTATCTTAACTTCATATTTAACCGGGTATCTAGCCATTAGTCTTGTCTTCTTTTCCCATTTGTGGTATATACAAAGCTATAGTGCTCAGGTTCCTCTTCATAGAAGTATTTGCTGTCCCCAGCTATCAGCTCCTTCAGGATCTGCCTCAGCTGCAGAAAGCTGCCATATCCAAGGTCAGCCCTTTTCTAGGTAGCCCACATCAGTGATTGAATGGGATGGGGCCATAAAATCACAACCATTTTGGTCTATTTCAGGACAATTCTGACAGGCCATATATACTTCAGAGTTCCCCACCAGGTTGGACATTTTTGCCTTGCAGTCTGAATCCTTTCTCTATCCAATCTACTTTCCTACCTTCACTTTCTTTTTTTTCCTTGTGGTGCTGGAGATATAACCCAGGGCCTCACACATACTGGGCAAACACTCTACCATTGAACTATATCCCCAGCTTTTACCTTCCTTTCAAAGGTGTTGATCATTAATAAACATTCAGACTCAGAGTTTGCTCTTGAAGAACTCAACCTGCAATACTCATCGTTTTGCTCCTTCTTTTGATTTCAACTATGACCCCTCTTTCTTTTTATCTCTCATCCAACAAGTATCTATCGAATTCCTATAATGTTCCAAGAACTGTATCACTTGGGTTATAATAGTGAACAACACACACGCGCGCGCACACACACGTCTCATGGAGTTTACATTCTGTTGGGGAAGACAGATAATAAAATAAACAGGTAAAATGTATTCTAAGTTATATAGTGACAAGTGCTAAAGAAAAAAAAAAGCAAGAGAAGGACAAGAAATGTACATGTGTGAGTGTATGTGAGTATTTGTTTTCTGGAGTATCAGAGGTGTGTGGAAATTTATAGTATCCAAAGAAAGTGTATTAATCAGAATAAGTTATGCTATTCTATAACACTAAACCTAGGTATTAGTGGTTTTACCCAACACAAGTTTAGCTTTTGTTTATAGGAAGTCTGATGTAGGCAATTAATCACCTCATTTCGCAACTCTGGAACCCAGGCTTCCTTCATATTGTGATGCTGCCACATAGACTGAAGGAGATGAAGATAGATCAGTATCCAGGAAATCTCTTGGCCTGGGAATGATGCATCTCTCTCCCGCACATATTTTCAATTCCAAAACTAGTCATATGCTTTCACACTAGCTATAGGGAAGCCAAAAAAAAAAATTTCCCCTTGCCTGCCCAGGAAGAGGAAATGGTACTATGACTATGCCATATTTGTTTCCTCCATAGAAGGCTTTACTGAAAAAAGTGACATTTGAGTAAAGACCTACAGGAATTTTCCCAGAAATTTTGCTCTATTTTAAGATCTATTTGTTTCAACTATATTATCACTCATGACCCCTATTCTATTGAATTCTTGCAGTCATCTTGCATTTTTTTCAGTTCATGATATTTATTACTAGAGGGTTGTTTACAGTTGTATTCTTTTTTTTTTTCACATTTTCTATCTAAAAAATCAAAAGCCTGTCTCATGTCTGTAATATTGCATTAACCTCCTATATTCTAGTTATGTCTCAAGTCCTTTCCCAATCTCCATTTCCCAATCTATCTTCTGTGCCATAATTGTAGTGAAAGTTCTGAAGCAAAAATTTATATTTGATATACTTATATTTGATATATTTTTAAATGATTTATATTTGATATATTTTTTAATTATACATAAATATGTCAGACTTAGCCATATAGACCATATAGACATGCATAGCTGTATATGTTAATGTTATCTATGTTTTAAGCTTTTACAGAAAAGGTTTCTTATTATATACCTCCTTTTATGACTTGTTTACTCAATCATTTTGTCTTGGGTATTGATTTTTATTCACATAAATCTAGTTCTTTAATTTTATATGATGTAGGGAGTTTCCCCATGTATAAACAGCATTTAACCATTCCTCTACTGAGTGGTTTATTTTTTTTTGCTGATAAAAGCAGTGTTTTGATGAATATTCTTATAAGCATCCCCAGGTAAACATAAGTAAGGATTTACCTAGAGTGTATTTAGAAAGAAATATAATTACTGTGTAATTTCACATCTCTTAACTTTTAAGGTATTACCAAGTTGATCTTCAGAATAGTTGTCCTGGTTTATTGTATTCCTATAAGTTGTATAAATATTTTAAATAAAATATTAATTTTCATTTGCTAAAAAAATCCTGATTTATGATTTTTCTTAAAATTTATTTTTTTATTTATAACAACCCAATTGTAACCATGCATCTGTAATTTATAACTACTATTATGTTATTTTTGCAAGTCTTAAAAGAGCAAGACTGAAAAAATAGAATTAAAATACCTTCCTAATAAAAGTTATCTATTTATTAGCCAACACTGATAAAATTTCTCTAAGTATTAGAAATTTTTGTTTTTCTTTTTTGATTGTGGTTTGGTTTTTAGATTTAAACACTTTGCAAATTTCCCCCAGCTCTTAAACTATTTGCTCATAATTTACCAGAGAAGACATTACCTGCTTTATGAGAACTCTGTAAATAGCTCTCAGAATCTTCTAATCTTGCCTTCCTGCATATACTTTCTTTCCCTTTTCCTCTCTCTCCTATCCTCCTTTTATTTTCATATAGAAAACAATTTTAATTCCATGTAATTTAAAGAAATCTGTTCATAAAATTGTAATTTGAAGGAGGAAAAAATAAATCATGTGCAATCCCCATGCTTGTAACTAATGTGTGGCTCTCTCTAGTCTTTTCCTAATTAGGCAACTCTCTACTCTTTCATGTCAACCTCTTGGTAAAAGGCTCCTAAGTTAAATCCAATCATTTGTAATTGGAGATCAGTACCCTTAAAAACATTGGTAGTATTAGAACTGCTTGCTAGTTTATGAGCTTTTTGATATTAGATATTGTTCATTTTGTATTCCTTTAATTTGCTCAATGCATGCTATGACTAGATACTCAATGAATGTGGAATGAGTAAATGAATTAATGCTAGAAGCTTCTTAAGAGATCTATACTTGTTTTGTATCTGAACATTTAAAAACACATTTTTAAAGTAAAAGTTTTGAAAAACAATACATGCTAATTCTCAAGATAATTCTCTAGTAGGGCTTGAGTAGGTAAAGCAGAGCCCATGGTGTGTGTAAGTAAGCTTTTTCTGGTTTACTATGTGCCTGAGCTCTCCCCTTGAATAAAATATTTGAATTCTGGAAAGTGACACCTTCTCTCATTTTATGCTCCCACTGCCCATGTGAGTGAGTTCTGTGCATCAAACAAATGATAGAAAATGAGGCACTAAAAAATGAATTTTTCCATTTCATGGTCTACTGTTTCACCAACATATTTACATAGAATCACATCTCTAAACCAATAACCAAAGAAGGAGCTGAATTTCATACTGCCACTTAAAATTCATCTCTCACTGAACATGCACCATGTTGTTTAGCTATTCCTTTGTAATTTGATATAAACCTAAAAAAGGATATGTTTTAGATTTCCATTCTGTCATCAACAAAGCCCATTAAATTTGACTTTGACTTGGATCTTTATCCTGTATTTGACTTTAACAACTTCTTTAAGATGATTTTTCCCAGGAAGTGAAACCTCTTCTATATCAGAATTTATGGTCTCTTGTGATTGATCTAGAGCAACTTCATAGATTCATGAATTTTTAGAGCAGAGAGCAGATGGATATTAAAGATAGGGGTAACCAAAGCACCCCTTAGCAAGAAAGTAAAATAGGAGGCATCACAATACTGGACCTCAAATTATACTACAGAGCTATAGTAACAAAACAAAAAAAAACAAAAAAAACCACAACATGGTACTAGCACTAAAATGAGCATGAAAACCAATAAAATAGAATAGAAGACATAGAGGCAAATACTCATAAATACAGTTATCTCATAAAAAAGTGCTGAAAAAATATGTTGGAGAAAAGATAGCCTTTTAAACAAATGGTGCTAGGAAAATTGGAAATCCATATGTAGTAGAATGAAATTCAACACCTATCTCTCACCCTGCACAAAACTCTACTCAAAGTGGATTAAAGACCTAAGAAGTAGACTAGAAACCCTGAAGCTGCTAGAAGAAAATATAGGCCCAACAATCTGACATATTGGCTGAGAATTGACTTCTGACTTACCAAGACTCCTAAAGCATAAGAAGTAAAATAAAAATCAATAAATGGAAGGCATCAAATTAAAAATCTTCACAGCAAAGGAAACAAGGGCATGGAACAAAGAGCCTATGGAATGGGAGAAAATCTTTGCCACCTGCTCCTCAGATAGGCATTAATATCCAAAATACACAAAGAACTGGAAAAACTTAACACCAAAATAATAAATAACCCAAATCAATAAATGGCAAAGAAACTAAACTTCTCAAAAGAAAAAATATGAATATTCAACAAATATATGAAAAATATATCTTCAACATAATTAAAGCTTAATTTTGCTGGTTGGCATCCATTTTCTTTCAGAGATTGGAATTTATTCCAAGCCCTCCTACCTTGTAGGGTCGGGGTTGAAAAATCTGTTGAAATCTAGATGGGCTTACCTCTAAATGTGACCAGTCATTTTTCTCTTGCAGCTTTTAATAGTCTATCCTTATTCTGTGTATTAAGCATTTTTCATAATAACGTGTCTTGGAGTGCATCTGTTGTAATTTTGTATCTCTGGAGTCCTGTAAGCCTCCTGTATTTGAATTTCATTTTATTTTTAAGGTTTTGAAAATTTTCTGAGATTATTTCATTGAAAAGATTGTGCATTCCTTTAGTTTGTATTTCATAACCTTGTTCTTTCCTAAAGGCTAATCTTAAATTTAGCCTTTTTAATATTATCCTGGCTTTCTTGAATATTATGTTCCTGGTCTTTTTAACATCTTTTCTCTATGAATATCTTTTCAAGATTGTATACTTTGTAGTCAAGGCCTGAAAAATCTATCTTCAAAGTGGTCTAATCTTTTGGTGATGCTTTACATTGAATTTTTAATTTATTTTATTGATTACTTCATTTCAAGGATTTTTGTTTGGTTCTTTTTCAGAATCTCTTTTTATTGAAGTTATCTTTCACTTCTGAATTTTCTCTCTGATTTCACTCATTACATTGTCTTTTATCTCATAGAATATTTTATGAACTTTCTGAATTTGTTCTCAGACATTTGCTCCACTGTGGTGTCAATGAATTCTGTTTTTGAAGCATTATGGGTTGTTTAGGATGTTTTTTTCTCTTGTTTTTGTTGCTTTGTTTTTTCATATTGTTTGTATGTCTACCCATCTATTGGTATAGTTCTTTTTCTTTATATATATATATATATATATATATATATATATATATATATATATACACACACACACACATATATATGTATATATATACACATATATGTATATATATACACACACACACACATATATATATATATATATATATATATTTAGTTGTAGGTGGACACAATATCTGTATTTTATTTCTTATTTTTTATGTGGTGCTGAGGATTGAACCCAGGGCCTCATGCTTACAAGGCAAACACTCTACCACTGAGCTACAATCCTAGCCCTCTAACTTTTTCTTTATGAGCTTCTTTTTTATTAAGAGCCTTGAGTTGGGTGATTATCCAGATATTGATATTTTAATTCAGTGTGTGAACTCTGCTGATCCCAATATCAGCACCACTTTAAGAGATGCCACTGTGCCCTATTTACTATAATCACTTCTAAGCCAAGCCTTGTTCTATTCAACCTTATAAAAACAAAAACTTGTTGCAATTGTTCTCTGTGGCTCTCCAAATTCAGGTATAAATATATAATAAAGTTCTGGAACAGGTCAAAAAATTAGATGTTAAATTTAGTAATCTTACTATAACCTTAAGTGGAGGCTAAAAGGAGGAAGGAAAATGGACAAATAGGAGAGGGATATAGAAAGAGAGAGAGTGTGTGAGACAGAGAGAAAGGAAGGAAAGTAGGAAGGAAAGAAGGAAGGAAGGGAGGGAGGGAAGGAGAGAGGGAGAGAGAAACTATAAAAGGGTAATTTACACCAAGGTAGAAAGGAGAAATAGAATTATTTAAGGTGGTAGTGGATAGTGCAAGAGGATGAGTAGGGGGCAAGAGAAGCAGGTATTAAGCCAGAGTTAGGTAAACAAAGATAGGAAGATTGATTCTAATTAATGCTTTTAACTGTTAGATGAAATGCATTCAAATGGGTTGAAAGTACAATGTTAGCTATTGGGTTAAAAATTATCATTCAAGTTAAGGAGTTACTTATCTGATCAAAGTTGTCAAGGTAAGGAAAATTCTTGTTGAATCAGTGTTTGGATTTCACTGGGGTTTGGACATTTAGCAGAGGTCCCTCAGTTTTTTGGCTATAGATTTGTTCTGAGTTGCAGGGGCAATTCCCTATTTCCTGCGAATCTCCTATGAGCAGCTTCTGGTTTGTCAGCTCAGGGACCTGCAGCTGACTGCTCAGGGGATGCAGATTTGTGAGCTGGCTGTTGGATGCAGGCTCTGAAAGCCAAAGCTGCCTCATTGTTATCTGTTACACTGCCCAGAGCTTTCTACCCTTGCGTGGGTTGCAGAGGCTGAGCAGGGTTAGGTGCACTCCCCTGGCATAGGTCCCCACCAGCCCATTCATTCTTCTTCACAGGGCAGGGGAAGGCAGAGGGATGTCAGCAATTTGTGGCTAGTAGTGGTCCTTCTAGAAGATGTTTCTGACTGTGTTCTTAAGAGATTCCATGGCAGGGGACTTCCACTGGTTTAATTTGCAGCTGTCTGGGCATGGGAAGATGCCGTGCTTATTTAAGAGGGGGACTAGTCAGCTGAGGGCTCCACAAAATGTCTGTGGACCCCCCAGCTCAGCTTTCTTTTCACAATTTGGTTTTAAGCTATTTGTGCTGTTTTGAGGAGCCTTCTGTTACTTTTGTGCTTTAAATTTTGTCTGTCTTTCCCACAGTTTTTTTTTTGCTATCTTTAGTCCCTTCATTTTTTATTTTTTAATTTTTTATTTGTACTAATTAGATATACATGATAACAGAATGCATTTCAATTCATTGTACACAAATGGAGCACAAGTTTTCATTTCTCTGGTTGTACACCATGTAGAGTCCAACAATTTTCAAGTGGATGTGCTTAAGAGAATGTCTGCTTCCCTCCATCCCTCTCTCTGTTGCCCCTCCCCCCTTCTCATCCACAGGTTCAGGTTCAGGATTAGAGTACTCTGAGTTTGTTTTCTGCTCTGGTAACCTATCTTCTAGTCTCTGCAGATCTCCGACTATGCAATATCAAATCTTAGAGCATTTGTTTTTTCATCCACCTCTCAATTCTGCTTTTCCTTCGCTGCCTCCTTTCTGTGTTGTGAGGAGATTGAGACTGGCTGCCTAGGTTGCTTCCCTTATCTTCTATGCCCCCACAAGTTGTTTTGTTACAAGGAAGACGTCTACTGGAAGAACAGTTTAGCAAAGGTGACTGGCTCCACCCCCTCATTCCCTCCAAAACCTTTTATTCTGAAAACTGTAAACCCTTGAGGAAAGTTGAAAGAATAGCTTTTTCAACTGTTTACAGCTGGCTACATTTGCTTTCTCTCTATGATTTTTCACTTGAGAATAAGTTGCAGACATGATGACAATTTCACTCCTACATACCTTAGGATGCATCTCCTAACAGTAACCACAGGGTTACCTTATTATACCTAAGAAATCTAACATTTATTATTCAATATCATATAATACACAGTTTGTATCCTACTTTTTCCTATTTATCCCAGTAACATCTGTGGAAGCTTTCCCCACCTCCCTCCCTCCCAATCCTGGATGCAGAATCATGCATGTATTTAGTTTGCTTGTCTCTTTAGTCTTCTTTCAGTCTAGAACAGCTCTTCCAATTATATTTATCTTTTGTGACATTGATATTTTTGAGAACATTTTTAAAGAGCCCAGCTCAGTTTTCTTGTAGAATGCACCTAAATCTGGATTTGTCAGATTGCTTACTTATGGTTAGATTCTGTTTAAATATATTTGGCAAGAATACTGAATAGGTGATGTGTAGATGTGCTTTTTATAAAGCACCACAGGCAGCAGTATGGAGAGAAGATTACAGGGTGCCTGGTGAGGAGGGCATGGAGTCTATTCAGGTGAATGACATAATGGCTTGAATCAGAGTAATGGTGGAGGAATTTAAGAAGGTCAAATCTGGGGAGGATTTAGAATACCTAAAGACCAGCTTTTGTTGTGGTAGGTGATATGGAAAAACCTATGATAATTCCAGGGTTACTAAAAACGACTGTCATCCATCAGTTCAGGAAATAGCAGGAAAAAAATAAGATTACTGGTGTGGCTGATGAGTTTGGTTGTTTGTTGTTGTTTTTTCACATGTACCATTGGAAATGCCCACAAGTCATTCAAATGAGATCATTGATATGACCAGTCTGGTGTTCAGAAGAGCCCTACACTGGAAATTTAAATTTGGTACTAAAATACTAACATATAGATAGTGGGTAAAGCCATAGAGATGGATCAGATTGCCAGATTATGGGTGACAAAACATTCCTAGTTAAGATTTAGCAGTCTAATGCTCCTAGTCCAGTGCTCTTTCCCAGTAGTTATTGCTACAGTTTTCAGACTTTTAAGTTCTAAGGTTGTTCCACTAACTTACATTTTAGACATAAACTAAATACAGATTTATGGGGCTTCATTATGGATTGCATTTGCCCCAATGACTTGATAGTCACTGGCACTGACCTCTTAATCATAGTGATCTATGTTTCATTCAGGAACCCTTAGATAAGTGTGAGGTTGTTTGATACATGGGAGTGACAGCCTGGTTAAAATGGAACTGCCAGACCTCCCCATTGTTATTTGGTTCAGTCTCACAATGTGCTGAGGCACATTATGCAAATCAACCAAACATAATAAAGATGATCATACATTCCCTGTGCATGTGCAGATGTGTTTCTGCAATCTGCATTGCAATTCTCTGATGGAATAGTTCCAGACTGACCTAGCAGAAGAAAGGAAGAATGTTCTCTCAGCTCCATTTAGTACTTTATCAAATCTGACTGCTGCGTTTCTGCCTGGAGCTTTTAGCAAATGTAGAAGAGTCAAAATGCAATCGTTTCTCTCCACTCCAAGAAATTTTCTGTAATCTTTCCACAGGTGAAAATCTAAATCACCAACAAGACTAGAGAGTATTCTATTTGACACTCGTGGTTTCTGGTACCAGAAACTTTGCCGTATCTGACATGCTTAGAATCGTGTTGGATGAATATATACAAAATAGAAATAATTATTCTTATTCTCTAAAGAGGAGATGGAGGAGATGGGGCAATGTGAGAGGGAAAGAGAAAGCCTAAAAACTTCTTGCAGGAAAAGGGGAAGCTGAGTGTAGTGGGGAAGGATGAGTGTTCAGCTGCCAATACCTGTAACTTAACAACTGACATTTTCCAGATATCACTTCAGGGAAGACAACACCTGATTTCACTTAAAACTGCAGCATCTGCCCTGATGCTTTCCCCTGGCCAGCCCCATGCCTAACCCGCCAGCACCACAAGGACTAAGAAGGATGCAATTATCGGGTGAATGGGGGTTGGGATGAGTGGGAACTTCTTGAGAGCCAACATCAGAATTCTGATCTGATTGTGCAGCTGACTTTGTAGGTTTCTCCCACATACTAACAATGCAGACACGTGCCAAGAAGTAAGAGAGAGCTGGAACAATCATTTCAACATAATGCAATTTTTTGTTTTGGTGGTAGTGTTTTAATAGCTGTGGCTCTCTCACTTCTGCTTTCTTGAATCATCAATACTACTTGATAATGTGGAGCACTTAAGAATTTTTCTCTTGAATATTATATAGCCTTGCCAAGTAGAACTGTAAAAAATGATCAGGGCACTATTATTCAGTCATTTCCTTCTTTCCTATTTTGATCCTTACTGTCTTCTCTGCTTTTGCTCTTTATGTGTAGGTACACACATGCACAAACATAAGCACATGCATGTAGGAATATATATGTGTACATACAAACATAAAACATTAAAAAGTATATGTATACATACATATGTTTATCCAAAAGATGATATGAATTTTCTGATGTTAGTTTTACTCTAAAAGATTTTATTAAGGCTGAAATAAGACATGAAACCCAGAATAGCAGCCAATGCAGAAAACTTCAAAATCAACAGAACTATTTGGTGAGTTTTTTACAACAAAAATATATTTGTTGTTTTTGAAGTCTGCTATTTTTCCACTTAGAAATATATTTTTCTCATAACAAGAATTTTTTACTCTAGTGCCTTTATTGAGTTTCATTCTGCTAATTTATTTATTCACTCCTCTATTTCTGGAAATTTAGTGTCTTCTCCCCTTCCCCTCCCCCTCCCTCTCCCTTCCTCTCCCCCTCCTCTTTCTTCTTCTTCTCTGGCTCCCCTCCCTCCCTCCCTCCCTCATTAAACAAAGCTGTGATAAACATTCTTATGCACTCTTGAATCTATTCCTTTATATTTCCTGAGATACAATTTTTAGAAGTTGTGTTTTTGAGTCAAAGGGTCTGTACACTTTTAAAGCTTTTGGTACATGTTGCCAAAAATTTCTTCCCTGCAGAGTTTTTAAAGTCTTATTAGGATTATCCAACTTACAATTTTCATATGTGGATTGGTGTAAGAGCAAGAGATTACAAGTTACAAGGGAGGTCATTATTATATATCCTAAAAGTGTCTAAACTGGGATAATTGGGGTAGTCATCACTGAAGACTGTGCAAGAGTAATAACTATTTAATCTTCTGGACTTAGAGAAAGAGAGCCTATCTAAGAACTGGGCCTCTGATTCTCTATTGATGGCATACTAATTGGAGCATAGGTAGTGCTCATATCTAAATGAACCCACAGGACCTGAGATGCAGAATACTAAAATCCTAGAGTCTCATTTGAAAATAATCCAGGAAAATAACATGGACATAATATTATACTAGAAAAATAATTATATTGTAATGGGATAAATTCTTTCATATGTCCCTTCTGAATTAAGTATTTCCAACATATAGAATGTGCTTAACTGCTAGGTAGTAGTTCATTTATCTCTGGTAACAATCTCAGAAACACACTATCATAAGTAAGCTTTTAAATGAAAGGCAGGCAAAGTGGAAGTTAAGGACCTCCACAAGAAGAGGAAATAGATCTTCTCTGACCAAAATCTTCTCTAATCGAAACTTTTCTTGGCCTTATGAACTTACTTCAGCCTAATGAAATAACTATTCTTACAATCTTAGTCTTTCCTAGAAATCTCCAGTATTTAATAAATTCTGTTCAGAATTCCAGTTTTTGAGGAATAATTTTCATATTCAACATTCTTTGTTAATGATATTTTTGTCTCGAGAATTAGTACACACACATGTTCAAGTGATGTAACATTCCTCTTCCTTTTCCATACCCATTCTTGTAATGAGTCAAGTCAATTGACAAATAGCAGGCATCTACTTTGCATTACACAATTCTAGGATTCCAATTATCACCTGACCTCTATAAGTTCTACTGTAATATGAGGACCATGATGAGGCTTTGGGTCTCCAAGGAATTAATTATTCTATTCAGATAGTGTGTTAGATATTACTCAAAATGTCTGGATGTTCCCTTTTCTTCAGTTTAGTCACCTGAATAAATAGGCATAGATCCATTTGGGGAAGGAAAATTACTATAATATGTAATACTGCAATATTCTTCCCAGAGACCTGGCTGTGTCTTCAAAAGATTCTGTATATAATAATTGGCTTGGGACTAGGAACTTAGCAAGTGATCAGGATTTTTCAATGGGGCAACGATGCTCATATTCCTGCTCATCCATTTTTGACATTTTGTGATTGTAGACATTAAGTAGCACTCATGTTAGCTGCCCATCTTTTTGCTTCTATGAATATCATGCTTTGTTAACTATCTTCACTACTCCTTGCCAGTCAGGCCCCTTGGTGCCCCCTTGACCTTGCTAACCATTATGATAATTGCAACTTTTGGGCTTCTAGAAGTTAAGCATCAACATCTGGAATCTTTTCTTTTCCCTCTTGAAGTCATCCTCATGGTTATTGATAAGCCTAAACTTGGCCTACAGATAGAAACCATCACTGAACGTCTTAGTGATTTCATGCTGCTCTCACCAGCACAGTTATAAAGGTGTTTGTTTGTTTGTTTGTTTGTTTGTTTTGGTGTGAATGGTGTCCTTTGGGTTCTTTCTTCAAACACAAATCTCTATTGGGTCTTCTGGCTTTATTAATATATCCATTCTAACCTTCCATCAGTGTCTTTTATACCTCCCTCTATCATCTGTCAGGGCACCTGAGGCTCTTATCCTTTGCACAATGTAGCCATTCCTTTTTGCAGGCTTCTAGAAGTCATTCTAACAGCAATTTTCCCATCTCCTGAGATCCTTGCCAGGGTACTAACTCTCATGTCTAAGAAAGAAGTCCAAACCCAGTCTTATATCCTGGGTCCCTTGATCAAACAACTCTAAAACACAATCATGGAAATACTTGCTTGGCTCTTATTGGTGCCTCTTACAACCCCTCAGCTGCATAATTTCTTCATTTCATTAGTTGGGTTATTCTGGGCTTTCTCTTAATTATTATCCTAGTAGCCAGAATGATATTTCTGGTATTCTAGGTAAAGGCAACTCTTAAGGAGTCACCTGTTGCCTTTCAGGAGAGAGGATTCTGCAGTGTTTTCTAGCACAGGGTTGGTCCTGCCTCTTACTAGGGAAGGAGGAACCACCTTATAAGCTTTGAGAGTTCAGGGGTTCTTCAGCTTTGGTACCTGGAACATCTACCCAAATGTCCCTGTCCCGTATTTTGGGGTATCGGGATTTTCAGTAGATACCTGATAGCATAACAAACCAGCTTCCATTGAAAATTCAAACATCTCTGATCCCTATAATCCCATCATATCTCCAAATTTCTGCTTAGCTGTGTGCATTCTTCTACCACATATATAAGGGCCCCTTAATGACTAGGGAAGTCTTCTAACCTTCACCCTTAGCCATTTTTTACTTCTTAACTGCCCTCAGTTTCTTACTATTTTTCTTCATGGCCTCAACACAAGTTCGTATAACCTGAAACTCTATCCTTAGCAAATAAACTGTCACCTTTTGTCAGGAACTATATTTATCTACCCCATTCAGGATAGCCTTCTTTTTTGCCTGCTGGGTCATATAAGAGCCAGACCCAAATCTTCATCTTACTTCCTGTTTTCTGGACCATTTTCTTCATCCCATGCAGTAGTTTGGGTCTGCCAAGAAGCAGACACCAAGATAGGATTAGATATGCCAGAGATTGATTGGGGGCAATGGGGAGTTGGTGATGGTGAAGAAAACTTCAGACCAGTTTACTGTGTATGGAGAAAGGAAAGAAAGGTGCCTATGAGAAAATGAATCTTACAACATAATTCCAAACACAAGTTTTAGTCAGTCTCATGTGGAGTTCTCAAGCCAAAATTGTCTATAGGAAGAGTCCTGCAACTACTAGTATGGACCTCCCTAAGGATCCTTGGCCATCATGCTTACTCATTGACTGGAAGCAGCTCATGGGAAGTGTGACCTTACACAAACATGGTGGTAAAAGCAGAAGGGTAGCAGGTGGACCATTGGTCAGTTATGCTCTCTGTAGAAGGAGATCTGAGTGGTGAATTTTCATGTTTGCCCTATGCATGTATGTACACACCACACACACATGCACAGATTGTTATACCTAGAGGTCAGACTATACCATACCATTACTACTGTAATTTCTTATTCAGAATGGGTTCATATAACTTTTCTTAGCCAGTCTAAATAAATGATCCCCTACTTGTGCCTTTGTTTCAAATGTGATGAGTGTCCAAAGTTTCCAACAGCTGACTGACAAGTTAATGTTTGGAACACAAAAAAGCTTGCAATTGTCCTGAAAGGCCACTTTAACTTTGATTGTTTCTGAGCACTGTGAGGTACAAATTAACAAGTGTGTGCACTACCGCTATTTCAATGGCTTGAGCAATGAGAACTTGTCTTTTTATGTCCTTTCTGGAGAGACACTCTTCAAGCTTAGCAACAATATTCTACCTTCACATTCAAAAGGAAAATAATGTAAGTGTGGCTTTCATATATGACCAATATGACCAGAGCATATTTTTGTCTCATTATTCTATCCCATGTTGATAATCTGCCGGTTGTGTCCATTTTACTGTGACACAGCCTATAAATTCCTTGAAAACGAGGACCATGTCTTATCTTTGATTACACTTAGTACCCCAATGATTAATTCAGTGCCAAAAACTATATGGTGACCTCTTTCCTTAACCCTCTTCTTCCTTCCATGGGCTAGCTCTTTATAATTTTAGAATCACACTCTTTAGAGAAATGCCGCATATCTCTTTATAACCATTGTTCTTCCCTACATTATTTATGACTCACTTTCTTCATTCATGGGAGGGCTTTGTCTGTCTTAGACCCAAAACAGTTTTAAGTAAAGGAAGAAATGTTGCACTTCTTATTGCTGTATGTTAAGATTTATCACTGGCTCAGTGGAACCTCTGCCAAGAAACTGGTCAGTGTGTCATCATGGCATCTTCAGAAACTTTGTCTTAAGAAAATATGACCAAAAAACCCAGTTTTCATAACATCCCTACCTAATATATCTTATTCTAGAAAAGTCTGGGGCCATTTTACAGATCCTGGGCATTGAAGCAAGACCTGAGAACACAAGGTCTACTAAGATTCAAACATTGAAGAATTTATAATCTGTGTAATGGTCCTCAAATTTTCTCAGGTAAAATCATTTTAATTAAAACAAATAAAATTATTTCATTAAATTATGTATAGACAATATAACAAATCAAATGCCACAGAGGAGCTCATGATGCCCCTTTTACTTCTTTTACCTGGTACTTCAGCCGCTCTATTCACAGGCAGCCTTTGTCATTAAAATAAGCATGGTGAACCTTTTTTTTAATTTTCACTAGGAAAAAATAAGCTATACATATGCATTTTATATTAATATAGTATAATATACATATATATACAAGGCATATTATATAAACATATAATGTGTTTCATAGTAAATACATAGTATTATTTTGTATATTTTAGCCATTTATGTAAATAGTGTTATACTGTATATATCATTGTGCACTTTTTAATTTTACTTCATATTGTTTTTGAGATTTATCTATGCTTATGCATGTAGCCCTGGTTCATTCTTTTAAAATTACTTATCAATGCTCATAGATGGACACTGAGGTTGTTTCTAATTTACTTTTATGACAAACAACATTTTAATCAAAAGTCCTTTTTCTTTTCTACCGTAAACAAGTGGAAAATCATCTCTGGGGAGAGAAACATTTGATCTTTAGGCATTAAGAATACTATATTAGCTGGAGATTTTTTTTGTAGATACTCTATCTAAAGTTAAGGAATTATATTCATAGTAGCTGTGGGGTTTTTGTTGTTTCTGTTCTTTTAATCATGAATAGTTATTGAGTTTTTCAAATGCTTTCTTAGCATCTCTTGTGATTTTGATCTGAGGTGTCCCCCCTAAACTCATGTTAACACAAGAATGTTCAGATGTGAAATGACTGGGTTGTGGAAGGTGCATCCTAATCAACCCATCCTACTTTGAACAGACTGACTAGGTGGTAACTGTAAGCAGGTGAGGCATGGCTGGGGGAGGTGGATCACTGGGGGCATGCCCTTGGAAGTTGCATTTTCCCTGTGGCCACAGCACCCACTGCTTTTTGGCTGCCATGAGGGAAGCAGTTTCCCTCCATGATGCCCTTTGCCTGTGATAATCTACCTCATCTTGGGCCCCAAGCAATGGGGTGGGCCATCTACAGACTGAGACCTCTGAAACTGAGAGGTCTCAGTCTGTAGATGAGACCAAATAAGCTTCTCCTCCTCTAAATTGTTCTTATCAGGTATTTTGGTCATAGATATCCAAAACTGACTAATACAGCATCTATTAAAATGATGTGACAGGTGCAGTAGCCCATGCCTGTAATCCCAGAGGCTAGGAAAGCTGAGGCAGGAGGATGGCAAATTCAAAGTCAGCTTCAACAATTTAGTGAGACACTAGGCAACTTAGTGAGACTCTGCCTCAAAATAAAAAATAAAGTAGAATGAAAAAGGACTGGGAATGCAATTCAGTGAGTATGCGCCCCTGGATTCAATCCCTGGTACTGAAAAAAAGAAATCATGTAATATTTTTTCTTTACGTGGTGATACAGTGAATTACATTGATTAAAACTTGAAAATTAAATCAGCTTTTTATTACTAGATAAACTCTACTTGGTTGTTATTGTAATTTTTATATTTGTGAAGTTAATTTGTTATTGTTTTATTGGGGTATTTTTCTTATTTTCATAAGGGATATTTTGGCTTATATGTTTTATTTCTTGTAACATCTTAGTTTCATTGTGGTATCAGGATAACACAGAGATCTTTGTCCTCTTCTCTGGAAGAGATTGTGTAGAATTCCTATTATTTTTTTTCTTAAATGTTCACTAATGTAGAATTTGGTTTCATCAGTGAAATTAATGGGCTTGTTT
>CM053404.1:26361575-26392368 GCA_028644305.1 Xerus rutilus
GAAATCATTTATTAATTCTAGAAGTTTTCTGGTAGAATTGTTTGGATCCTCTAAGTATAGAATCATGTCGTCTGCAAATAATGATAATTTGAGTTTTTCTTTTCCTGTTCATATCCCTTTAATTTCTTTCATCTGTCTAATTGCTCTGGCTAGTGTTTCAAGGACAATGTTGAAGAGCAGTGGTGAAAGAAGGCATCCCTGTCTTGTTCCCATTTTTAGAGGGAATGATTCCAATTTTTCTCCATTTAGGATGATGTTGGCCCAGCATAGATAGCTTTTACAAAGTTGAGGTATGTTCCTACTATCCCAAGTTTTTCTAGTGTTTTGAACATAAAAGGGTGCTGTATTTTCAAATGCTTTCTCTGCATCAATTGATTAAATCATATGACTCTTATCTTTAAGTCTATTGATGTGATGTATTACATTTATTGATTTCTGTATGTTGAACCAACCTTGCATCCCTGGAATGAACCCCACTTGAACTTGAATGCATGCACAGTAACAAATTACTCAGCTCTCTATATCCTCTATATCTATATATCTATTTGTTCTGTTGATTACTGAGAGATAAGAATTGACATTTCCAAGTGTAATTGTGTTTTGCCTATCTGTTCTTTCAATTATATTAGTTCTTGCTTCATGTATTTTGGAAGCTTATTATTAGGTGCATGTGTGCTTAGGATTATTATCTTTTTTGTTAATTGAAGAAGACACAAATAAATGGGAAGATGTCTTGTGTTCATTAATTGAAAGAATAAAATTATTCTTAATTATTTAAGAATAATTATTATTAAAATGTCCTTACTATCAAAACAATGTAAAAATTCTATACAATCTCTACCAAAATTCCAATGACAGTTTTCACAGAAAAAAAAAAAAGCAACAACTCAAAATTTATGTGTGTATGGTCAATTTGAATTGTCAACTTGATTGGATTAAAAGATGCTGAGGATTAAGAGGATTACAGGTGTGTCTGTGAGGGTGTGTCTAGGAATGACTGGCATGTGAGATAGCCAACTGAAATGGAGACCCTCTGTAAGCATGGGCAGCACTGACCAATAGGATGATGGCTTAGATGGAATGAAAGTTGGAAGAAAAAGGAAGCAGCAGCAGATGCAAGCCCGATTCTTCTTGAACAGGTTCTTGATTGCTGCTGTGATTGTCTGAGGATATCAGGCTCTCACTTCTTTGCTCTTCCAAAGTGGACTCTGCCAGTGATTCTCCAGAAGCCTTTGGTCTTGGACTAGGGTAGCACTGTTGATCCCTCTTGTTCTGGGGCTTCAGCTTCTTGGACTGCAGAGCTACTGGTTCTTTCAGCATTCCAGCCCGCAGATGGCCATTGTGGACTATCCTGCTTCTGGTCACATAAGCCAACCTAATAAGTCTCCTTTTTATAATTATATTTCTTGTTGATTCTGTTCCTCTAGAGAACTCTGACTAATACAATGTGTAACCACAAAATATCTTGAAGAGCCAAAGCATCTTGAGCAAGAAAAACAAGCTGGAGAAATTATACTTCTGATTTCAGAATATATTACAAAACTAGAGTTTCCAAAACAGTATGGCACTGGCATCAAAACAGACATATGGGTAATGGAAGAGAATAAAGGGCTCAAAAATAAATCCACACACTTTTGGTCAATCAATCTTCAACAAGGGTGCCAAGAGCACACAGTGCAGAGAGGATAGAGTCTCTAATAAGTGATGTTTTAAAAACTGAATATCCACTGTATCTCACACCTTTTACAAAAATAAATTCAAAATGGATTAAAGATTTAAATGTAGGACCTGAAAGTATAAATATAAATATCTTTATTTCTTTGTATTTGATATCTTTATGACATAAATATATTTGATAAGTGATATATATCAATATTTATCAATTATATAAATATATCATGTATTAATAAATATATTTAATCATTTATAATCATTTCATCTTGTTGAAATGATTCCTCGATCATTATATAATAACCTTTTTGACTCTTTTTGCAGTTTTTATCTCTAAGCCTGTTTTGTCTGATATAAGAATAGCTCCTCCTGCTCGCTTTTGGTTTCTGTTTGTATGAAATATCCTTTTCTATCTTTTAACTATCACTCTATGTGTGTATCTTTACTGTTGAAGTTAATTTATAATAGACAGATTATTTGTGAGTCTTGTTTTTTTTTAATCCATTAAGCCATTCTGTACCTTTTTAAAAAATGTTTTAACAGTGCAATGTAGTTGTATGTAACAGTGAGATTCATTTTGACATCATTGTACATGCATGTACATCCATATAATTGGATCCATTTCAGTCCCCAGTATTTCCTCTTTCCCTCATCTCCACCCTCATCCTGTTTCTTTTCTGTACTCTACTGTTTTATTTCATTTATTTGTTGGGTTTTTTAATTGGTTCTTTATTGATATACATAATGGTGGAATTCATTGGTACATTCATATATATACATAGCATCATTTGGTCAATTTCATTCTGTAGTTTCTCCCGTTTCCCATCCCTCCTCCCTCTCCCTCAATCCCCTTACCATAATCCACTGATTCTCCTTATATTTCATAGGATACCTTCATATTTTTCCTGTTATTTTGGTCTAGATTCTGTATATGAGAAAAATATTTGACCCTTGACTTTTTGAGTCTGGCTTATTTCACTTAGCACAATGTTCTCTAGTTCCATCCCTTTACCACAAAATGTCATAATTTCATTTTTCTTTAAGGCCAAATAAAACTACATTATGTATATATACCATATTTTCTGTATCCATTCATCTGTGAACGGGCCCCTGGGCTAGTTCCAAAACTTGGATATTGTGAATTGTGCTTTTATAAACATGGCTTTGCCTGTATAACTATAGTATACTGATTTTTGCACTTTGGGATAAATAGCAAGGAATGGGATACCTGGGACATATGGTGGGTTCATTCCTAGTCATTTGAAGAATCTCCATATTGCTTTCCAAAGTGGTTGCACTAATTTGTACTCCCATCAGCAATGTATGATTTGTACCTTCCTCTCACATCCTTACCAGCATTTATTATTGTTATTGATTATTACCATTCTAACTAGAGTGAAATGAAATCTCAATGTAGTTCTAATTTGCATTTCCCTGATTGTTAAGGATATTGAACTTTTTTTTTGTATATTTGTAGGCTATTTCTAATTCTTGTGAAAAATATGTTTAGTTAATTTGACCATTTATTTATTGGGTTATTTGTTTTGTTATCCTTTTTGTTTGGTGTTAAGTTTTTTGAGTTCTTTATGTATTCTGAATATTAATCTCCTGGCAGAAGAGTAGCTATCAAAGATTTTCTTCCATTCTTTAGGCTCTTTCTTCATGTTCTTAATTGTTTCCTTTGTAGTACCAAATCTTTTTAACTTGATGCTATCCCACTTATTGATTCTTAGTTTTATTTCTTGAACATTAGGCATTATGTTAAGGAAGTTTATGCCTGTGCCAATATGTTGTAGTGTTGACTCTGTTTTCTTCTAGTAATTGCAAAGTTTCTGATCTAATTCCTAGGTCTTTGATTCACCTTGAGTTGACTTTTGTGCAGAGCCAAATATAGGGATCTAGTTTAATTCTTCTGCAAATGGATATTCAGTTTTCCCAGAACCACTTGTTAAAAAGGCTATCTTTTCTCCAACATATGTTTTTGGCACTTTAATTGAATGTCACATGACTGCGTATGTTTGGGTTTGTGTCTGTAACTTTTATTCTAATTCCATTGGTCTTCACATCTGTTTTGATGTCAATACTGTATTGGTTTTGGTACTATAACTCTATAGTATAATTTGAGTCAGGTATTCTGATGTCTCTAGCATTACTTTTTTATCTTAGAATTGCTTTGGCTATTCTGGATCTTTTATTCTTCCAAATTAATTTTAGGATCATCATTTTTTTCTAGTTCTGTGAAGAATGTCATTGATATTTTGGTGGAAATGGCATTCATTTTATGTAATGCTTTTGGCAATAGGACCATTTTGACAATATTAATTCTGCATATCCAAGAACATGGGAGGTCTTTCCATCTTTAATGACTTCCTCAATTTCTTTCTTTAGTGTTCTACAATTTTTATTGTAGAAGTCTTTCACTTCCTTGGTTAGATTTATTCCTGTGTGTGTGTGCATGTGTGTGTGTTTATTTATATACACACACACATATATATTTGATTATATATAACCTAATTATATATAATTATATTTATTTATTTATTACATATCTTTATATATTATATATAATAAAATTATTGTGAATAGGATAGTTTTTCTTATTTTTTCCTCAGCAGATTCATTATTAAAGTATAGGAAAGCTGTCAATTTTTGTATGTTGATCTGGTATTCTGTTGCTTTGTCAGGTTTATTTATCAACTCTAGAAGTCTTCTGGTGGATTTTTTTTTTTTATATTCTAGATATGAGATCCTGTCATCAGAAAACAGAAGTAATTTGATTTCTTCTTTACCTATTTATATTCCTTTAATTTTCTTTTCTTGCCTTAAAGCTCTAACTGGAGTTTCAAGAACTATATTAATTAGGAGTGGTGGACATCCTTGTTTTCTTCCTGATTTTAGAGGAAATGCTTACAGTTTTCCTCTGTTTGGTATTTTGTTGGCTTCAGTATTGTCATATATAGTAGCCTTTATTATGTTGAGATAAGTTTCTTCTAACCCTAGTTTCTCTTGTGTTTTTAACATGATGAGTGCATGCATTTCATCAAAGACTTTCAATCTATTGAGATAATCATGTGATTCTTGTCCTTAATTGTATTCATGTGGTAAATTACATATGTCAATTAGTGTATATTCAAACAATCTCACAACCCTCGGATGAAACCAACTTAACCATGGTGTCCTGTCTTCTTAAGGAATTTTGAATGTGATTTCTAATATTTCATTAAGGATTTTTGTGTCTATGTTTAGCAGGATTATTGGTCTGTAGATTTCTTTCCTTGATGTATCTTTGTATCATTTTTGTTTCAAGGTTGTACTGATTTCATAGAATGAATTTAGTCCTTTTTGTTTCATGGAATCATTTGAAGAAGACTGATTTTAGTTCTTTAAAGGTCTGGTAAAACATGGCTGAAAATCCATCTTGTCCTCTATTTTTCTTTATTGGAAGGCTTTTTATTGGTGATTCAAATGCATGGCTTGATATCAGTTTGTTCAGGTTTTCTATATCTTCATGATTCAATTTGTCATATGTGTCTAAAAATTTGTCAATATCTTAAAATTTTCCAGTTTAATGGAGTATAAATTTTCAAAATAGTTCCTAATGATCCTTTTGGGATTCACGTGTATGGTGATATTTCCTTTTTCATCTCTAATTTTGTTAATTTGAGACGTCTGTCTGTTTTGGTTAGTTTCACTATGGGTTTATTAATTTTATCTTTTCAAAGAACAAATCTTTGTTGTATTGATCCTTTGTAATTTTTTTAATTCTTAATTTTAAGAATTTTGACTCTGATCTTACTTCCTATGTTTTAATGATTTTCAAAATAGTTTATTCTTTCTTCTCTAGGGCCTTGAGGTATAACATTAGATTATCTATTTGGGATCTTTCTGTTTTTTTTTTAATGTAGCTACTGAATGCTAAACATTTTCCTCTTATAACTATCTTCATATTGTCCCAGTGATTTTGTTATGTTATATTCCTGTTTCCATTTGTTTCTAATATTTTTTTATTTCTACCTTAATTTCTCCTGTGACTCATTCCTTGCTCAAAAGCATACTATTTTATTCTCCATGTGTTAAAATGGTTTTTATTGTATCTTATTATTTATTTCTAATTTCCTTCCATTAACATCTGATTTATCATGAGGGATTATCTCTATGTTTTTGTATTTACTAAGATTTTCTTTCTGTCCTAATATGTGGTTTGTTTTAGAGATCTCATGTGCAGCTGAAAAGAAAGTGAATTTTGTTGTTAATGGATGAAATACTCTATAAATGTCTACTAGGTCCATTTGAATATTTAACTGTATTTTTTACTTCTAAAGAAACTTTACTTAGTTTATGTCTAGATAACCTATCTACTTGTGAGGGAGGTATTTTGAAATCACCCAGTATTATTGTATTTAAGTTTTTCTGAATCCTTATATTGAGTAGGATTTGTTTATATGTGTATTAGGTGCACCAACTTTGGGGGGCACAAACGTATACCATTATTATATCTTGTTGTTGGATGATTCTCTTAACAAGTATGAAGTGATCTTTTTTTGTCTCTTTTGATTAATTTTGGCTTGAAGTCCACTTTGTCAGATATGAGTGTAATTACTTCTGCTCACTTTCAGTCTCCATTTTCATAGTGTATATCTTTTTCCATCCTGTCACCTTCAGCTTGTGGATGTCTTTGCTTCTAAGATGAGTATCTTGTAAGCAACACGATTGGGTGTTCTTTATTAAATCCATTCTGCCAATCTATGTCTTTTGATTGAAGAGTTTAGAACATTTGAATTCAGTGTTTTATTTCCTGACATTTAAAATTGTTTCTAATGTTTAATTCAAACCTGATTACCCTTTTATTGAATGTTGTTTTAATGAGATTCATCCATTCATACAGTAGCTGATATTTATTTTTTAATTCTTCTGCATGAAATATTTTATTCAGTATATTTTGTAGTGCTGACATAGTAGTAATTAATTCTTTTAGTTTCTGCTTATCACTGAAGGTTTTTGGTTTCATCTACAATTCTGAAATATACTTTTGCTGGATATAGCAAACTTTATCTTTTAGAGTCCAGTATATATTATTACAACCCTTACTAGCTTTTATGTTCTAGAATGAGAAATCAGAATGTAATCTAATTAGCTTAACTCTAAATGTGATCTGCCATTTTTCTCTTACAGCTTTTAAAATTTTATCCCTGTTCTGCCTTGTTCAGTATGTTTGGCATTTTAATTATAATGTGTCTTGAAAGGATTCTGATTTTGTCTATTTGGCATTCTAAATGACTCTTCTATTTGGACTCCCATCTCATTCCTAAAGTTTGGAAATTTTTCTGATATTATTTCATTGAAAAGATCATACATTCCTTTAGTTTTTATTTTGTTGCCTTTTTGTATACCAAATTTAAGTCATTCTTAAATTTGGTCTCTTAATGTTATCCTAGATTTCTTGAATATTCTGGTCATGGTCTCTTAGCTTCTTTTTCTTTATTGACCATTTTATTTTCAAGATTATATACTTTGTCTTTGAGGCCTGATAATTTCTCTTCTGCCTGATCTCATATATTGATGATGCTTTCAAATGAATTTTTAATTTGATTCATTGAATATTTAATTTCCAGGATTTGTGTTTTGTTCTTTTTCCTAATCTCTATCTCTTTATTGAAATGATCTTTTAATTCCTATACTTGCATAGTTTATTCCTTACATCTTCTTTTAGTTCATTGAATATTTTAACTGGTGGACTTTCTAAACTCTATCTGATATTTACAGTCAGTGGAATCAGTTGTTGAAGTGCTTTGGGCTCTTTGGGGTGGCTTTTCCCCTTGTTTTTCATGTTGTTTGTCTACCCATCTACTGTTGAAGATTATCTCTTCTACTTTTATTCAAGGGACTATTTACTGAACTTCTTTCCCTTAAGTGCTCCAGGCTGGGTGAATATCCAAGTGTTTATATTTCACTCAACCTGTACACTCTGCTATGCCCAGTGTACCTTTATAACTGCAAAAATGTTAGAGCAAAGCCATATACTAAGAAACATTGGGGTGCATATTGAAAATGTTCTCTATAATTCCTTTAATCCAAGTATAAAATTGTAGTAATGTTCTTAAATATGTTGAGAAATTAGTTATTAAAAATAGTAAGATTACTATTACACTATGTAGGATTTGAAATGTGAAGAAGAGAAAAAATGGGATAAGAAAGAGAAAAGATAGAAAAAATAATATGAACTAAGATAAAAAGAGGAAAAACTGGGGCAATTTGAAGCAGGAACAAGTAATACAATAGAGAAAAGAGAGACCAAGAAACGCAAATATAAACTAGAACTAGGAAAGAAAAGATAGAATGATTATAGTTAATGCTCTAAAACATTAGAAGAAAGACAACAAATTGGTTTGAGAGCTGTACTATTGATTAATAAGGGAATATTTATCAAATATGAAAGATCAAAACTGTCATTACAACAATTTATGATATTTCATGCAGAGGTTGGGAGATTTCTTATTGAATCTTCCTGATTTTTATTTCATCAGAATTGGTAACTTAAAAGATGGCCACTACTCCTCAGCTTTATCTCTAAGTTTCCCTGGGAGTGGAGACAGTGATCTCACCACATACTTCTGATACAGTTATAGGAGGCCCCCTCTGATCATTGTTGTGTTCAGGTACCTACTAGCTTTCTGGTGGGTCAGAGGAGATAGTCCCTAATTGGCTGTGACTTAGTATTGAGATTACTCCCTGTTTTCAGGTAGGTTTTTTATACCTTCTTGAATAAAAGCTTCCTGTGAATCCAGTGCTTTCAAATCCAGTGTGGGCTTCAACATATATATTCCAGAGTGTGTGTAGTGTGGTGTTTTAAGGTAGTTGTATTGTAGTTTGGTTTTTGTGGTGCTGGGTGGCCCATGGAGGAGTGTATGGCTGCTTCCCCTTTGGAGTGCACTGGTCACATGTCAGTAGGCTCATATCTGGGCACATGGCAGTGGCTGATATCTGTGGGAAGATCTACCATAAGCCCCTCAGAAATTGTGAAACATATGCTGGGTTTGGAATTTCTTTAGTTTATATCTTTTAAGTAGGGAATTTAGGCCATTTACATTCAATGTTATTATAGAAATGCATGAACTCACTTCTGGCAGTGTATATACTGTCATTATGTATGTGTGAGGTTCTGCACTGGCTGCTTGGGGTGCAGCCATCCTCAGAAAATGCCTTCTCTAGGTCTATGCATCTGAATGAGAATGGAGTTAACTGGCAATTCTGGGAGTCATAGCTGTGGGCCCTTCCAGAGGTTCTAGGGTACAGAGCTACTTCCTTGGTTGTTATGGTTTTTTTGCCAGCTGGTATTTGTTAGCCTAGAGCCCCAAATCTGGGTGTTCAGAGGGTGCTATGTCTGCTGACTGTTTCTGTTGGGTGCATAGTGCAGGGCTCAGGGCTGTCACTGACTGATGTGGAGTGATGAGCACTGGCTCCCCTCTGCTGGGGTTTGTTTGCTTTGTCTCTATTTAAGGCCTGGGTGGCTGCAACTGTGGAGCCTGTGAATTCAGGCTCTCTGTAGGAAGTCTGCAGCACAGAAACCTCCACCATGACTTCTGCAGATGAGGATTTTACCCATCCACATGACTGAAGGAGGGTGAAAGTTGTCCTCCTGCCTTTGTCTGAGTGCCCACTCCCCTCTGCAGGTCTTCTTTATAGCAGCAAAGAGGCTGGTGACTGTGTGCTACTATGAGTCCTGTGAGTGCATGTTCTCTGTGAGAAGTTTGTGGCACAAAAGCCTCTACCCTGGCTGGTGCAGCTCAGTGGGGTGTTACTCATCACAGTGATGGGTATAGGAGGCCAACTGTCCTATTTTTGCCTGAGCACAGGTTGTAGGGAGTGCTGAGCTAGGGTTAGCACTTCCCAGAAGTGACTTGTTCTTGAGTCAACTTCACCCTACTCCCCCTGTCTGAGATGAGGAGGAATGGGTTTTGGTAGCCTTTAGCTAGCAGCAATCCCTCTACAAGTTCCTTCTAGATGGATTACTGAGACAACTCATTTCATAAGTGTTCCTTAGGGTTCTATTTGTTACTATCTGTAGATAGGGAGAAGCTGTATTGATTCAATTTCTTCTAGGGAGTCTGGCTAACTGTGGACTGTACAAAATGGCTGCCCTTCTTGACTCAGGTTCCTGCCCACGATTTGGGCTGCATCATGTGATTTCCGTCACTGTCTTTGATGCTCTTATTCAGTTTTAAATTTGTCTGCTTTTCTTTCCAATTGTTGTTAAGGAAGTAAGCTATGGGATTTTCCTCTCTTTCTCTCTTTGTTACTGTCCCCACAACCCCACCTTGGTCAGAGTTCAGAGTCAAGGGATTCTTTCTTCATTTTCTGCTCTGATGACCAAATTCCAAGTCCCTCCAAATTTCACACGGTAAAATGTTAAGTTTTAGAGTGTCCACTCTGTCACCTACCTTTCTGGTCAGCTGTTCTGTCACTGTTTATTTCCAGATTGTGAAGGAGTCAAGGATTGCTGTCTGGATCCACTCCACCATCTTCCAAGCTCTCAATTATCACTAATATTTAATGAGTATCTACTATCTACGTACTAGTCTGTGCTGGGAACAAAGATGTACTCATTTTCTTTGCTCTTGGAAACATGTAGAAGTCTCTGACATTATAGCAGAGATTTATTAATTTTTGTTGCTCTTATAAATGCCTAGGACACTCTGAAAACATATCTTCAAGTACAAATAATCCAAACCTAGAGCCTGCAAGAGAAATTGTGAAATATATGCTGGGTTTGGAATTTCTTTAGTTTGTATCTTTTAAGTAGGGAATTTAGGCCATTTACATTCAATGTTATTATAGAAATGCATGAACTTACTTCTGTCATTTTGTTAAATTTCTATTTGTTTTGAATATTGTTTGTTTTAGACTTCATCTCTTGCTGTTCATCTTTGGTTTGGTGGTTTACTGCGTTGATAAGATTTGATTATTTTCTATTTCTCTGATGTGTATCTGTTCTAATGGATTTTATACTTTCACATATTTTCATGGTAGTTATCTTTCTTTTGTTTCTGGATGTCAGACTCAACTAATTTTTCTAAAACAGTCTGGTAGGGTTGAATTTCTTGGTTTTGCTTGTTTTATAAAGTCTTTCCAGGCACAGTGGTGCATGCCCATAATCCCAGAAGCTCAGGAAGCCAGCCTCAGCACTTCAGTGAGTCCCTAGGCAGCTTAGGGAGACCCTGTCTCAAAACAAAAACAAAGAAATAGAGCAAGAGTGAGAGCAAGCGAGAGAGAAATAGATAGATGGGGATGTGGCTCAGTGGTTAAGCAGTCCTGGGTTCAGTCCCCCATTCCCCTGCCCAAAAAAGTAAAATAAAATAAAAAAATCTTTGCTTACTCTATGTTTCTGAAGAATAACTTTACTGAACATAGTATTCTTGGTTAACAGTGATTTTTTTTTTCAGGATTTGGAATATGTCTTTCTGTGCCTTCCTTGTCTGTAAGATTTCTGCTAAGAAATCTGGTGTTAGTTTTAGAAAGTCCTTTTAAATGTGCCTCAGTGGTATTCTCTTGAAGTTTTAGAATTCCCTCTCTGTCTCTGTCTCTGTCTCTGTCTCTGTCTCTCTGTCTCTCTTGTACTTTTGACAGTTTTACTATGATGTGTCAGGGCAAGAATAGTTTCTGGTCATGTCTATTTAGGATCCTATGAGCTTTCTGTACTTCAAAGTCCATATTTTTGCCTTAGGGAAGTTTTTAGCTATTATTTGATTGAATAGACTTTTTTATGCCTTTCCCTTTTTCTTTGCCTTTGATGACCCCCAAAACATGAACTTGACCTTTTTTCTTTTAGTAGTATCTCAAAGACCTTAAATGTTCTCTTCATTCCTTAACTTCTTCTTCTTTTTGTCTAATTGGTATATTTCAAAAGACTTCCTTCAAATGCAGGTAGTCTTTCTTTTAATTGATCTAATCTGTCATTGACTCTTTCAACTGTTTTTTATTTGAATAAACTAAACTCTTAATTTCCAAGATTTCTGCTTAGTTCTTTTGCAAAATTTCTCTCCTTACTGTATTTCTCATTTATATTGTGCAAATTTTTTCCTAATTTTGTTCAACTGTTTGTATTCTCTTGAATCTCACTGAGTTTCTTTATAGTCATTCTTTTAATAATATAATATAATATAATATAATTTTCTTTGACATTTGTTGCTAGTGAATTATTGTGTTCTTTTGGAGGTACCATGTTACCTTGTTTTTCATCGTGTGTGTGTGTGTGTGTGTGTGTGTGTGTGTGTGTGTGAGAGAGAGAGAGAGAGAGAGAGAGAGAAAGAGATTGAGAAAGATCTTGTATTGAAATTTGTACATTTGGTGAATCAGTTATCTCTACCACTTTTATGGGGTGGCCTTCATAGTAAAGAGTTTGTTCTGGAAGATGTCTTTGGGTGTTATATGGTACACACTGTTGGCTTTGGCTTCAGCTGGGCACCATAATTTGGTCTCTCTATAGCATCTTTGGCTATAATTTGTGACTATGGGCACAGTGCATGCCATGGAAGAGTTAAAGAGACCCACTATCTCCAGAGGGTACACAGGGATAAAATTACTCTAGTGACTCAGGTAAGTGTGGTGCACACAGTAGTGGGTGTGGGATGCCCACTTCATGGCCACTCTGACAGGGGGAGTAGTGGCACCAGACATATGATGGACATTTCCTTAGGCACTGTTGAGGCAAGCTTGGCTTCTGGCAAGGGTGTCAGTGCCAGCAGTGGTGAGGGACTTGAAGCATGTGCCTTCAAACCAGGCAGTAGCATGGGCATACATACTGCATGAGGCAAAGTGCCAGAGAAATACACATGTCCACTCTGTGGTGTCTGCAGTCATCCCTGACAGCAATGTGCGCCCAGACAGAGCACAGGGGTGGGGCAGCAAGAACTGTGCTGCTGGCTCCCCACCCTGGCATTGGTTTTGTCATTTAAATTATCTCAGCTTTGGTTATGGGGGAAGGACCTCTTCAGACTGACTTCTATATACTTTTCATATATTTCATTTTCGAGCTCTTCCTTAATTTCTGTTACCATAAAATGTCTGAGGTACATCTTGTAATTATGTAGTTTCTCTGATCCAGCCCTGGCACCAGCCATTACCCCTGCCCCCCCCACCCCCGTGTGAACTGTTAGTTCTACTGATGCCTGCAGTTCCAATCCAAATACACACAGTTTATGCTGGCTTTCTCCCTTCGTAATATCTTTCTGCGATATAGGTTTGTTATAATTTATTTATTCAGTTGCCATTTGATATGCATTGTTAAAGTTATTGGCTGTTAAAGAGAGCACTGCAATGATGTTCTTTGTACATCTATTTTGGACAACCTTTGCAAGTATTTATGCTAGAAAAATGTCTAACAGTGAGTGGGTTTGATTGGTCCAGACTGTCCATTTCAAATTTTGATGGATATTTCTAAACTATCCTCTAGAACCACTATTCACATTTTTAAAAACTTGTTTCTTAAGCATACATTTCTTAAAAGCAATATCAGTCTCTTTATTGTCTATGTCTCTTATAATCTTCTCTCATTATTTAGATGGGTTTCTAATAGCATCCAAAGGTCCTGCTATATGCACTGGCACTCAGTTTCCTTTTAATCTAGTTAAGTTGATTAATGCAACAATTACACTCTCACACAGAGTCTTCTGATAGTGTTATAATTTTTATTCACACACATTTCCCAAATCTCATTCTCCTTCAAAGAGCTTCGGTTAAATTATAGACATTTATGCTGATTTCTTTATAACCTAGTTAAGGTTTCAGTGCCCTGACTAACTTGGAGACATTTGTCTTCTTATTAAAATTAGCTCTCAGTTTAGAGATATCTTCACTGTTTCTGAAATGATTGTGTTTTCCTCCTAGGCAATTTTCAAGCTGTTCTGTCTTAATAGCTGCAATTAAAGTACTCCCTCCTCACATTGGTTGTACTCCCTAATTCAAATGATTCCTTACTAACTGATAGTTCTTCTCTGAATTCCAAGAGGCTAAATCGGTTCAGTGTGCCACACTATGCTTTCACTCTTGCATTTCTCTCACTTTTATGGCTTCCTCTGTTTTTACAGCCTCTTTTGGATGTTCACCCATGCCTCACCAGTATCATTCACTCTAAATTGAACACTTAAATCAGTGAGGATATTATTTTAGTGCATTTAACAGCATGAAGTAATAGATATAATCTAAAGGGAATTTGCTGTAATGAATATTGATAATTGAGGTTGTATAGTTTAGGGCACGAATTTTAAGCATTTAGGCATTGAATGGGCCTAAATAACATCTGTATGAGCCCAACATTTATTAAGGTTTATTGTGTAGCAGACACTGAATTGGATGCTAAAGAGGCAGATATGGTCGCTTCTCTTTGGCAAAAGTTCCAGTTTGCCTTGAGACAGAAAACGAAGGCCAAATAATGGTAACACGTTTGGCTATTACTGTAGCATTAGCAGGAAAAGAACTAGGAGAGATCAGAGGAAGAAGCCCTCTGATCTGCCTTGAGGAGTCAGGGAAGTTCTCACAGAAGCCACTGATCTAGGCCATCAAGAGTGAGAAGAAGAAAGGGTGTTGCAGACAGAGATAAGAAGCCTGGAGTCAAGGAATAATGTGGTTTGTCAAAGAATGAGGAATTCTAACATGGCCCAAATTTCCTCAGACTCTAGTGTTTGAGAAACTATTTGAACCAAGAGTAAGCACAAATCACACAAAATTTACTTAATTTGTTTTAAGGATGCAGTTAAATTTTGGTTTTTTGTTTTGTGGTGCTGAGGATTGAACCCAAGACCTTGTGCGTGTTCAGCTGGCATTCTACCACTGACTTATATCCCCAGTCAGTTTTTACATTTTCATTTTGAGACAGGGTCTTGCTAAATTGCCTAAGCTGACCTCAAACTTGTGATCCTCCTGAATCAGCCTCCCAAATACTTTGGATTACAGGCATGTGCCACTGAGATCCCGATCCTGTTCTTCTCTTTGGTAAAAAGGAGTATAGTATCACTCTGTGATTGTTTGGTTCTCTCAAAACTTTCACATGAAGGGAGATGTTATGGGGCAGACCGCTCAGAAAACACCAAGTCCCAGTGATGTACAAACTGGAGAGTCTTTATTAGCCGGCTGGCAACTGCTCCCTGCAGGACCCAAACTGTCTGTGTGAGGAACAACAGCAGCAAGCCTGAGCCTGAGTGTTGCAGGGTGTTTAAAAGCAAAACCACAAAAGCCACATCATTTCCCCCCTTATGTAGGGGGTCTGCAATTACACAAAGCAAGCTCTTTTGTTACAGAAGCTAAAATTAGCAATTACGTGAACTGCTACAGTCTTTCAAAGGTCGGTAACAAGCAAGCTTTTAGTCAGGGGTGAGGTTGACATTTGTGGTTGGGTAGGTGTTGCAACAATTACAGCTTCTTAATTGGGTTAATTGCCTACTCTAATCAAGATGGTTTCTTTTTAAGATGGAGTCATTTAGGCTAAGTTCTTTAAGTAAGAACTACTTCTAACTTATAACTAGGAAAGCTTAACCCTATTTATCCTATAATTCTATCTTATTGATTAATATCCTATAGTCTATAGGGTGCTTGCTGAGCTAAGCCATGATCTACACTAGGCTATAACAAGAGATAGTGTTTTGTGATTAAAGACTTAAGCAGATGATCCTTAACCTTAACTCTGGGAGGACAGTGCTGGTGACTCCAAAAGGAGAAATGGTTGCAGTAGTGTCACTTCCAATTATGAGCACATGAGAATGAAAACAGGTTAACAAATCACATGAACAACAAAAGGTAGAGCTTAAGCAGTCTTTAATACTTTGATGTCAGCTGCCTCCTAACCCCCGAGGAAAAAAAATCATGTAATGGAAAAGGGCTTATTTGGGGTAGGTCTAATGCTGGGAATGGCTTATTAAGTATTGAGTTATAAAAAATGTTTAAATGCCTCTCTTTGATAGAACTCAGGAAGCAAAATTGGAAGCCAAAATTACTGCGAAATTTACTGTTTAATTCCCAAGGGACACCTGTGGCTCCATAATCTCTATATAAGAATAACTTAGAGCTGGTCATGAGAAATAGGGCCATGTCTGTAAGCTTTGTTTGTGTAAAAGTCTTGGTAGAAGGAAAATGTCAGTTTTCTCTGTCAAAGTGGAGGAAGGAGTAAAGTAGCCATTACTTTAAGGAAAATAAAAATAGGATGAAAGTATGAGAAGCTAATCCTAGACAGAGAGTCAATGGAGGTGAGAATTAAGAAAGCTCTGCAGAAAGAAGAGCAAAGGCAACAGTGAGGATGAGACAAAGCTCCCTTGAGTTTGCTGCATCTGTAAATTTAAAAAACCTTATGACAACTATCTCACTTCTTTAAAATAAGAGTCTCCCTTTCTCTCCCAATCTCTCAAAATGTTCTACTCAGTTTTGTGTCTTAAGCTGATACCTCTTCCCCTACCTCAGGATTTACATATTTTGTCCATTCAAATTCTTTTCTTAGATGTCTAAAAGCCTTTCAAATTGAACATGCCCCAAACCAAAATTCTGATCTCTTGGCTCTCCCAATCTTTCATACTTCCTTATAAATGTCAAGGTTGTCTTTCTTTTGTCAAGCCAAAAAACTTCAAGAGTTTTTCTTGACTCATTTTCTTCTCTCCTTATCCCACACATCCAACCCTTAAGCAAATATTACTGATTATGTCTCAAAGATCCCTAGAACCCAACCATTTCCACCACGCCTGCTGCCACCTGGTCCCAGCCACTGTAATTCTTTACTTGAATTATTGCTAGAGATTCCCAACTAATTTCCTTGCTTTCACTCTTACTCTCCCCACCTCTTCCAGTATTTTTTCAGCTCAGCAGTAAGAGTGATGCTTTTAAAATGTGAATGGGTTATGCTCGAAACCATCTAGTGGTTTCCTGTGTCATTTAGTATAAGAGCCAAAGTTTGCACAGTAGCCAGTAAGGCCCTTCCTGATCTAGCCCTCCTACCACTGTGACCTCGTCTCTTGCTGTTCTCTTATTCATTCTGGGATACCCACACTGGCCTCTGCTGTTTTTCACATTTATCAGTCGCATATCTATCATTGGCCTTTGCCCTTATAGAATTCTTTCCATAGTTATCCACTTGATTTGCCTGCATTGAATAGGAGCCCCCCATGTGGGTAGGGCCTGTTTTCTGTTTTGCTCGTTGCTATAGTGCCTGGCACATAGTAGGTGCTTAACATATTTGTCAAATAAATTGATGAGTTAGTGGGTGTCCTAATTTTGTTTGTTGAATTGTCTGTTTTGTTTTTGAAGTTTGAAGTCCCGAGGAAACTCAGAAAAAATAATCTGTCACTCATATTTTAGTCTGAATTCATTTATCCTTATTTACTTTGTCCTAATATAAAGCCTCATTGAAGAAATGGCTTTTTTCCAAAATGGGGCCTTGGATCTTGAATTTTTAAAAATCGGTTTCTAGTGCTTCTCTAGTTACTAGTTTGTTCTTCTCTTCCTTTTAATGCCATAGAACTTCAGCAAGCAAGTTGAATATACCAGAGTCCATATCTGGTTCTCCCTTTAGTCAGTCTTTAAGTTTTCATCTTCACCCCAAATTAGTCTCTAATCTCACTGCTCTGCTAAGGTGATGAACCACCACCCCTCCATCCTTTTCCTCCTCTGTTTGTCACTGACACCTACTGTTATTGATCAGCACCTGCTTGTAACACTCTAGTTAGGAGTTCTTAAAAGTGGATTTCTGGATTCTTCTTCTTCAGTGTCTTTTTTGTTTTTCCCTCCTGACTTTTATGTGTGGACATTTCTTAAGGTTTTGATTTTGGCCATCTTTCTACATGTCCTTCAGAAGTCTCAAGACCTTTCAGAGAATCAACTACCAGCACTATATAGATGGCTCTAGAGCCTATGCTGTCTTGTATCTGGCTTGAGTTTCGATTCTTCCACTTCCTCTCATGCTTCTCAAAATTCTATCCTGCAAAACATCAAGGCAGACTAACCAGAGGACACAGAGGCACTGGCATCCTCTGGTGGAGAGAGTAGAAAGTCATCTTTAAGCATCTACTTGGTTGGAGGGAACCTGTAGCAAATATCCTAAGGAAGATTGTATTTGTTGAGCATCTACTGAATTTTCTATCTTCAAATACATGTGCTTCTCCAATAAACTCTAGATCACATCTCTTGACCCAGAAATAATTATTTCATATCTCTTTTGCTCCATTCAATTTCATACTACATCACTTTTATGCAAAAAAAGAAAAAAAAGGCCATGAGAACTCTGAAGCATGACTTTAAGGCAGAAAAGTGGCATGTGTGTTAGATGTTATGATGAGATACAGTGTCAGACTTAAGGACTTATCAGTTGAATTGGAAGAACAAGCTAATCACTCTCGAGAAGTGAATAAATCAAAAGGCAAATCCCAAGATAAGACAATGTTAGTCACAAGGCAGTCAAGTAGCAACAAGTGGCATAGACCCTGTGTTTGAGGTCACTTTGGGGAGTTCTTTGTTTAAGAATGGCTTTACAGAAACGGCAAAACTTAAATTTTATCCTTAACAAAGTATTCCTCAAACTTTTAGCATTCTAGTTGTTAATTTTTGCCTTGTTAACAAACTAAATATTTCTCCATACTGTTCTTTACATTGACTTTTACTTTTTTGTAAATTACATTTTCCTTGCCTTAAACCATCAAGTCATGAAGTCACAGATTTGGGTGCTTTTGTGTTTGATGTGCTTTCACTTACCTAACACATACGTAACAAATGTAGGTACTATCATTATATTTTTTAAATTAATTTATTTTTATTTGTTATCTTTAGATATACATGACAGTAGAGAGTATTTTGACATATTATATATACATGGAGTATAACATTCTAATTAGGATCTCATTCTTGTGGTTGTACATTATGTGGAGTTACATTGGGCATGTATGCATATATGAACATTGGAAACATGTCTGATTCATTCTGTCTATGCTATTCCCATCCCCCTCCCTTCCCTTCATCCCCCTTTGTCTAATCCAATGAACTTCTATTCTTTCCCCCCATCTCTTAGTGTGTGTTAGGATCTAGATATCAGAGAGAACATTTAAGCTTTGGTTTTGGGGGGTTAGCTTATTTCACTTAGCAGATTAGTCTCCAGTTCCATCCATTTACTGGCAAATGCCATAATTTCATTCTTCTTTATGGCTGAGTAATATTCCATTGTATATAGATACTACATTTTATTAATCCATTTATCTGTTGAAGGGCACCTAGGTTGGTTCTATAGCTTAGCTATTGTGAATTGTGCTGCTATAAATATCAGTGTGGCTGCATCAATGAAGTATGCTGATTTTAAGTCCTTTGGGTACATAACAAGGAATGGGATTACTGGGCCAAATGGTGGTTCCATTCTGAGTTTTCTAAGGAATCATCATACTGCTGTCCAGATTGGTTGCACCAATTTGCAGTCCCACCAGCAATGCATGAGTGTACTTTTTTCACCACGTTCTTGTCAATATTTATTGTTGTTTGTATTCTTGATAATTGCCATTCTGACTGGAGTGAGATGAAATCTCAGTGTGGTTTTTATTTATATTTAGAGAACTAATTGCTAGAGATGTGGAACACTTATTCATACATTTGTTGACCATTCATATTTTTTATTCTGTGAAGTGCCTGTTCAGTTCCTTTGCCCATTTATTGATTGGGTTATGGGTTCGTTTGTTTGTTTTTGATGTTAAGTTTTTTGAGTTTTTATATATCCTGGAGATTAATGCTCTATCTGAGGAGCAGCTGGCAAAATTTTTCTCTTATTCTGTAGGCTTTCTCTTCACATTGTTTCCTTTGCTGTGAAGAAGCTTTTTAGTTTGATACCATACCATTTATTGATTCTTGATTTTACTCTTATGCTTTAGGAGTCTTAGAATTCTTAGGAATTCAGTTCCTAAGCTGACATGATGGAGAGTTGAGCCTACATTTTCTTCTATTAGGCTCAGGGTCTCTGGTCTAATGCCTAAGTCTTTGGTCCACTTTGAATTGAGTTTTGTATAGGGTGAAAATTGGGGGTTAAATTTCATTCTACTACAAATGGATTTCCAGTTTTCCCAACACCATATGTTGAAGAGGCTATCTTTTCTCCAATGTATGTTTATGGCACCTTTGTCTAGTATGAGATAACTGAATTTATGTGGGTTTGTCTCTGTATCTTCTGTTCCATTGATCTTCATGTCTTTTCTTGTGCCTATACTATGCTGTTTTTGTTACTATAGCTCTGTAATATAATTTAAAGTCTGGTGTTGTGATGCTTCCTTTTTTACTTTTTCTCACTAGGGATTGCTTTGGCTATTCTGGGCCTCTCATTTTTCCAAATGAATTTCATGACTATTATTTCTATTTCTATGAAGAATATCATTGGAATTTTAATAGGAATTGCATTAAATCTATATAATACTTTTGGTAGTATGGCCATTTCAACAACATGAATTCTGCATATCTACATGGGAGGTCTTTGCATCTTCTAAAGTCTTATTCATGTTTTTTATGTTATATGGTTTTCATTGTAGAAATCTTTTACCTCTTTTGTTAGACCGATTCACAAGTATTTTTTCCTGAGGCTATTGTAAATGGGGTAGTTTTACTAATTTCTCTTTCAATTTATTCATCATTGGTGTATAAGAATGCAGTTGATTTATGGGTATTAATTTTATATCCTACTTTGCTGAAATTGTTTATGAGTTCTAGATGTTTTCTGGTAAAGTTTTTTGGGTCTTCTAAATATAGAATCATGTCATTGGCAAAAAAAGATAATTTGAGCTTTTCTTTCTCTATTCATATCCCTTCTTTCCTTTGCCTAATGGATCTGGCTAGAGTTTCAAGGACTATGTTGAATAGAAGTGGTGAAAGAGGGCATCCCTTATTCCAGTCTTTAGATGGAATGTTTTCAATGTTTTCTCCTTTAGAATAATGCTAGCTTTGGGTTTAACATATGTAGCTTTTACAATGTTGAGGTATATTCCTACTGTCCCTAATTTTTCTGTTTTGAACATGAATTGATGCTGTATTTTGTCAAATGCTTTTTCTGCATCTGAGATAATCATGTGATTCTTGTCTTTGGGATTGGCTTATTTATTTGAGTATTGGTTATTCATATCTATTGATGTGATAAATTATGCTTATTGATTTCCATATATTGAACCTACCTTCCACTTGATCATGGTGCACCATTATGTTTTAATCAGCATTTTACTGCTATGACCTTGACAAGACCAATTTTAGAGGAAGAAAAGTTTATTTGGTGCTCGTTGTTTCAGAGGCCCAGTCCATACACAGCCAGCTCCATTTCTCTAGTGGCCAAGGACATGGCCACCAGGAAGTAGAGAGCTCCGCTCAACAAGGACAAAATATAACCCAAAGGCACCCTTCAATGATCCGCCTCCTCCAGCCACAATCTGCCTGACTATAATTACCACCTAATTAATTGACTCAAATGGATTAATGCACCACTTAAGTTAAAGCTCTCATAATCCAATCATATCACCTCTGAAAATTTTTGTATTGTCTCACACATGAGCTTTTGGGGGACACTTTAGTCTAAACCATAATACGTTATATAGCAATAATTAGTTCTAGGGAAAGGCTACATAAAGCAAATCTATCTACCTAAAATTAATATGAATCATTCATATTAAATTTTGAAACAAATTTACCAGAATTTTAGTTTATAATTAAAACTAAAATTATAAAAATAAGGATGTTTCAACACAGTTAACAAATTATAAGCTGTAGTTGAAACTATGAAGAATTTGGATAACAAGATGTGATTTAATTGAACATTGAGTATTTTTCTGGTAAAACAGTGGAATTTCTGTGGCACAAATATTGTATTACAGGACTTTAAAATGGGCTTCTCCTGGTCTTTAATATGAAAATTATGTTTGAGACTGTATTATAATAGTTATCAGCTGTTATGGAAACTTCTACATAAAAATGATCATATCTAAATCTCATAGTATGTTAATGTGAGTAGCTGTAGATATATTAATCCAATAATAATTACCAATTCTCTTTTAAATAGAGAGTAATATTTTCCTGAGAATATGATTAGTTTGGCTAATTTCTCAGCCTATTCTTGTGTATGGTTTCACCTTCCCCACCAAGAGTACCAACCCTAGTGGTATATAGATTGAGGAAACTTAAGTTTTTCTTTAAAATAAAGCTACAATTTTTTTGTATCTTATCCAAGTAGACCTAAAATCTTATCAAAACTTTCCATTGGGCAAATGGTATTGAAGTATAATATGTAGTATATGATAAGTGCAGGGATAGGTTTGTTCCCCCTTCTTCCTATTTAAATTTGTAAAAAGTACTTTTTAGATACCATTCTTGAAGAGTAAAAAGAGTTGTTAACTTTATTTCTTGAAATTAGTCCAATTAGTTGAACTAATTAGTTTGGACTAATTAGTTGCTTTCCATGAATTTGAAAACTGATAAGACAGATAAATATAAGTAGTGTTTATTAAGTAACTGGTTTATTCCAATATGAGTCACAATCTTTTGTTAGGTAGGTTTTAGGTTTAATTTAAATAAAATTATAAATTTTCTTTAATTAACATTATTTTGAACATGAAAAATTTATTAATGGTGTTTACATTAAATTACAGCCCAAGACACAGTTTACACAAGACTTTCAAAAATGCCATTTTCTTACTGAGTTGCACGTAGATAATTATAAAATTATCATACACGTGGTTTTATGATGGTTTTAATAGGCCTATAAATGCATTTCACTTTTGCTATTTTGGAACTAAAAATAAATATGTTTGTTTCTTTAATCTGAAACCTATGCCCTTTGTTGTTCGGCCCAGTTGCTCAATTCTGGGTAGAATGTGAGATAGTTCAGGGGATTTTATTATCAACTGAAATGAGACAATTTATGTTCTTATTCTTGATGCTTCTTTTAAAAATGCCTTCTTACACATGTAACAAAGTGAAAATGGCATCCTTACTGCATCTCACTTCAAAAATTGATAATGAACTCAATCTAATGACCATAGTTCTACTTTAAATGACTAAAAGACCTATAACAAAATTTTAATAGGATAACTATGGTCACTTTGCATCATCTTTTGCAAACCCCTAGAGGCCTCTGTGGAACTTTTGTGTTTCATGAACCTCATTTGACAAACTCTGTTCTAGGGGCTTGTTTAATGAATATTAAGATAATGTGAACCCCTGCACATAATTATTAACCTAAAATATTTTTAACAATTACATATCACCCAAAGGCATGTTATCCATACCTTATGAAACATTGCCTGAAAGAACAAATAAAAACTGGATATGCTGAAAAGAGGAATAAGAGCAAGCCAAACAAGGAGAATATTTAGGGCAAAAGTCAAGGGGTCAGAGAATTCTATAATCCATTGAACAGATTGACATTAACAAAGAACTCTGTGAGAAATAGAGATGCCTAAAATTGTAGGAAAAAAATAACAGGTGAATCATAGAGGGCTTGAACTGAGGAAGAAAAGGGTTTTAAGAATGCATAAGGTTTTGAGGAATGAGTGAAACTGATAAGAGTGATTGAGAGAAGACGAATTGGCAAGATGGGAAGAATCTAGAAGGAGATAGGAAAATACAGATACTGTAGTAATTCATGCAAGTGGAAACGAGGACCAGACAAGAATGATAGCAACAGAAATGAAGAAATAAGATGGTTATGAGACACATGGTTATAAAGTTGATGTTATCTGGGATCAGCTTGACAATGAGCTTGACAATACCATAACCTAGTAATGGTTATGGTATTTCCATACTCAAAAATCTTAGAAACATGGACTTGAGTGACATTGAAAGTCCTGGTAGGCTGAGTCTTTTTCCAAGACTCATCAGCCAGTCATCTTTCCTGGCTTTTCACCCTGACCCTATTCCTGTCATGTCATGCAGGATATGCAATAGTGGCAGGTCTTCTGATTTTTTCAGTTAAAAGTTAAAACTCCAGCTACCCTGGAATTGTCCCATTTTAAACATTAGCAATTCAATTTTTTATTAACAAATAAAATAAGATGATGATGAGAGTAAATTAGACATGATTGGAGACTTGCAACCTCTGGAATTCTGTGGGGGTTTTTTGTTTGTTTTTGTTTTTGATTTTTTTGCCTGTGCTGGATATTGAACCCAGAGCCTCATACATGCTTAAGCAAGCACTCTACCACTGAGCTACACCTCCAGTCCCCTTTGTGCTTCTTTCTAAAATCACCTTGAAATGTATCTCACACCAAAAAGAAATTGTCCCTTTTAGAAACCCGTCTGTGCAATTTCTTACTAGCAGGAAGCTCATAGAAAGGCTTTTTGTAGCAGCTAATATTTTCCTTTTGTTGGATATTGATTTGAAAGTTATAAGCCTTTCTCTGCTTCTTCCCAGCCAGGTCTCTAGACAAACTTTATAACTTTGCTGATTGCTCTGGACTCCACCTGATATTTGCTCTAAATGCACTGCGTCGTAATCCCAATAACTCCTGGAACAGTTCTAGTGCCCTGAGTCTGTTGAAGTACAGCGCCAGCAAAAAGTACAACATTTCTTGGGAACTGGGTAATGGTAAGTAAGGATATTATTTCCTCTGAATTGACAAGATAAAAAAGAAGAAAATAAGTTGGTTTGGGATATAATCTCAATCAGACAATCTCTAGTGAACTAGCCCAGAAAATATTTTATTTGTCCACTTAGTTAAATGTGCACATAGTAAAAGACCAAATAGTTAAAAAGACAGTAGACTTGTTGAAGCCACACTACTTGCATCTATAATTATCTTTCTAAAAATAAGGAAAATGGCACAAAAATGGGGAAAATATAGTGATTTATGACTAACAAATTTATGTTAAACTAGATATAAATTCGCAGCACAGCCTGAGCTTCAATGTACAACATTCATTCTATGGAATATTGGCCTTACAAGATGATCCTTATAAAGTAATAATTCAAAAGAAATTCAAAAAAAGCTATGCCTAAATATATTTGAAGAACGCTATATGGCAAAAGAACCTCTTGAAGGTTCACAATGCACATTAGCTTGTAGAATCTCTGAGAAGTTCTGCTGCACAGAAATCTGTTCAACATTTTTTTAACCTTGCATATTGTAAGCTGTTTAATCAAGGCAGTTTTTTTAATCCCCTAATTGGTTACCCAGGGGCTCTTAATGACTGAACCACATCCCCAGACCTTTTCATTTTTTTATTTTGAGACAGGATCTTGCTAAGTTGTTTGATGCCTTGCTAAGTTGCTGAGGCTGGCTTTGAACTTGAAATCCTCCTGCCTCAGCCTCCTGAGCCACTGGGATTATAAGTGTGCACCACCTCAAGACTGTTTTCAGGGGTTTGTAACCTGTGCAGTCACATAGGACCTCACAGTTAGAAGAGACCCATGCTTGGTTTACTGCTCTGCTGTTGCCATTTTGAAATTTTTTATAATTTTTTAAAAAGGGGATTCACACTTTTATTTTGCATAGGGTCCTGAAAATAATAATTCCTGGTTAATCACTGAATTATGTGTATATGTGTATGTAAGTGCGTGCTAGGGCATGTGTATATGTGTAACATCTATTATCTTTCTTTCCATGAAACAATAGTCCATGGCAGAGTTTGAAGAACCATTTCCAAAATTATGTTATTTTTCTCAATAACATATATTTATGTATGATATATACACTATTCTGTAGATTACATGACTATCTAATACTGAGTCAATCAATATATTACAGTTAAAATTATGGACAGCTATAAATCTGAAAATTCTCTGCTTCTCTAATTAAAAGACTTTTTAGCAAACCTTAGGAAAAAATTTTTTTTTCTTAAAATTACCATTACAAATTTATTTCAACATTTCTGCCCATGGCCTTATATGTCTATAGCTAATTTATATTTGTTTGGAATATTATGTATGTATGCACATGCACATACATGTGTGATATATGTCCTATTTTCTTAGCAGCAGCCATTAATTGGAATGCAGAGAATGTAGCTTTCATTTTTTCCCTCTCATTCTTTTTTCTCTCTTCCTCCTTCAGAATGGGAAAAATCTGGGGAGAGTTCAGGTAAAAAGTGGTAGGGCCTCTGCTGGACTGCACAATACATGTTCTACCTTTGGTCTGTCTTTGTTTATTTTCTTTGTAAAAATATTGTGATACTTGAATAAAATTATTTTGTAAACAATCTCAACTAGTTATACATAAGTCTAAAGCAATTAAAACTTCTCTATGAGTGACTGGTGGAAATGATTCCTCTAGAGGTTTTGGGATTGCTGAGTGTGAGATCTTATTAAACTTAATATTCAGTTGACATAATTATAGTGATTTGGTAGTGGGATGGGTCGTAGGGCCCATCTTTCTGTATACTTTTATCTCTTCTGAGATCTTGCGCTTCCCTATTCACCTTCTTCCCTCAAACTACGCTAAATAGCTCAGAGATGGAGCTAATAACTTTAAAAGAATTAGTCACCTTAGCCCCTTAGCACTTGATTCCTAGCTTCAGGAAGCCCTCCTCAGGCCTTAACAAAAAGAATCATTTATGAGAAGGAAAAGCTGTGTCATAGATAAGACAATAGGAATATAAGTAAGAATAAACAGGAATATAATCAAGTCCATGGATTTAAAAATTCAATGAAATGCAAAGAATCCAGTAATGCTTTGGAGAACACTTTTGTAGGTGATTTTCAGTTTCTAGTCAGGAAGCGTAGCATTAAGCAGCATTGTCAACCCCCTCCCCACCAACTATTTTTTTTAAAACTCCATTTCCGTTTTTTATAATTTTAATAAATTATCTGTCCATCTAAGCTTACCTTTTAGAAACTGAAGAATAATCATTTTGCTCTTTCTTAATAATTAATTGTGCAACTACTTATAGTTTTCCTTGTGCTAGAATCATCTCCTTTCCAATATCCAGTGTATTCTGCTCACAATTATTGCCTCTCAGAAATAATCTGCATGGTTGTCCTGCTGTCCTGGACGTGTTTTCCCAGCCTTCTTTCCATTTTCTTCTTTGTAACCATATTTTCTTGGACAGAGGTGGTAGTATAATCTCTACATCTAGATCTCGGGAGGGACGATAGAACTAGTCAGTCTTTGTCACTCATTTTTCCACGTACTTATTCCCTGTTAACAAGCATTTTATCTTTAGAGAATATCTGGTGTTAGAAAAGCCAAAATAGACATTTCTTTGTTAGTTTCTCCTACAGTGGCTTAACTTCAAGTGACTAACTTACTTTTTTTTCTCTTTTGAAATTAGTGAATATCAAAGCAAGGTATATGTAATATGAAGATGTAAAGCTTAACAATATTTATGATGTCAAATGTCTATGAAAAAAGGACTTCCCTGATACAAGATTTTTTAACAATTTCATTTATTTTATCTGTGGACAAAAATGTTTCCTTAAATATCCATAGATTATAAACTCTGTAACTGATTAATACTAGGTGATTATAATCTTTTGTATTTCTGTTAACCATCAATAACTATATATTTATGCACATTTAAATACAAATGAATCAAAAGTAAGGAAAAACTGAGAAAAAATTTGAAGCAGGGACCCAAACTGTGGAGCTATATAAGAATTTCAGTCCAACTGTACTCTGGGGAAATAGTGTTTGCTCTTTAGAAGAGAGCAAATAATAGAAATTACCTTAAGATAATGTGAAAACTCTAACAGAATGACCACTACAATACATTATGAACTATAAATGTGATTCCCCAACAGATCTGCCCATTTCTATAAGCAAGTAAACACTGCCATAATCAATTACTGAAATCAATGTCATATATTCATACCTACATCTCACCTATATACATTTAGCCATTACTCTCTGATTTTAATTTCATGACTCAGGTCCTTTGGAGCCTGTCCATTGAGTGATTTGATAAAGTCAAATTTCTCCTTAGAATCTTTAGTCCTTGAGAGATGATGATTCTGGTTATTCTGGCAGACCAGTTTTATTTGTTCACTCAACATCTATTGAGCTTTTAACTCTGCAGTTGTGTGGATAACTATATATTTAGGCACATTTAAATACAAATGTACATGTATACATTTGACCATGTGTATTTGTGCATATATAAAAAATAGCCTGGTAAAAGCCAAGTGTTGACCCAGAGTCCTCAAATACATTTCCAACTATTTATGAGCCTAAGTCACAGATCAGAGCTTTAGAGAACCATAGTTTTAGAGGTTATAGTTTGATAGTTATAGAAGGAGAGGAAGGGAAAAGAGTAAGAGAGAAAATGAAAAGCCACATAGTTTCTTTATTTGCTTACTTTTCTCCTTTCTCTCTCCTTGTGGGTTCCTCACCCCCTTCACCTTCTTCCACTCAGTTCCTTCTCCATACACTCACGTGCACATACATACTCTCATGGTATTTAGTCATTCTTGCCTTATATATATATATATATATATATATATATATATATATATATATATATATGTATATATATGTATTGGATATGTGCTTTTCAAAATATCATGCCAAGCTGAGGTGGGAGTTGGAAGAGATCCTTGAAGATATACTGCTCTGCTCACTACTGTCTGGCTTGGCAGAGCACACCATGACAGAGTTAATAAACAGAACCAAGACTCCTGTCTCCTAGAGTTTATTACCTAAATGCAAAAGCAGAATAATCTTAAAACTATTGAACTACTAAAGCTTCTTGTGCTAAAACGGGAGAGAGCATTTATAATTTGAAAGAAGTAAATAATAAATCAGGGAAATTGGTAAGTCAACAAATAATATATGCTAAAATATAAATTAATGCACATAATTTATGATAAATTCATCACTCACTTTTGTAAGCACTTAAACTATCCTTTGGCTACTAAGAGAAGTTAGTGATATTTTAATTACATCAGTTCTTTATTTATCATTATAGTAGAGAACAATGTTATCTCACTTAAATTCTGGTTAGTGTCACAGTCAGGTAGTTAAGAAAAACACTTGTAAGGTAGCTGTTGTGTGTGTATGTATGTAGGGTGATCAATCATTGATATTACCAAGGTCTACATTTGTTATTTTAACTGATTTGAGCCACTTTTGCAAGATAATGAACACTTTAAGGGACATAATAAATCATTATCATCAACTTCTACTTATTTCTTAAACACCCACCTTTGTTTTCCCAGCATTGTTTACTGTGCTACCTGACATGTCTAATAGAACTCTTGCCTGCTATTCTTAAACATTTTAAAATACTTCAGTAACCTGTAAAAGTGAAGGCTAAATCTGTTGACATCAGTGACTTCAAAGACATACTAGTGATTTCTCTATCCCAATGAGGTTGAAAGGAACAAAAATCCTGATTTGATCGTTTTTTATTTTTTGGCATGTGTATTGAACACATACCAGCACTGACTTTTCACAAGAAGTGAGGCCAAACTCCATATTATTTAAAAGACTGTGAGCTGTGATTAAGACTGTGTGGCTTCCTAGAAAAAGCAAGGCTGTATCAAGAGCTTATTAAGCAGGTCAGTTGTTATCAGGAGGGTTTGGGGGAGGAGGAGAGGATGGGCAGGGCAGACAGTGGAAGAGAAGAATGAATACACTGAGCTCATGGGGTTTCTCATATGATGAACTTATTCTATATGATGTTGTAATAGTGGTGGCATAATATTATGACCCTTTTACAACATATAGTAAACTCTAATGTAAACTATGGACTTCAGTTCCAAAATAATATATCAGAATTAGTTTATCAATTGTAACAAATATAACACAAGAAGGCATGATAATAATAAGGGAAAATGTTGGGGTGGAAGACAAGCTACATGGCTACTCTCTGTACTGTCTATTCAATTTTCTATAAACCTAAAGTTGCTCTAAAAATAAAAATAAGTACATTAGTTAAGAAAAATGACTGTGAGCCGGGATGAAAACCAACTTCTTGGAAATATGAATGACATTCACTATGTTGGTTTCAAACGAAGCAGAAGAAAAAAATATTGTTGGACAAAGGTTCTAAATAGACATGCCTCTGAACAAGGTATACATATGGCCAATAAACACGTGAAAAGATGCTCAACATTATTAGCCACTATGGAAAAGGGAATCAAATCCAACTTAGACTTCATTTCATATTAATAGAATGACCAGATTTTTAAAAAAAGGAAAATGACAAGCGTTGGGAAGAATGTGGAGGATGTGGATCCCTGACGTGCAGCTAGGCTAGTGGGAACGTAAAACAGTACAGCTGCTGTGGAGAACAGCGTGGCAGTTCTCCCAAAAGCTAAACAGAGTCCCACTCTTAGGGAGGTATACTGTGTATCCAAGAGAAATGGAAATATGTGTTCACAGAAAGAAAAGCCTACATTTGAATGTTTAGAACAGCATCATTTGTAATGGCAAAGAACCAGAAATGACCTAAATTTCCAATGTAAATAAAATGTGGCATAGCCACATAATGGAATATTATTTGGCTATAAAATGTGATGAGTTATGTACAGATACATTCTATAATATGGATGAAGCTGAAAAAAACACTAAATAAAAAGGACAGTCATAAAAGACCACATATTGTATGATTCCCTTTATGTGTTAATTTTTGTATGTGACATGAAGTAAAGTTCTAAATTAATTTTTTTGCATGTGGATGTCAAGTTTCCCAACACTTTGTTTAAAAGATGATCTCCTTCCCAGTTGAATTACTTTAATACCTTTGTCAAAAATGAGGATATAGCTCAGTTGTCCAGAATAGACAATTTATGTAAATAGAAAGTGGATTGGTAGTTGCCTATAGGTAGGGAGGAAAGCGGGCCTGGGATAACTGCTAAAAAGCATGGAGTTTCGGAATGGATCCACCGTTTGACCCAGCTATCCCACTCCTTGGCCTATACCCTAAAGACTTAAAAACAGCACACTACAGTAAAGCAGCCACTTCAATGTTTATAGCAGCACAATTCACAATTGCAAAACTGTGGAAGCAACCCAGATGTCCTTCAATAGATGAATGGATAAAGAAACTGTGGTACACGAGAAATAAAAGCAAGAATCAATAAATGGGATGGACTTAAACTAAAAAGCTTCTTCTCAGCAAGAGAAACTATCAATGAAGTGAACAGAGAGCCTACATTCTGGGAGCAAATTTTTGCCACACGCACATCAGACAGAGCGCTGATCTCCAGAAT
>CM053404.1:26392868-26409659 GCA_028644305.1 Xerus rutilus
AATAGAACAAATTAATTAATTAATTTAAAAGAAAAAAGAAAAAATGAGGCCCTGCATCTCAACACATGGAATTTGCTTAACTTTTGATTATGACTTATGGCATTACTTCCTTAAATGTACCCTGGGAAATATTAGTTTGGCAAGATATTAACATTATATAGAGGAGGAAAAAATAAAAGGTTCCTTGGTCAAGTATGTTTGAGAAATAGTAGGTTCACACAGTTACTGAAATACTTCGTGGCACCTTTAATACATTAGTTTATATTGTGAATCTCCATGAAGCAGATTTAAGTTGCAGAATTTCCTGAATTTATTTGACCACAGAGTCATATTTTCAGAGACCATCTTGAGATACTAGTATTCCACTAACATATTTGTACCACATCAATTTAGAATATGAGCTCTGGTTTGGGTGAGAGATTGCAAGGCAGACATAAAAGAATTATAATTTGGGGGATTCAGAGATTACTTCAGTCGTCTTATCACTTGTCTGTTTGCTTCTATCCTTGTCCTCCTTTAATCTATTCACTGACTCAGTCTCCAGAAAAATCTCTTACATGCATAATTCATTTGATGTCATTAACTTGCTGAAGACTTTTTAATGACTTCTCATTGTTCTTAGAATAAAATTTAACCTCTTTATTATGCTCCACGAGGCTCTATCAGGCTCTATCGTGAATGATCTGGCTGCTGCCCACCTCTTTGTTTTTAACTTCCACCACTCTCCCTTTTTCTTACTTCACCCTGGCCTCACTGGCTTGGTACATGCTGAACTTCATCCTCACATCTTCTCTCCATTTGACACTTGTTTGGTTTCTTCTTATCTGTCCTTCCTTGAGTAACCTAGCTAAGTAATTCTGTATCAACATGCACTGTTAGTCTCTTTATAGTCTTTATCACAACTTGTAACTATGTATTTATCATTTACTTGCTGGTTGTAAATTGTAAGCTCTATGAGGGCAAAAAGTACATCTGTTGTATTTACCATTATAGACTCAATACTGGCAAAAAGCCTAGTACATAGTAGGTGCTTATATTTGTCAAATGGATACATGAATGAAGAATGGAATTTATTCCCACAGTCTACAGAGTTGTCAGCAGAACATTCTCATGTGAACCTGTATTAGAACAGAAGGCTAGACAGAACTTCCTGCTCCTGTGGTGACAGAGAGCTCTACAAAACATTCACATTTGAGGCAAGGGTATAGAAGCAGAACAGGACTGGGAAGCAAATAATGGTCGTTGTCAAGGACTGTATGTTAAATAGTCAACAAATCAGAAATAGAAAAAAATGCCCTTTTTATCTAAAGTTTCTATCTTTGGTTGTGTATAATTACCAATACCTCTGCTAAGTATCTAATGCTATCTTATAGACTCTGCATTGTACCCCAAACACAAACAGTTCTGAAAGCTATATGGGTGGGCAAGGATGAAAATTTCATAGCCTTCCATTATGACACTAGCCTTCCATTAGACACTTTGATTTCATGGGTACCTTGCTTCTTAAAGCCATACTAAAATTTACATTCTATGACTTCACTGGTATGAAATACAAATACATCAAAACACTTTCTCCAACTTGGAACTTTATTTTATTTTTTTCTTTTGATTTTAACCTGAGGCCCCTAAAAGTATTATGGGCCCTGGGCATTGTGCCTGCTGTACCTAATGAGAGGAGATGCAAATAGAGACAAAAATTTGGATATTCATTCACTATCACATCCACTCTGGACATCAGGCTTCTCATGGGGAGATAGTAACAAATTGTTTCTGAGGTACTTTTTCACTCCAACCATTTTAAATTCTTACATACTTAGTTTGACACAAAACAAACTTACAAAACCTTCCCAATTAATTTCTTACTATGTAGCAACATCTTTCTATCTTTGGTGAGTATTGACTCATCATAGCAGAATGGTGAAGAGCATGTATTTTGGAACTAGATCACACCTGGATAATCTAGTATCTGAGACATTTTGAGGAATAAGTTAATCTCTCTAAAGCTTCTGACTCTTTGTCTGTAAAATGGGACTAATGAAATGTTGTGGAAATAAATAAGGTAATGCATTTAGAGTGCTTAGCACAGTTTCTGGCTCATGTTGACATCCAAAGAAATGATAGCCACAGTCATTAAGAAAAACAGATGTGTTTTAAAGATGAAAAGGCAGGTTTTAGTCTGCCCCTCCCCCCCTCTCCCCCCCCATATAACTCTGATGTAGGCTGCTGAGTGGTTCAGAGAATTGGGTGCGGAAGGAAACTAGGAAGATTAGCTACAATAACATGTCAGTATAGTGAGAGTGATTGCAGCTCTACTTCCTGCCCAGAAACCCGCTTATGCCACATTCTTGCCTGGAGTGGGAAGATGCACAGCTGGGGACAATTTGGTGCACACAGTAATTATCACAATGTTATTCCTAATAATTGTTCTGTTTTATTTCAACTGTGAAAGCATTATATGACTTCACCACTACAGGAGGTGTGTAGTTCATAAGAAGAGAATTTACATTGCTGCCTCAAGAGAGAGACCAAAGCTGTTTAGTGCTCATTAACACGGAAACCCTGGCTACTGCAAGGGTTTGCTCCCTAGTCAAGAATTGCGTTATGAATAATTACTTCTAAATGTAATGTGGTTTTTTTTCTGGAAAGGAGTTCTTTCCTAACTGAAGAAATAGCCTAAATCCTTACCCAACCTCAAGCTTATGAGTTTTTGCTATTATGAAGGATATTTCTCTCTGCCTCTAAATATCAGAAAAGTCAGTCTGAGATGAAAGTTAGAACATTGGAGAAGGAGGCTGGAGTCCTGGAACATACACTTACATTTGACACTTCACAAGTCAAAACTCTTGGGAAATATTCTTCCTTACTTTCTTCTTTTCCTCACAACCATACTTTCTCCTCCAAGAATGTTCTACCCTCACAGGTGCTGCTAAAATCAGGATTTGTCAGAGTAGCAGTCCATGATTCTCCTGCATTAGAAGCACCTATAGGGATTATTGAAAATGCAGCATGAGATGAAATCTTAGAGTAGTTTTGATTTGCATTTCTCTAATTACTAGAGATGTTGAACATTTTTTCATATATTTGTTGATCAATTGTATATCTTCTTCTGAGAAGTGTCTGTTCAGCTCCTTAACCCATTTATTGATTGGGTTGTTTTTTGGGGGTTTTTTTTTTGGTGTTAAGTTTTTTGAGTTCTTTATATGTCCTGGAGATCAGTGCTCTATCTGATGTGCGTGTGGCAAAAATTTGCTTCCAAAATGTAGGCTCTTTGTTCACCTCATTGATTGTTTCTTTTGCTGAGAAGAACCTTGTTAGTTTGAATCCATCCCATTTATTGGTTCTTGATTTTATTTCTTGTACTTTAGGAATCTTGTCAAGGAAGTCAGGGCCTAATTCAGTGTGATGAAGATTTGGGCCTACTTTTTTCTATATTAGGCATAGGGTCTCTGGTCTAATTCCTAGGTCCTTGATCCACCTTGAGTTGATTTTTGTGTGTGGTGAGAGAAGGGGGTTTAGTTTCACTTTGCTGCATATGGATTTGCAGTTTTCCCAGCACCATTTGTTGAAGAGGCTATCTTTTCTCCAATGTATGTTTTTGGCACCTTTGTCTAGTATGAGATAACTGTATTTATGTGGGTTAGTCTCTGTGCCTTCTATTCTGTACCACTGGTCTACATGTCTATTTTGGTGCCAATACCATGCTGTTTTTGTTACTGTAGCTTTGTAATATAGTTTAAGGTCTGATATTGTGATGCCTTGCCAGTCAGAATGGCAGTTATCAATACAAACCATAATAAGTATTGGCAGGGATGTGGGGGAAAAGGCACACTCATACGTTGCTGGTGGGACTGCAAATTGGTACAACCAATCTGGAAAGCAGTATAGAGATTCCTTAGAACACTTGGAATGGAACCACCATTTGACCCAGCTATCCCATTCCTCAGTCTATACCCAAAGGACTTAAAAACAGCATACTATAGTGATGCAGCCACATCAATGTTTATAGCAGCTCAATTCACAATAGCTAAACTGTGGAACCAACCTAGATGCCCTTCAATAGATGAATAGATAAAGAAACTGTGGTATATATACACAATGGAATATTACTCAGCATTAAAAGAAAATAAAATCATGACATTTGCAGGTAAATGGATGGAGTTGGAGAATATCATGCTAAGCAAAGTAAGCCAATCCCCAAAAAAAAAAGGCAGAATATTCTCTCTGAAAAGTAGGTGCTGATCCATAATGGGGGGAGCATGGGAAGGATGGAGGGACTTTGGTCAAAGGGGAGGGGGGGGAGGAAGGAGACATGGGACAGGAAAGATGGTGGAATGAGATGGACATCAATGCTCTAGGTACATGTATGACTGCACATATGGTGTGACTCTACATCATGTACAACCAGAGAAATGAAAAGTTGTGCTCCATTTGTGTCCCAATGAATCAAAATGCATTCTGCTATCATGTATACCTAATTAGAATAAATAAATAAATAAAATTCAGGATAATGTTTAGGATCCAGTTTAGATTTGCTGAATCAGATGTGTAGGGATGGGACTCAAATTTTGCCATTTTGAACAAAGACTCTGGGAGTCTTTTTATACCAAAATACGAAAATAACTATTCTGTGTTAATAAACAGAGAAGATTTTTAATCTTTATTTTGCAGATCAAGAAGTGGAGCTAAAATGTTAAGCTCACAACCCAGAACCAGGAAGAGGAAACTCACATTTATTGAGTACAAGCAATGTACCATGCACTGGCCTTGTCCCTTCATGAATGTTTTCTTGTTAATCCTCACAAAATCCTTGGGAAGCAGTTGCTGTTCTTTCCATATAAGTTGCTCCAGGGTGTTTAAACAACTTACCCAATGTTACATGGCTAATGAGTTGTGGAGCCAGGTCTCGAATCAGGTATCTGTCTTACTCCTGAGCCCAATTCTCTTTCTATTCTTGATGTTATTTTCCTGAATCTTCATCCTTCAACTAAGCTGAACAGTTGAGAATTCAAAGTAATAAAAAGTCCTTGTTTATCAAAAGCCAATGGTGTTCATGCTCATAGAGTCAGCTTATTACCAAGGCAGCTTTTGGACAGGTTAGTTTTTCTGTGTGAAATTCATAATGATATCCTGATGCATTTTTCCTCCTTCCCACCAGACTCCACAGCCAGGGAAAATCATATCAAGTCAGTTGTAGCCTTCTTTGCTTGAATCCAAGTCTTTGCAACTTCCTGAACAACAGTTTGGACTGTTTAGCCATGTCTATCATAATGTTTCTCTAACCAGCCCCTTACAGCTCCAGCCAGAGCCTTCCAGGTATGTCTCAGCATATTCTCTCATCATCTCCCATTCTCTGCCTTATTCTTTATTCTAATCAAGCAAACCTATTTAGTCCTCTTCTATGTGTTAGTCTCTGACATTTGCCTCTTTCTTGTTCCAGACAGTATCCTATAGCTTTCTTCTTCCCAGCCCTCATCCCCCACTGGCAGCAAATTGGCTTCATCTTGGGGGCCAGTTCCAAGTAACTGTGCCTGACACCCTATCTTGAGAAGGATTCCTAGGCCAATTCTCAGACAAAGGAGGGAATATTGAAATCTACTTACTACCAGTGTCTACTCTGGACTCAGAAAAAGGAACAGCCCCACACAGATCATAAATCTGACATCTCTGCATGGTTATAGCAAGAACTTTAGAGTCAAAATTGGGTTTGAATTCCAGCTCTGCAACATATTACCTAGATTTTCTTGAGGATGGTTTCTTCATCTGTAAAGTGAAAGTGATAGTATCAATCTTATAGGGTTGTTATATACATAAATTGCTACCAAGTGCCTGTCAGTTAGTAAATGGTAGTTAAATTATTTTTTCCTTTCTTCATTCAGGATCCTCTTTAAATTAAACCTCCTGCATGTATTTTTTTATTGACAAGAGAGATTGGCTGAAGTCTCACCATCTCAAATTTTGCATATTAGATTCCTTATACTTATGAAATGAAGGAAATATAAACTCCCAAAGATGAGCCAAAATAGAGGTTGGCACTAGGCATCAAAGTCATCATCATAAAGCTATGCCATTTATCAGTCTACTACCAATGTGATATTCTATATAAATAGGATGGGAAGGGGAGAGGAAGAGAGAAATGAAGAACAGAGAAAAGAAGGATTAAAGGGAGGAAGGAAAGAAGAGAGAGGGTAGAGAGAGAGAGATGCCAATATTTTATTTGTTCTTTGCAGCACCTAGTATAGATCAGAATATAATTAGCCATAGAAAAATATGTGGACCAAATGGAAGATGCTCATAAATTTGCTATTTATCTAAAGTTCAGTTTGGTTTACTCTAAGCCAAGATGAATACTTATAAGCTTTTTCTAGGCTTTTGTATAGAATGACTATCATATGTTATATTCATGTTAGTTATGTAACTAAAACATTCTCTTTGTGGACAAGAAAGTTCAGGCTGCTGCCCTTTTATTGAGGTATGTACTCATTTAGATCTCTAGTTCCCTGTGAAGGATTTATCCTCTTTCCTGGGAGCAAAATTCAGAATCCAGTTTTTAGGATTGTACTCTGTGGTCCAGGAATAGAAATCAAACCTCTAAGACCATGAATAAAGATGGTCCTTATTATAAGAGAGAGTTGTGATATGCCCTGGGAGAGAAGGCTCAACAATATTTCAGATACGTCATATGTGCAGGTGGATAACAAAGGAAAGAAATTCTCCCAGATTTGGAGTCCTCTGGGGGAGGAAAGGAACTCTTGCAATGAAAGGGGATATTTTGTTCTTTTCTGTAGCAGCAGATTGGCTCCAATGGGAAAGATCCCCAAATACTGGAATGTCTGCCTGGCACTGGTCAGGTTTCCTTTGATACAGGTCCCTGTCCCCTTCCATCTGTTATCCTTCTTTGCATGACTAGAGGTCATCATAAGGGCATACAATCCTTCTCCTTTGGGATTATAATCCAGGTTTCTACCATAGCAACTCAGGCATGGAAACATTTAAACTTAGAATACCAAGATCTTCCCTTCTTGTCAATATTCACATCCTAGATCATCTTTGGCTGGTACATTCAAAGGCCTACATCAAAAGATTAGACTGGAAGTGGATGGTTGAAAATCCTCAACTAATACCAGACCTTAAACAGAAATTCACTTTCCCAGTGGTATTTTGCTTCTGACAGTGTTGTTCAGTGTTCATGTTATTCTACCTCTAACATTACTTTAGCTGAGCATATTGCAGCTGCATTGAAGTTATTCATTTATGTGGCTTGGGCCTATTTCTGAGAAATAGGCAGAATTAGAGAGCAGAAGAATCCATCATTGTTAGATTTGAATCAAGAAAACTATGATTTTTTCGACTTATCTTCCACAGTGCCAATGTAGATATAAGAATAAAGTATAGAAATGAAATAAATACATTTTTGTTCTTTTCTATAGCAGCAGATTGGCTCCAATGGAAAAGACCTCCAAATACTGAAATGTCTGCTTGGCACTGGTCAGTTTCCTTTGATACAGGTCCCTGTCCCCTTCCTCTGTTATCCTTCTTAGAGTAGATATTGAAAGCCATAATTTTCTTGGAAGGATCATGGAGGTGGGGAGAATTCCACAAACTTGATTTTGTCTTATCTGTTTCCTTTATGTGTTATTTCATTTCTACGATTGTTTTTCCTTTTCCTAGTTTAAAACATAATATTTTTTTCAGAGACTTATGAAAACAGAATATTTGTACCTAGGATGAGTTTTGTACACTTCTCAAAAAACAAGAATTTAGCTGTCTTGGTAGTATTTGGAAATACATATTTTGTTTGACATTATTTGCAAATTTCATTTTTCCTCCTCAGAATAAGTGTAGAAATGCTTCCATATGTTTGGTCTCATCATTTTGCTAAAAAAGAAAAAGGAAGAATATAGTTTATAGCAATTTTCACATGAACACATAATTAATAATGATGTTTCCTCAAAGTTAGCTAAAACAACTTTTCTACTGCTTCAATATACTACTGAAATTTAAAAACTAATATATTAGTTTAAAAATTGTAAATATTTTTGCAATTAAAATATTTTTAAAACTATGTTTAAGCTAAGCTATATTTTATTATTTTTATTTTTTACATAAAATATTAAGTGAGGATATGATTTTAATTTCTTGTCCAAATAAACAACAAATTACATGGTACCATTGAAAAATGCTTCCAAGTTTTTATATACTGAATTCCTTTTCATGCAATAAATTCTTAAATATAATTTTTTAAAAATCTACTCTGTTACATAGATTTCTTTACTAATTCCTAAACTAGGAATGTTTTAATCATTATAGCTTTTACAACATATTTTAATATATGATGGAGTAAATAAATGTCCATTATTTCAGTTTTTCTGAATTTTCTTGGTTTCTTCCATAGGATTAGAATGACTTTGTAAAGTATCAAAAATATCTGCTGGGGCCAAGCAAGGTGGTGCATGCGTGTAATCCTAGTAACTTATAAGCCTCAGCCACTTATGCACTAAGCAACTTAGTAAGACCCTATCTCAAAATAAGACATAAAAAGGACCGTCAATGTGGCTTAGTGGTTAAGCACTCCTGGGTTCAATTCCAAGTACCAAAAAATATATATCTGCTGGGATTTTTTATTATAATTTCATTAAGCCTATAAATTAGGAATAATAATTAGTTTTCTCTTCAAGACCATGATAGATCTTTCCCTGTATTTAATTTTAAAACATTTCTCTATAAACTATCTAATATTCTATTTATGGGTCAAACATTTCATATTAATTTATAGATATTGTGGATTTTCCATAAAATTTTTCTTCAAGTCATGTAAGGTATGAGTATAAAGAGAAATAATTAACATTACTTTAAATGTCACTAACATGATAGTTTTCCCATTTTTTTCTGTTACTTTTGAAATAGGTGATTATTTATGAACTTGGTTAACATCTGTAGCTAAACAAACTATCTGATGAATATGAGGATTTCCAGATAACACTCTCACAAGGAACTAGTTTCCAATATCCAGCATGCCAAATTAAAGCTGTTCTTAATTGCCTTTTAGCCAAATAGGACATGAATAATTTCTTTTGTCCTAATTTTCAGGTGAATACATAGCTGTTACTATCAACAACTGTTTACTTCAAGTTCTTTGAGGCATGAAAGAGGGTAGAATACATTTACCAACAACAGCATCAAAAGTCCTCTCTGGGTCCCTCATATTGGGCAACTGCACTGCTGCCATTAGAACTTGAGCATCCTCTCTTTCATTAGCACACCAACATGTTTCTCAATTGTCTTTTTTTTTCATCACCACATTTCAAAGCCTCCCATCTCTCTGCAGTAATCTTCTGTCAGTTTATCTACACTAGTACCTTTCATCTTACTCTAGCCAGAGTGATCTTTCTAAAACCCAAATCTGATCCTGACACTACTTTGGTTATGTCATAACAAACTCCAGCTAACTCACAGCTAACTATATTTGGTAGTATCTTGTTGGATGCTAGTCATACAAAGAAATAGAACTTGGACTTGCATCTTGTGGTTAAGAGATAAAACCCAGACTTGTTAGCACTACAGCCCAGCTTCTAGAGAGCTGACCAGCCTGCCCTTCTGCCATTCCCTACCTGTTCCCTGACATCCATCCACTCTGGACCCTGAAAAGAGCTCACCTGACTCTTCCTTCTTTTTTCATGCTATTCTTTGAGTAGGCTTCTCCTCATGGCAAAATCCATACCTCCTTTCAATGTCAGATTCAATGCCATATAGATGAAGCATTTATCAATCTGTATCCCATTTTCTAATACTACAGAATTAATTTCTCTCTTGAAGGATCCCACAGCAGTTAAATTTGTACCAGCAGTACAGCACGCAGGAACTTTGATAGCCAAGTGTCTACCTGTCTGTATCCTGGGCTACACTGTGGTTGTCTTATAGCAGGGGCCCTAAGTCAATCATCGTTTGATACCTTCATGCAGCACACTGCCTTACAGATAAGCACTGTAGTGCTCAATCTGTAAGAAAAGGCCAAAAAGCAAAGAAGGTAACCAGGCCATTTATCTCTTTCTGATAAATACATTTATGTTTCCTCAAGACAAAAATCAACTTATTTTTTTAATTTTAGAATGGTACTATTCTTCTTAGCCTCAGTGAAAACAACTTGAGGTAGCATAGGATGCTAGAAAGCAGGGAGGATTTCAAATCAGAACCTGGATTTAGTCTACACTGGCTCTATAAATTTGAGCATATCATATAACCTATATGAGACTCAGTCTCCTCCACTATAAAACAAGAACACCTTCCTAATGGGGTTGTTGTGAAGATTCTGTGAAATTATACATATAAAAGGTGAAAAACATTTGTAATGAGTAAGATCTATAAATGTAATGAAAATGTGTTTATTTTCACTATGGTTATTTTATATAAATACAAAGACAGTTTTTCATAAAATATTTCTATTTCAGAGATTTGAGAAATCATTTTGGAGGAGTAAACCTCATGTAAATTTATGTAAATATTTATTTAAATTTCTATTTGTTTTTAAAAATAATACTTGCATCTAAGATTATCTAGATTTTCTAACCTTTATAATATCCTGGGGGGCTGTGGCTGTGGCTCAGTGGTAGAACGCTTGCCTAGCATGTGTGAGGCACTGGGTTTGATCCTCAGCACCACATATAATTAATAAATGAATAAAATAAAGATCCATCAACAACTAAGATTAAAAAAATAATAATATCCTGGGAAGAGGTACAAAATTTCACCTCCCTCTTTATTCTTAGCTAACCTACTCTAAGAGCATTGTCAGGTCTCCAGTGCTTAGAGTACATATGTGGCAGGGACAATGTTTTGAATACAAATCTGTTTTCTTTCTCCATTTTATTTTTTTCTATTTTCCCTCTCTTTGTTTCAGCAGGTACTGATTGTATACTTAGCAATTCAGAGTAGCACACGGCAGGATGGAAAAGACAAAGTGCAAAGGCATGACTGGCTGTTGAATTCCCAAGTGTAGGGGCGGAAATAGTGAGGAGAGTGGAACTACTCTTCCAAACTCAAAAGAGGTTTTTCTGAGCTGGGGAAAAGGAGATGAGGTGAAAAGAAAGTGAAGTCCATAGGTCACAAAAGTAATGCCCCTGCTTCCCAAGGTGTGCAGCTAGGAGGGGTGGCATGACCCCATAAAAACTGGCTCTATGGGGTGTCTGGAAGCTAGGAAGGAAGCTAGTCATCTATATAATGGGATAATATCCACATTGCCAAGCAAAGCAATTTTGGGAAACATTAGGAATAACTCATACAAATAGGTGATACTAACTAGATACTTAAAAATGTTATATTCCCACCAACCTACCTTGACATTTTGGTCCTATTACATCAATTCCATTCCTGGATTATTTCCATGCTCTATTATTTCCCACATTCTCATTCTTGGACTGCAGAATGATCCTGGAGAAAAAAACAAAACCATGCAGACAACAGCCCAGCCAGGGCCTTCATGATAGCTGCCTCTTGCTCCTCCTTTTCTTCGTCTTCCTCCTACCCCTCCCTTCCCAACCTCTCTTCTTCCTCTACTTTTATACACTTTGCTTTGTTGCTAACTTAAAGTTCTAGCATTCAGCCCTTATGCCTTCTCTGCCTACACTATAGAAAGATTCATTCCTTTCCACCATCACAGCAAAGCAGAGCCTGTTCTTGTGACATAGCAGCCCCTTTGCTCATGGAACTGCCTCACAAGATTATGCTGGGTTAGGTTAGCAATAGGATTCCAGACAAAACATGATGTCCTTCCATGGTGGAAGAGTCCTTCGGTTATGAAGTACTATTAAAGATTGTTTCCTTTGAAGAAAAGTTCTCCTCTAGGGCCTCAGGACCAAGGAATTGAAATGTTCCTTTGATTTCCTGTGCCTGGGTAGTAACTCTTTCCAACAGCAATAATAGCCATGACAGCACATGGCCTCAGAACATGTGGATGGGGAGAAGGATAGGCAGATAACTGAGTTATTCACAAACATGTGATTTATGATACTCTGTAGCATCTGTGAGTCCCAGATGCATCCTCCTGGCCCTCCTTCCACCACCAAGAACACAGAACACTGGGGGAATCACTAACAAGGCTTTCCTGTGTTTCCTCAGATGCACAGAACCAGGCCTGGGTTTCCTTTTGAGCTGAGCATAGTCATCAGAGGACACTCAGTGCTCTACTTAGCTGCTCCAGAAGTGGATAGGTTTCTCTTGGTTGGTTCAAGTTCCTACACTCAAACAGGTGTAGTAGCCCTTCATGGTGGCATATTTGATAGTGCCTCATAGTTACATAAATAAATTGGGGTTTCCCATTCTCTCTTCTGTAAGAAAGGCCAGCAGTTTTTCAAGGGCATCTATTGTGACATTATCCTTGGGAAATGTTATTATTTATTTGTTTCCTAGCAAACATCAGCGTCCTTAGAGAATTGGAAATGGCACAGATAAGTTTTGATTATAGGAAAATCAATGTGAGAGCCAGCAGGCTTAAACATGAGAAGATAGACACAGGTAGAATGCCATCTTGAAGTCCTGATTTGTAGGTGGTGAGGGATGTGTGGGGAGCTGGAAGTTCGCCACCTCAACCTTTATATTGACCTTTAATAGCAACGGTTGGGCCATAATTATGACTGTGGGTCCCTTCAGAGAGCATAGCTGCTCAGGAATTGGTCCAATTTATGTCTTGATTTATCCTATTTTAACCTTGGGGATGTGGTTTACTTTGAGTTACACTACCCCCTTTTTCTCTATCCTTTACAGATTCATGAAGGTGGCAGGAAGCACGGTGGATGCAGTTACCTGGCAACAGTAGGTATTCATCATTTTTGCTTTTATTCACTGTCACCTGTGTGAAATGACAGATAATTAGTTGCAACCAACTTCATAGCTGATATTTTATAAGCTTTTATCTTTTGAGAAAAAATGAAAATTAATTCCAAAACTGTTCTAGTACTATAATTTTGTTTTACTGTTTTCAAAACATGACAAAAAAACAAAACACAAAAAATGCTGACATATTTTGGAGAGCTTGGCTAGTATGTACACTTTTAATCTGTCGTGAGTGAGAGGTAATGGAGATCTAAATGTGATACTGTTTCCTCCATGGACTTCTCTTTTGAGAATAAATATCCTTGTTTAAGAGAGAAAATAGTTTTAATTGTTCAAAATGTCATGTGAAAATAAAAACACTTCATTATATTAACGTCTATGGTGTTAATTAGTGCTAAGTGATTCACTAATATGAAGTAGGTTAAAATAAAAAGGAGAATATAAAGATAATGTGGCCAGCTTCAAGGAAGGAGATTAAACCCCAGCATTATAGGAGGAAGCTAATGGTGACAAAGAGTACTTATCCCAAGGGTACCTGACTTATAAGGATAATTATCTGATATATAAGTTCAAATATTCTTTAAATCTCTCTGTTATTTGTGCCAGGATGTCCAGTATTGTGCTACAGTGTCTCACCAATTTCATACTGGAATCCTGCTCTTCTCTGTGAGAACTCTATCTGGCAGCATCTCATGTCTCTGACATGATTTGGTGCTCACAGCTCAGACATTTATGCTTCCATTTTAGACCCTGCTAGCCCTGATTATGGCCATCTTTCTCAGTTACTCTAAATCTTCCCACCCTCTTGTCTGTCCTCTGTTTTAAGTGGGTTGCACTATCCATTGAGGATTCATGACTGGTGTGAAAGAGAAAAGTGGATGAAATCTTTGTTAAATATTACCAAAAGAATTTGGGGTTTGTTGGTAGCTTCTGTCAAAATGGGAAATATTTGTGTCTATTTTTATACTTTTAGTCTATATTTATACTTTTAGTTTATCTAAAGAACAAGTTCCAAATGTTTTCAAAAATTCTTACCCTTCTTCAATTTGTTTTTGTGAGTCGTGGATTAAGTCTAAAGATCTTATCATCCCCTTGCTTAAAAGCCCCACGGTGTCTTCCTTTGCACTTAGACCAAAAGCTGAATTCTGTACTCTGGCATTTGTGTTTGGCCTCTGCTACTTTCTGATCACGTTTGAGCCACTCTGTCCTTATTCATTCTGACCTAACACACTGGTGGCGTTTCAGTCCTGTGCCAGTTCATGTGCATATCTACCTCAGGATCTTTGTATATGCTATTCCTGCTACCTGAGATGCTCTCCTTCCTTTGTGTGGCTGGCTTTTTCTTTGAAGTCTCATCTTACATGTCATCTCTTCAGAATCTCCATCTCCAACAATCCTAACCCAAAATAGATCCCCACTTAATTCTTTTTTGTTGTTATTGTTTGTTTCATATTCCATAATAACTTACAATTATTTTTTCTCATAACTTGTTTTTCTCTTCCACTAGAGTTGTACTTATTCAGTTCACCAAGTGTTTATTCAGGAAATTGTTTATTAGGGATTTCCTATGTGAAAAATAACAATGACAGTAATAATAAAAATGTGTCAGGAACTGCCCTAGAACTTTATATGCTTTACCATATTTAATCTTCACAACAGTCAAGTCAAGGAGAGACTTTTTTAACCTCTATATTCCTGTAGCAGAGGAAATTGTAGAAAATCCAAGGATAATGAAGAAAGTGGCAGATTTTGAATTTGAAGCCACACCTGTGTCACTCCAAGGGTTATTTCTGGTGTTGCTTTAACAAGACAATGCCTCTTTACTGAAACCCTACTCAGCATCCTCACCAAAGCTATCTAGATAATGTGGCATAAAGGCTGAAGCTTAAAGAATTTACAAGATTTGTAGGGAGAGATAATGAGATCAGAGTAAAAAAATTATTGGCTAGAAATGTATGGCTTCAATTACCATGGCTGACAGGGAGGGATCAGAGAAAGCTTTCTTTTCTGTTCAAGCACTCTCCTTGGCACAAATGGGATGAAGCAAGCAAAGTATATGTATATTTTTTTATAATGGAGAAATACATTTTTAAAATACATTTTGTTTATTATTACTAAAAATAATTAACCTTGTGTCAAGACAAAGATCACATGTTTGCAAACTATGCCAGAAATACCCTCCAAACAGGCAGGGAGTTGTATTTCTTTTGGCTTCAGATCAGCACTTATTTGGGGACAAGTAGCACCTGGAATGTACCATTTATCCCTCTCAACCATATTTTTCAGTCTAGATTTGGATAATCATGGAAGAATCACAGGAAATCCTAACTAGGAATTAGAAAGCTCGGCAAGAATTAGTGAGATAAAGTTCTTTCTCCCAATATTTTTTATTGGTGCTTTATAATTATATATGATAGTAGAATTAATTATTACATATTCATACAGGCACACAATATAAAAATGTAGCTTAGTCAATATCATTCCCCAGTATTTCCCCTTTCTTCACCTTCCTTCCTCCTGGTATTCCTTTTTCCCCACATCCTCTCCAGCATTTATTATTGTTTGTACTCTTTATGGCTGCCATTCTAACTGTAATGAGGTGAAATCTCAGCACATTTTTGATCTGCATTTCTCTAATTGCTAAAGATGTTGAACATTTTTTAAAATATTGGTTGGCCATTTGTATTTCTTCTTTTGAAAAGTGACTATTCAGTTTATTTTCCCACTTATTAACTGGGCCATTTGTTCTTTTAGTAATTTTTTTCTTTTGTAGTTGTAGATGGACAGAATGCCTTTATTTTATTTGTTTATTTTTATGTGGTGCTAAGCATCGAACCCAGTGCCTCACATGTGCTAGGCAAGTGCTCTGCCACTGAGCTGCAGCCCCAGCCCTTTTGGTATGTTTTTATTTCTTTATATATTCTGTCAGAAGAATATCCAGCAAAATTTTTTCCCATTCTGTAGATTCTGTCTTCACATTCTGAATTGTTTCTTTTGCTATGCAGAAGCTATTTAATTTGATGCCGTTCTATTTATTAATTCTTGGTATTATTTCCTGAGCTTTAGAAGTTCTATTGAGGAAATTATTGCCTGTGCCTATATGTTATGGACCCTAATTTTTTTAGGAGTTGCAAAATTTCTGGTCTAATTCCTAGATCTTTGATTCATTTTGATTTGCCTTTTTTGCAGGGTAAAAGGGATGTAGTCTCATTCTTCTACATATGGATAACCAGTGTTCCAGCAACATTTTTTGAAAAGGCCATCTTTTCTCAACATATATTTTGGGCTCCCTTGTCAAGTATCAGATGAATATTTGTCTCTATATCTTCTGTTGCATTCGTATCTATGTCTGTCTTTATGCCCGTATCATTCAGTTTTTGTTAGTATTGTATAATTTGAAGTTTCTGTTGTATAATTTCAAGTTGGATATTGTGATGCCTCCAGCATTGCTTTTTGGCTTAGAATTGCTTTGGCTATTTTTTCAAATGATTTTTAGGACTGATTTTTCTAGTTCTATGAAGAATGTAATTGATATTTTGATGGGGATTGCACTGAATTTGTACATTGCTTTTGGTAGTATGGCCATTTTCACAATATCAATTCTGCATATCCATGCATATGGAAGGTCTTTCCATCTTCTAAGGTCTCTTCAATTTCTATCTTCAGCATTCATAGTTTTCATTGTATAGGTCTTTTGTCTCCTTGGTTAGATTTATTTCTAAGTATTTTATATATTTTGAGGGTTTTATGAATGGGATTGTTTTCCTAAATTCTTTCTCAGTAGATTCATTGTCAGTCTATAGGAAAGCTATTAATTTTTGTGTGTTGATTTTGTAACCTACTACTTTGCTGAATTTCTGTATTAGCTCAACTAGTCTTTTGCTGGAATTTTTTGGATCTTATGGTTATTGGACCCTACCATTTGCAAACAGTGAAAATTTGACTTCCTCCTTTCCGGTTTTGGCC
>CM053404.1:26410159-26428706 GCA_028644305.1 Xerus rutilus
GATCAAATTTTAATTACAGCTTAGCTTTAACAATCAGCAACAAATTCTTTCAAATATTTTCCTCAACATGACTAGCTCGCTTTGTTCATTTTTGAGAAAATGTCATTGAAATACTCAATCTGAGTAAACTTAATTTTTCTTTCAAGTAAAAATTTTGTTCCATTAAAAAAATTGACCATTTCTATTTGTACCTCAATCACAGAAGTTTTAGTCTTTGTTTTGGACCAGGGTATGGGTATTTCCCATTACATGGAATATTTTTTAAATGTGCAGTCAAGGGTTGTAATTGAACAAACAATTTTATTACTTCATCAAGGACATGTTTAAGTGAAGCTAACAATTTTTATTTTATCACAAACATGTGACAGTAACCAACAGTACAGGTTGGTGCTCCTGACCTGATTTGTGCTAAGGTACCAGCAGTTTTACCCACTGTTGCATTAGACCATCAGTCAAAATATCAAGTTTTTCCAGTGCAAATAATGAAAGTCAAATAAGTGATTTATGTTTTTATTTAATTACCATTTGTATTTCTTTGCAAGCAATCATGTAAGAATCTTCACTGATGATAAGTTTCTAAATACAAGAAAAAATACTTGTTAAATACAAGAAAAAAGCTACATGTATACACATATGCATTTCTGAGGCAAAAATACTTTTAATGATGAGTTATTAATTTTGTCTTCATGTTTCCAGCTAAATCTTTAGTTTAACAAGTTATTGTATTATTGGGGAGTGCTTCTGGTATGATTTCCTTTAATGATCTTTCATCCAGTGGACACTCAGCAACGTCCACTGTATCAGGCTCTGTTCATCTCTCAGTTAACCTGCTTTTTTAGCCAATGCAATTCAATAACTTACGTCTAAGATGCTTCCTAAACTTTTAAATTTAAAAATAATCTTAAAATGTTATTGCAAACAAAATAACAAGATGTTTTTATTTCTCTGTAGGCACAAGAAAAACATTAGGTTTCACAATAATTTATTGGATAATTATGAGGTTACACATGTTATATCAGGTATAATAGAAAATAGCTTATAAGAACAGAGTGGAAAGTATTGAAAACAAACTGATCTTTGAAAACATACATATGTATACCTCCAAACCATGCCTTAGAAAAGTCTAGGAAGAATATACAAGCATACCTTCCATTAATTGTCAGAGTAATGACATTGTCATGTCATATAGACTCTGAAAAATGCTAATCTACATTTCTAAAATAATTAGAGTAAAAAAAGGCAAATAATGTCTTTGTGTTGTTATGAAAAATAATTTTGGTCTCAAAGACAGCTGAAAGGGTCTTGGGAACCCCCAAGCATTCTTTTTTTTTTTTTTTGCATTGATGAAGAAATATTTATTGTATTTTGAAAAACATCTATACAGTGGATATTTTGCATATGAATGATTTTCACAAGATGATCAATTTCTTAGGGATAATTTTTTTTTAAAAAAATCAGAGTGCACAGATTTTATTTTGGTTTGTTTACATAGTCTCCAGTTTAGTCCATCATTCCAAACTCAACCCCATTTACTTTGCTATTTAGTAAAATATGATAGCATGCACTCTGAATTGGAAGTAAAGCCATTTGTTTTATTGCTATCACCTTTAGAAAGTAATTCATAACTCCAGAAAATTCACAAACTTTTTTTTTGGCTCAGTTCTCTTATTATGTCCTTGATATGGAAAATTAATGACAAGAGTCTCCTACAAATGGGAAGAATAATGGCTATGTGAAACACATAGTATTATTTGAAAGAAAAGAGCAAGATTTGTTTTGAAAAGAGCAAGGGTTTTTTTTAACTATTGTGTTTTTAAATTTTTTGATAGACATTTGACATTATGTACTTGGGTTACCATAACAAAATATCGTAGACCATGGGGCGCCCCTTCAAACAAACAAAAGTCACAGCAAGGTAGCTTAAACAATAGGCACTTATTTCTTCCAGTTGGAAGGCTGGAAGTCTAAGACCAAGGTGTCAGCAGGACTGGTTTCTCTTGAGGCCTGTCTGTTTGTTTCATAGATGGTCACCTTGTCACGTCCTCATGTGTGGCTTTTTCTGTGCTGAGTAAATCCTTAGTGTCTTATCCCTTTTTTAAAAAATTTATTCACTTATTTATTCTAATTAGGTATACATGACAGCAGAATTCATTTTGATTCATTGTACACAAATGGAGCACAACTTTTCATTTCTATGGTTGTACATGACATAGAGTTGCACCATATGTGTAGTCATACATGTACCTAGGGCAATGATGTCCACCTCATCCACCATCTTTCCTGCCTCCATACTCCCTCCCCTCCTCACCCTTCCCTTTGCCCAAAGTTCCTCTATTATTCCCGTGCTTCCCCATTATGGAGCAGATCCACTTTTCAAAAAGAACATTTGGCCTTTGGTTTTCTGGGATTGGCTTACTTCACTTAGCATGATCTTCTCTAGCTCCATTCATTTACCTGCAAATGCCATAATTTTATTCTCTTTGATTGCTGAGTAATATTCCATTGTGTACATATACCACAGTTTATTTATCCATTCATCTCTTGAAGAGCATCTTAGAACTGGTGATGTAGAGTGAGGATGGGAATCTGAGGGTCTAATTGTTCTCAGTTTTCCTATTTCAGTCCATTTATCTCCTCCTCAAAGGCACCTGGTATTTCCAGCTGCTGGGACTTTGGGGGTTCTGCAGCCTGATATGAGATTTCCTCCACCACAGGTATAGAATCCAGCATTCTCTGGTCACTTCTGTTTCTAGTATCACTATTTTAGTTGCTGCTTTTTCTTGCTCTTACCTTGTAAGTTAATGCCTTTACATTTTATTTTTCTATTCTGATACTGTTTTAGTGGGGCTTAGGGAAGGAGCTTTAGTAAATGCCTACACTTAAACTACCATGTTTAACCTGAAATCCAGCTGTTTTCCCCCTCTAGAATAACTTTTAATAAGACAAATTTAAAATTAAAATCCAAAAAATATGAAATTCCTTTTTAATATTAATCAAGTTAATCAAACCCAGGTGTTCTAAATGCCTACACCCCACCAGAGACCAGGACAATAATAACTTTAAAAATCTCTGGTTTTGTGATCCAGATACCAGTATTTTTATGAGTACATCAGATAATTCTGAGGGTTAGTGAGAACTGAGAACTAGTACTTCCCTGGATCTTTCTGATTGAGCACAGTAATCCTGGGGTACTGAAATGTCATAGAACCACTCCAAGTGTGGTTTCCAGACCATCTGCATCAGCATCACCTGGGAACTTTTTAGAAATGCAGATTTTCAGGTCCCTATCTCAGACCCAGTGAGGCACAAACTTTGGGAATGGGACCCAGCAGGCTCTTTCAACAAGACTTGCAGGTGATTCTCATGTGCTTGAGAGCTTGAGAACCACTGCCATAGCAGATGACTGCTTGTATCTGATTCTAAGAATACATCCATGATTCTAAGAATTCTAAGATTCTAAGAGTACATGCATCACTATATTTTTTGGCATAAAACTTGCTTCAATACCTTCTCTTCTGACATGTGGATGGGGAAAAAGATGGAAGAAAAATTGTCCTGGGAATTGGCCTTTATAAAATTCTTTCACCTTTTTGTCAAAACCATAACTTCAAGTCATTGAATTTTCAATAAGTTTTTCTCTTATATAAAACTCTGAACTTTTTTCTCTTTGGTCTTACTTCACACTTATATACATCATTCTTCTGCTATTGCAGAAAAACAAAATATGGTGGGTATACTACAGATGGAAGCTTAAAGAGATCAATTTTATAAGTTAGATTTTTTAGCTACATTTAAAAGCATAAAATGAATATTTTAAAAAGTAACTGCAAGAGCAACTCTGAATTTGCCCATAATATAAGTAAATGTGAGTAAACTAACCCTGAGAATGCATCTATTGAAAATTCATGAATACTTCCAGAGGTAATGGGACATTAGAATGACTTGTTAGGCAACAATCTGCAGGAAAGGAAAAGTTGAAGAAATCTATCACATAAATAACAATATTAGAGCAAAAATGCTAACAAAATGTAGATCTTATTTAGAAAAAATATTTGACAAAGTGATTCATAGGAGTGTTAAAAGTTGCTTAAAATACTATTTTGGAAGCAGAGAACCAAGAAGCCTATAGGGCTGTAGATCAGGGTTTGGTAGAAAGAATAACGCCTTTGAAATCAAACAGGCCTGGATAGTATCTCTCTCACCCTTAGTAGATGTGTGGCCTTGCAGGAAAACTGAATTCTTCAGAGCTCAGTTTTCATTTATAATGTGGTATTAATTCCCTCCTCACAAAACTACTATGGAGGCTAAATGAGGAAATAATATAAAAAGCACTTGCACTTGGTTCATTACATGCAATATACTAGTCCTCACAAAATGTGAGTTCCCTTCTGTCTCTCTGTGGTCCCTTATAATCTCTCTGTGTTTATGAAAGTAATCTCACCATAGAATATATAGATGTTCAACATATATTCTATTTCTGAGCATTTTTATATTACTCTATAGAAGCCTCACAACTTTTGTCTAGCCTTTTTAGCCTAAGGAGGAAACTGGGTGGTTCTCTGTGATGACTCTGCTATGTTTTATCAATTTATGCAAGTATATTTTGAGTACTTACTATGTATAAGCACTGTATTAGGTGTTATGGATACACAAGGGAGCAAGAAAGAGATAATGTACTTTTCCCTGGGGAGCTTAGTGGGTTTAGCAAGGAGTTTATCCCTCCAGTGACCACTTCTGCAAGCAATTCTTATTTTCTTTCTTCTGGAAGAGAGAGTAGAAAGGGAGAGGTATTACTGGTCAGGGAAATAAGGACCACAATAGAAAAAGAATTCTTTTGGGCCTCAGAGAAAGCTATACTTAGACAAATATCTACTGCAAAGGACTTAAAAAGGGGAGGATAGGGAGGAAAGGGAACCATTAATGGTATATGGAACTTAGTTGCAAAAAAAAGAGGTGAGGAGGAGAAAGAGAAAGAAATCAAAAGAAAACAAGAAAATAAAAAAGGGAGAGAAAGGAAAAAGAGTTTTCTAAAAGGAGATTAAAGCATTGAAGAGCTGTTTGTTTTAAGAAAGAGAAGACTATACACACACATCCCTATATGTGTAGTCTATGTTTTTTATATATGATCCAGGGCATGGGTTTTGCCATATAACAGACTTAAATTCAAGTCCTATGCACTAACTGTCTATATAAACTTGGCCAAGTTGCTTGGCACCTCATTCAGCCTCTATGCCTTTGTAAATTTGATATATTAATACTGGTGGCCCAGATACTGGTCCCCTTATCATCGGCACAAAGGGTGTTTGTAGCTTTCCTGTCAGCTTAACTTTGGAAGGCAATGTAGTCTTCATTTCCTTTTATATCAGTCATCCCCAGAGAAGCTGTCTCATGTATCTGCTGTTGATATGGGTAAAAGAAGGTGAGCTCCTCCCTTCTGATTTTAGAGTGATTATACATACATAAAACTCCAAAGAAGGCTCAGTCTGGTATTACCTCCCTGTAATAAAACCCCAAACCATATAGTCAAGGGAGTAAAAATTGAACTTTGTGCCCTCTGTCAAATTCCCTTGGACCCTAAGTTCTAGATAGAAATAGGAATATCATGGCCCAGATTCATAACAGGTCCCCCATTGTGACCCCTTCAATCAGTGAACAGTGTCCAACATGAACCAATCCACATCCTCTTTTTCTCCAAGTTCTTGCCCTCTGGTTCATGAAGATGTTCAAATAGCCAAAAGAGAAAGATCCTACCTCATAAGCTAGTTGATTTTTTTTCTGGTTCATCAAGTAGCATAGTGTCCTTAGGAAATTGTAATTATCCTTACAGAAGGACCTGCCCAAGAGAATGGTATTTCATGGAGAACTAATTATTGGCCAGCAAGTATTCACAGCCACAAGATAAACAAGGTTGTATCTTCCTGGAGATTATTTGAAGAAATGTGGAGAGCAATCAGGCTGCATGAATGTTTAAAACTTTATAAAAGAGAGTTTGATCAAGCTCCAACACTGTCCATAGGAATCTCCTCTGCTTTAAGAGGGAAAATTTGAGAAATACAGTCTCAAGTATTGCACATAGCTCATAACACCTGCCATTCTTTAAGGTTTTCCAAGCACATTATATATTTTAATAGAGGAATCTTTTGAATGTGTGAATATAAAAATTACTACTTCAGGAGGATTGCTAGGTTTGAAATCCCTGTTATCACCCCTTCTATCTTCATGCCATGTCCCAGCTGTCCTTGGCTCTCTAACTGTGGAGCCCAGGTGAGAGATGCTGAGTGGTTCAATTTATCTGTGCTGAAATTTCATGGGAAATTTAAAGACACCAGCTTGGACTTAGAAATTACTAACCCTTTCTTTGCTCTTCTGTTAAACAAGTTTTGCATTTATCTGGAGTCAGACTGTCTGGTTTTGAATCCTCTTAACACTTGGACAAGTCATTTAACTGCACTGAATCTCAGCTTTTGTATCTATCAAAGATATTCCTTCACTCAAAAAGTATTGATAGAGCATCTGCTCTGGGTCTGGCACTGTTCCAGGTGCTCAGAATATGTCCATGAAAAAAGCAGAGAAAAATCCCTGCCCTTCAGGGCAGGGGGTTTAAGAGTAGGTAGGTAGAAAGACAATAAACAGTAAATATGATAAATAAATTATATGGTATATTAGAAGATCAAAGTCAGAATACAGGAAGTGCTTAAGGGAGAAGAACAGACTGTAGTATTAATAGATTATTTTTTTAGAAGGTAAGATGTGAGCCAAGATATAAGAGAAGTGAGTGAGGTAACTGAGCAGACACACTGGGGAAGTATGTTCCAGACAGATGGAGCATCTAGATCAAAGGCTCTAAGGTGGTAGTGGGTCTTGGGTGTCATAATAGTTTTCACACCCAGAGTTGTTGAAGGGATAAATGAGATGGTACATATTTAGCATGATACTTATGATTATGAATGTTTAACAAGTTTTAGTTATGATTATTATTATGAATGCCATATTTCTAAATGTTCAATAAGTTGTAGAATCTTTAAAAATTATACACATAGCACACTCATGCAATGTTGCCTTTTCAAAGTTGCTATCTGCTTCCTTGTATATTATTGACTTTTAAACAGAATACCTTGACATTGGAAAATATATTTATTATATCTGAATAATTTCCTTCCTTGGCAAGAACCATGCAAAAGTGTAAACTGTTTTATATTAAGAATTTTTATGCTGCTAAAGGGAAGCTGTGACTCATGTTCCCAGGTCTTCAGTTGCTTTTATCAAGCTCTCACTGGATTTTATCTGAAGACTGTTACTGTCAAAATCATAATCACCTTCCAGAGATAAGTTTCCACTATTTCCAACAAATCTAACCATAATTCCTTTCCATTTCTCTTTACACTTTAGAATAAAAAATGGGAGATTTTATGTTATTATAATAATGTTTTGTTATCTCAAAGTGCAAATCCTGAGGAATAGAAGCTCTTGCATGCACAGTGTTTTGTATGGGGATGAACAAATGAAAATAAAAACTTAATAACATTATCTGAAAGCCAATGGGCCAAATATTGTTGTAGCTTCTTTATATAAATTTAAGTCCTGGAAAACCCTTATTACCTTGGTGCTAAAGTATACTCCAGACCATCATCACCATCATCACCAGAGAGTTTTTAGAAAGGGAGACTCTAGGAATCCACTGAGTTGGAATCTACATCTTTTTTTTTTTTGTACCCAGGATTAAACTCAGGGATACTTGACCACTGAGCCACATCCCCAGCCCTATTTTGTATTTTATTTAGAGACAGGGTCTCACTGAGTTGCTTAGCACCGCTCCATTGCTGAGTCTGTCTCAGCTTCCCAAGGTGCTGGGATTACACGCATGCACACCGGCTTGGAATCTATATTTTAATAAGACCCCCAGGTACTTCATATGCACATTAATAACTGCCCTAACTAAACAAACATCATTATCACCATATTCTTCAGATGAGGTAAGTTTTTTTCAGAAAGAGTATATAAATTGTCTAAGAACTCACAGCTAGTTAACAGTGGTCCAGGATTTTCTGCAGTCTGCTCAGAAAGCAGAGTTCATGCTCTTTCCACTACACTATTTTTCTTACTAAGTCTTTTTAATAGGCATACTTCATAATCTGTTTTATAGAAAAAAATAAAATAAATAGCTCAACTTCCACTTGACTGCACTTTGAAAGCATCTGCCCAGACAGGCTGAATAAAAACACTTGGTCTGAAAAAGCAGGCTGGGAAGTCGACAATTGAGTTGGTGAGTTACTGTGGGTGGAGTCACATGCTCCCCTACTCTTCTGAGGGAACCTGCCTTTCTGTTGAATTAGGGAACTGGAGTGTAATTATTGGCAGGATTCTCCCAAAATCCTACTCTGAGGAGCACAAGAGAAGAACGAATGGGAAGGTCAGAGCATAGCCTAAGGAGATGAGCAGTCTGGCATGGGAGACAGGGAATGTCTTTTTTATGAGCAAGGAGGTATTTTTATGGTTTGCCTTGAGTGAATAACCTCTGATGTTGGGAAAACACACTGGGAACAGCTGGACCACACTTTGAATCAGTTGCCACAACAACTTGATATATTTGTCTCTGGTGTCATTTGATCCCTTTGAAAGCTGTGTTACCTCAGTGTGGATATTTGACTTTCAGGCTTACTCTGTGCAATGAGCATGTCTGTTAGATTGTATTCCTCAAATTACATGGAATGTTGATTAAATTCATTTGGGAGTTTGGATTCTACAATTACAGAACATGGAAACCTCACAGGTGATTGGAACCCAGAATCTTATGGAACCATCATTGAATGGGGCAAACTGTACCTGATAGGCACTGGAAAATCATAGCTATATTCAATGTCACCCCAATTTTTCCATCTTTGGTAATATATTTCAATTTCTCATCTCGGGTAAATTTTGTAACACTTTTCAAATTTAATCTCAAGTTACGTTATTGCTAGTAGTTACATTTAACTTTTTATTACAAAAATTAAGAGACATTCACCATTTGAATGTTTGTATGGTGAAACAGAATGCTCGTATAGGATAGCAAGAGCAGTTAACTTTTCCTCCTCGGAAACTGTGCAGTGAAAGATGTCTTGATGACAAATTGAGTGTAAGCCTAGCCACTGTCTTTAGAAAAAGGGCTGAGCACATTCTGGGAACCATTTACCCTGACAGACATTAGTTCTCCTTAAGAAAGTTGTCCACTTTTTCCTCTTTTTGATGAGAAATGGTGGAGCATCCAAATGCCATCCCCCAAATTTATGGCAGCTGAAACTGGAGGTCCCAACCAACTTGCATTGCCATGCCTCTCCCCACCGTCTCCACCATAATCATCTCTGAAACTTACCCTTCTTTTCTGAGGAACAAAATCTCCTCAGAGAGTTTGAGAATAAACTAACTCAAATTAAGTAGCTCTTGGAATTTGTACTAAGGAAAGTTTTGCTGCCTTTAAACTTCAGAAAGTTGTACAATTAATAAAAGTTGATTATTTTTAAAAAGGAAAAACTGAATAGAAAAATAATAACAATGTCTTTAGAAAATACGTTTTAAGCATGTGCAGTATATAATTTCATTATCGTCTAGAGTTACATTGCTGTTTCTGGAATCAGGCAGTTTCCTAAAGAGAATATGTTATTGTCAGCATAACTGTGGTTTTCTACTGGCATTTTGGTGAGGAGGTGGATAGCTGCTTCTTTTTTTCTCCTTCCCACTTCACTTCATATAAATAAAAGGAAACAGAGTTAAGGGTAGCATAAAGGAACCACCAACAACAAATGCTTTTGTTAAAAGTTCTGCGCTTTCCTATAGAAGTAAAGAAAGTCAAAATTTCTGTACTTTTTAAAACTCACATTGTGTGTAATTACTATAGTTTTTCCAATACATATTCAACTTTCACATATGATATTTTAATGTGAATCACTTGAAAAGTGTGGTCAAACATGAGCACTTTAACATTTGCATTTCCTATTCTATGTGGCTAATTTTATAAATTTGGGGTTAGCCCAATAGGCTTGGGGTGGGTAAGGTATAGCCAGCTGGGTTTGAAAAGCGCCTTCTCTTTTTGAGATTTGCCATGAAGTAAGTGAAGGGATAGTTATTTCCACACAGTACAGAGGACATTTTCATTTCATAAAGAAATGAGTTTTGCCACAAGGAAGGCACATAGCCTCTGTTCTAACCAGGGCACTGCCAACTGGGAGCATCACCATCAGCAGCAGACTTTCAATGCTTGAGAAAATGAACTGACTCAGGCTAATGAATGGACAGGCTGTGGGATGGTGGCACTCAAAATCCCGGGAACTGTCATCCCTTGCCACCGGAGCCAAAAGTTTAGCATCACTTATTTGGGTTTAAAATATCCTTCATCTTTTCCAATTCTGATGAAAACTATTGATCTTAGAAAAAGGCATATGTGTATGTGCAAAAATACACACATAATTTTACATAAAATTCCAAGGTTTTTATGGATTCCCTAGAGCCCATCCACGGATCTCATAAGGAATCCAAGGATCCTTGTTAATAGCTAGGATTGAGTATGGCTTCTTCCTGCCCTCATTCCTTCACACCAAGCTACTAACTCCCAGGCCCCCAAGTTCTTTTGGAAATGCTTTTGAAGTAGAACACATAAATATCTTACAATATTATTATAACAATTTCTTCCTGAATAATAAGAAATACAAAGATGGGATTATGGGTGCCAGGCAAAGAAGAGTTTTCTTAGTTCGCTCCTCCTTTGTTTTAATTTTGTATATAATTAGTGCTCAAAAAATCATTTATAAGATTTAGAGATGACACACAGGAGAGACATTTATGACTGCCTGAAGGCTAACTTCCCTTAGATGGTTTATTTTGCCTAAGACTGATATTTGCCAGAGTTTGGATGTGAGAGAAGAAAAAAACAGGCAGTGAGATGTTTGTATAACATCATAATCTATAGTTTCTATGAATTCCTCCATCATAGGTTCTTGAAATATTGCACGATGGCATATTCACCTTCCCAGCACTTTGGGAAACATCTAGGGAATAAGCATTTTTACATAATTATATTAAGAAGTTAAACTAACAGAAACTAACACACAACCTATATATCAGACATTTAGTAGACAGATTGCAAAAAATACCACTGAGTATTCTGTGATAGCATCCTTTTACAGAATCTATTCAACAGTTGCTTTCTGTTCAGTTGCTTCTGTGTTTAACAAGCTTTCACAGAGCTGCACTGTGTAGGAGTTTTAGCAGAGAGAAAAGGTAAATAACAAATGTTAAAGTTTTAGGTGGAACCATGTGAAACTGCCAGTATTCAACTGTTTTGACCCATAAAAAGACAATTTCGTATGCTTTAACCTCATACCAAACACTAACCATTGTAAGCAGAAGACAGCTCTGTCAGTTGTTAATCTAAATCTGTTTTATTTGGGGGAAAAGTAGACCAAGTATAATTAAAGGGTTACATTTAAGAAACTACCTTGATCATAGAATAAAATAAAATACATGCTTTATTCCTAAAGAACACTCTTAACATTGCTAGGAGATATTTCAAGGTCCAACCTATATCACAACTTTCCCCTGCTCATAAAATACAAAAAGTTTCATAGACAGTGTTCTATAGTAAGAAGATTTTGAAGCTCTTATAAAAAGAATAAACTTAAATACAGTACTTTTTAACTTTCCAGTAGTCTAGCCAAAGTTATATTATATTGTAACAAAGGTTATATTTGTTATTAAGCATGTTGCTTCTGGACTTTGGATCAAAATAATATTATTTTTATATATTGTGGATGATGAAATAGGTTAAATAATTTAATAATAGGTTGTCTTTATTATAAATAATTAATCAATTAATGTATTTGGTAGTAAAGTCTATAATAAAACCTAGTTTTCTAGAATTTTTAAAAACGTTTTGTTCTAATTAGTTACACATGAAAGTAGAATGCATTTTGACACGTCATATATAAATGGAGTATAGCTTCTCATTCTTCTTGTTGTACATGATGTAGAGTTACACTAGTTATATAATCATGTATGCCCATAAGGTAATAATGTCCTATTCATTTTACTCTCATTCTTACCCCTGTACCTGCTCCCCTCCCTTCACTGTCCTCTATTGAATCCAAAGTACCTCTGTTCTTCCCTGTTCCCCGCCCCTTTATTGTGAATTAGCATCTGCATATCAGAGAAAACATTCAGCCTTTGGTTCTTTGGGATTGGCTTATTTCACTTAGCATGATATTCCCCAGTTCCATCTATTTACTAGCAAATGCCATAATTTTATTTTGCTTTAAGGCTGATTAATATTCCATTGTGTATATATACCACAACTTTTTGTATCCATTCATCTGTTGAAGGGCATCTACATTGGTTCCATAGTTTAGCTATTGTGAATTGAGCTGCTATAAGTTTTATAAAATGTCATGTCTTCTTTCATTTCTTTACTGTTTAGACACATATTTAATGAACACCTGGTATATGATAGTCTCTGTGCATCCACTGTTCAGTCTCATGGTATGATTTATTGATTTGACCTGCCAATCCTGCTCTCCACCTGCCCTTGAGCTCACCTTGGGCAAATCTATCTCTTAGATTACTTCTAATTTGTAAAGTTAGGTGTTTTTGTTAAGTCATCTCTACAGTCCATTTTTTTCTGGGTATAATTCTATTGTTTTAAATTTTTTAATTGACATGTAATATTTGTACATATTTATGAGATATGATATGTTAATTCAGTACAGCTATTCAATATATAATGATCTAACCAAGGTAATTAACATTTCCATCTCCTTAATAATTTTTCTTTGTATTGGGAACCTTCTAATTCCTCTCTTCCAGTTTTTTACAAACTATATAATAAATTTATATGAAATATATAATAAGTTGTGGTGCAATCTTGTCACATTACTATGTTATAGAATATTAGAACTTATTCTTCTATGTAACTGCATTTTGGTACCCATTATTCAATTTCCTCCATTCCCCACTCCCCTATACTTCTAACCTCTAGTGATCACTGGTCCACTCTCTAATTCTATGAAATTAACTTTGTTAGCTTCCATGTATGTATGAGAACACACAGTGTTAGTCTTTCTTTGCAGGGCTTATTGCATTTAACATAATGTCTTCCAGTTCCATCTATGTTACTGCAAAAGACAGGATTTCATTTTTATGAAATTACAGATTAGAAATAATTTAAAAGATGGACTTGCCCAAGGTGAGCTCAAGGGCAGGTGGAGAGCAGGATTGGCAGGTCAAACCATTAAACCATTCCATGGGACTGAACAGTTGATGCACAGAGACTGTCACATACTAGCTCTTTAATAAGTATGTGTCCAATGAATAAAGAAATGAAAGAATACATGAAATTCTAGAAAACTAGGTTTTAGTAAAGGCTTTGCTACCCAATATATTAATCAATGAATTATAATATAATAAAGATACATTAAAAGCTGGGCACGATGTAGCACACCTGTAATCCCAGCACTTTGGGAGGCTGATATAGGAGAATTGTGAGTTCAAAGCCAGTCTCAGCAAAGGCAAGGTGCTAAGCAACTCAGTGAGACCCTATCTCTAAATAAACCACAAAATAGGGCTGGGGATGTAGCTTGAGTACCCCTGAGTTCGATCCTCATTACAAAAAAGATACATTGATTAAGTTAATCTTTCTTAATCTCTATTTCATCATCTACAAAATAGAATAATATTGTTTGGATCAAAAACATATGGCTGAATAATATTCTATTGTGTATATATACTACATTTTCTTTATCCATTATTGGCACTTTGGTAGATTCCATATTTCAATTATTGTAAATGGTACTGCAGTAAACATGGTAGAAGTATAGATATTTTCTGGACATACTGATTTGAGTACCTTTAGATATATACTCAGTAATGGAATAGCTGGATCATATGGTAGGTTCTATTTTCACCTTTAAAGGCTGTATTCATTTACATTCCCACCAACAGAGTATGAGAGTTCCACTTTCTCTACATCCTTATCAGCATTTTTTACTTTTTGTCTTAGATTGTAGCCATTCTAACTGCAGTGAGATGTTAGTTCATTGTGGTTTTGATTTGCACTTCCATGGTGATTAATGATGTTGATCATTTTTTCATATATATGATGACCATTTGTCATCATATATAAAAAAAAATTTTTTTTCCAGAAATGTCTGTTCAAGTAATTTGCTAAATTTTAGTCAGATTATTTGTTTGTTGTTGAGCTGTTTGTTTTAGTTCCTTGTATAGTCTGGGTTTTAATCGCTTGTTGGATAAATTGTTTGCAAATATTTTCTCCCATTCTATATGTTATTTTGTCACTAAATTGGCTGTTTCTTTTGCTGTGCAGAAGTTTCTTTGATATAATCCCATTTATCTATTTTTGTTTTTATTGCCTGTACTTTTAGGGTCTTATCCATAAAAAGGCATTGTTGTGCTGATATTTTGAAGTATTTCCCCTGTTTTCTTCTAGTAGTTTCATAGTTTCAAGTTTTACATTTATGTCCTTAACACATTTTTGGTTGATTTTTGTATGTAGCAAGAGATAAGGGATCTGGAGTGTTTTGTTTTGTTTGGTGGTGTTGTTTTGGTACCAGGGATTGAACCCAGGGCACTTAACCACTGCCCTTTTTATATTTAGAGATTGATCTCGTCGAGATGCTTAGGATCTCACTAAGTTACTGAGGGTGGCTTTGAAATTGCAATCCTTCTGCCTCAGCCTCCCAGGCTACTTGGATTGCAGGTGTGCACCACTGTGCCCTACCAAGAGTCTAGTTTCATTCTTCTGCATACAAACGTCCAGTTTCCCACATTATTTGTTGAAGAGACTGTCCTTTCTTCAATGTATGTTTTTGGTGCCTTTATGAAAGATCAGTTGGTTATAGATGTATACACATTTATTCCTGAGTTCTCTATTCTATTTCATTGGCCTAAGTGTCAAATTTTATGCCAATACCATGCTGTTTTAGTTACCACACCTCTGTAGTATGTTTTGAGGCAGGTATTGTAATGCCTTCAGCTTTGTTCTTTTGTGCAAGATTTCTTTGACTATTTGGAGTCTCTTATAGTTCCACATGAATTTTAGAATTATTTTTTATATTTCTATGAAGAATGACATTGGTATTTTGATGGGGATTGCATTGAATCTGTTATTATTGTTTCTTCCAATCCATGAACATGGAATGTCTTTCCATTTCTTATGTGCTCTTCTGTTTCTTTCTTCAGTGTTTCTTAATTTTCATTGTAGAGATCTTTCATTTCTTTGGTTAAATTTAATTCTCAGAATATTTTTTTAGTTCTCATCATTGGGATTGCTATCTTGATTTCTATCTCAGAAATTGTCTTTTATTTCTTCTCTTGCCTTATTGCCCTGGCTAAGACTTACAATACTATCTTGAATAACAGTGGTGAAAATGGACACACTTGTCTTGTTCCTGATCTTAAAGGAAATTATTTAAGCTTTCTCCATCTAATATGATGTTGGATGTGGATTTATCATATTTTTTTATTATGTTAAGGCATGTTCCTTCTATACTTAATTTGTTGAGGGTTTTTATTGCAAAGTGATGTTGAATTTTATCAAATGCTTTTTCTGCACTCATTGAGATGATTATATCATTTTTGTATTTTATTCTGTTGATGTGATATATTACATTTATTGACTTGCATATGTTGAACCATCCTTGCATCCTTGGGATCAGTCTCGGTTGTGGTCTATAATCTTTTTGATGTGCTATTAAGTTTGATTTGCTAATATTTTGCTGATAATTTTTCTAGATATTGGTCTGTAGTTTTCTTTTGGGTTGTGTCCTTGTCTAGTTTTGATATCAGGTTAATACTGACCTCATAGAACAAGTTCTGAAGGGTTTTATCCTTTTCATTTGTAGGAATAGTTTGGAAAGAATTGGTTTAATTCTTCTTTAAAAGTCTCATAAAATTCAGCAGTAAAGCTGTCTTGTCCTTGGCTTTTCTTTGTTGAAAGATTTTTATTATTGATTCATGCTCTTTACTTTAGTGGTCTGTTAAAGCTTTCTGTGTATTCATAGCTCAATTTTGGTAGGTTTATATATGTCTAGAACTTTTTAAATTTCTTCTGGGTTTTCAAATTTGTTGGTATATAAGTGTTCACAATAGTCCCTAATGAACCTTTATGTTTCTGTTATAACAGTTGTAATGTCTCTTTTTTATTTGAGTCTTCTCTCTTTTATTCATGTTTAGCCTAGCCAAAAACTGTCAATTTTCTTTATCTTTTCAAAGAACCAAATCTTTTTCACTGATCCTTAGTGTTTTTTAGTCTGTTTCATTTAATTTTGTCATAATATTTGTCATTTCTTCTCTTTTACTAATTTTGGGTTTATTTTTCATGCTTTTCTAGTTCCCTTAGTTCCATTAAGTTATTTCAAATCTTACTTTTTCCTCTTTAAAAAAAAATGTAGGCACTTATTGCTATAAAGTTCCTTCTTAGTGCAACTTTTGTTTTATTTAATGTTTTGATTTGTTGTGTTTCCATTTTCATTTGTTATAAGAAATCTTTTCCCTTTGATTTCTTCAGTAACCCCATTGGTCATTTAGGTCAATTAGGTTATTTAGGGGCATGATGTTTAATTTTCATGTGTTGGTACAGTGTCTGAAGTTTCCTTTGTTGTTGGTTTTTTATGTTATTCCAGTCTAGCCTGAGAAGATACATATGAGTTTTTATTTAATTTGTGGAGCTTTGTTTTGTAGTCTAACATTATCTGTCTTGGAGCATATTCCATATACTGGTAAGAAGAAAAAAAATGCATATTCTGCAGCTTTTGTGTAAAATGCTTTGTAAATTTGTTCTTTAGTATAGTTCTATTTGTTTTTCTTTTCGATTTTTGTCTGGATGATCTGTCCATTGATAAAAGTGAGATTTAGAAGTTCCCATTATTATTGTATTGGAATCTGTTTCTCCCTTTAGATCTAATAATATTTGCTTTATATAATTGAGGCCTCCTAAATTGGGTACATAATATTTATGATTGTTATTTCCTCTTGTTGTCTTTTTTCCTTTTTTTGTGGCTTTCAATGTAAAGCCTATTTTAACTAAAGAAATATAACTACTTCGCCTTACTTTTGGTTTACATTAGCAGAGTAAGTCTTTTCTCATCACTTTAATTTCAGTCTCTGTGTGTCTTTACCAGTGAAGTGTGTTTCTTGTAGGAAGCATATTTTGAGTCTTTCTTTTTTAAATCCATTCTGTTATGAATCTGGAGTGTCCAAAAATCTCATGAGTTGATAGAATTAATAAATGATTTCAGCAAAGCAGCAGGATATAAAATCAACACCCACAAATCAATTGCATTTCTATACATCAGTGATAAACCCTCTAAAAGAGAACTTAGGAAAACTATCCCATTCACAATAGCCTCAAAAAAAAAAATACTTGGGAATCAATTTAACAAAAGAGGTGAAAGACCTCTACAAAGCAAACTACAAGACACTGAAGAAAGAAATTGAAGAAGACCTTAGAATATGGAAAAATCTCCCATGCTCCTGGATAGGCAGAATCAATATTGTCAAAATGGCCATACTACCCAAAGCGCTATATAGATTCAATGCAATCCCAATTAAAATCCCAATGTCATTCCTTATAGAAATATAAAATGCAATCATGAAATTCATTTGGAACAATAAGAGACCCAGAATAGCCAAAGCAATTCTTAGCAAGAAGAGTGAAACAGGAGGCATCACAATACCAGACTTAAATTATACTACAAAGCTATAGTAATAAAAACGGCATGGTACTGGCACCAAAATAGACATGTAGACCAATGGTATAGAATAGAAGACACAGAGACGAACCCATCTACATACAGTTACCTTATACTAGATAAAGGAACTACACACGTACACTGGAGAAAAGATAGCCTCTTCAACAAATGATGCTGGGAAAACTGGAAATCCATATGCAGCAAAATGAAACTAAACCCCTATCTCTCACCATGCACAAAATTCAACTCAAAGTGGATCAAGGACCTGGGAATCAGACCAGAGACCCAACATAGAAGAAAAAATAGACCCAAATCTTCATCATGTAAGATTAGGACCATACTTCCTTAACAAGACTTCTATAGCACAAGAAGTAAAATCAAGAATCAATAAATGGGATGGATTCAAACTAAAAAGCTTCTTCTCAGCAAAAGAAATAATTAATGAAGTGAAAAGAGAGCCAACATTCTGGGAACAAATCTTTGCCACACACACATCTGATAGAGCATTAATCTCCAGGATATATAAAGAACTCAAAAAACATCACCAAAAACACAAACAACCCAATCAATAAATGGGCCAAGGAGCTGAACAGAAACTTCACAGAAGAAGATATACAATCAATCAACAGACATGTGAAAAAATATTCAACATCTCTAGCAATCAGAGAAATGCAAATCAAAACTACCCTAAGATTTCATCTCACACCAGTCAGAATGGCAATTATCAAGAATACAAACAACAAGTGTTGGCATGGTTGTGGGGAAAAAGGGACCCTCATACATTGCTGGTGGAACTGCAAATTGGTACAACCAAT
>CM053404.1:26429206-26474534 GCA_028644305.1 Xerus rutilus
ATATATATATATATATACTGTTCATTGGAAGTGCATATAAAGATGTTTAATATGAAGAATATAATCTGCTTATAATTTTGTGCAAAGTTAGAAAAATTATGATTGTAACAATTTTTTTTCTATTTGCCTCAACAAATGTTTTCAGTGAATAGTGTGTACAGCTTCTGAAAATTTGTTTTTTTCTGTTATGTTCGATAACATGTATTAAAATGCAACTTTTGGGAAAAAAAATAAAGTAAAAAAAATTTTAAAAAAGGAATAGAGAAAAAACAAAAAAAGATGACTCCCTTTTATACGTGGGTCAATTAGGACCAAAATCACATGACCAAACTGAAACAGGAAACTGGAACTCAGAATTTTACCCTCCGTGAACACAACTTTCTCCTACAGTGCCATCTGATAACCCATCATCAAATCTTGTTAATTCTACCTTTGAAACAGATTCAAATTCCAAACACTTCCATTTCTACTACCATCACTAAAATTCTAAATTATTTCCATACTTTCCCAAACTATTGCAATAGACTCCTAACTGATTTCCTGGCTTTCACCTATTTCATTAAGAAACTGGAATGACCCTATTATTCCTTTGCTCAAAGTCCTTCAGTGTTTCCTCATTGACTTCAAGTAAGAACCAAAGCCCTTAAGATGGTCTATATAAGCCCCCAGATTAACCGGCTCCCTGGACTCTTCTGCTGTCACCTTCCTACCACTGCCCAGCTCCGCTCTGACCTGCTCCTCGTTCCTTAGAACATGAAGTCGTGCTCTTGCCTTAGGTCTTTGTATTTGCCCCTTCCTTTGCCTAGAATACTCTTCCTCCAGAAATCTGGTGATGCCCCATTTCTTTCAGGATTCAGCTTCAATGTCCCCTTATCAATATGGCCTTCCCTGGCTGCTTTTTGTAAAAGATTAGTCTTTTCCCTAATCCAATACCTTTGTAACCCCTTTATCTTCCTTTATTTTTTTCTTTTGTACTTATCCCCATTGTGAGATCATGTATTTTTCACCCTTCTAGGATATAAGTTCTATGAGATCAGAGAAACATTTTCACTGCTATCTCCCCAGTACCTAGAATGTTCCTGCTACATGGCAGTGTTCAATGATGACTACTGAATAAGGAAACTAAAGAAAGATTGGTAAAGACTGGACGCCTAGTCATTTCCAGAACATGTGTGTTGTCTTGCAATGTCTAACCCTCACAACCTCTGTACTTTTGTGACTCATTTTAAGTCTCACTTCCTCTATAAATGTTAAATGACGTTTATCTGTCTCTGAACTCCATGGTCTCATCATGTCCTATCTCAGTCTCATCCATTTTTTTCTTTATCATTATTTAAATCTTTCCAAATGTATTTTACAGTTTTGTGTTCTCTCCTTAGACAGATCTCTGACTGATTAAAGAAAGTCAAACAGTACTTACTGAGCTATACTGTTCAAACATGTGTTATATGCTGAATCTCCAAAACCTCTTTGAGCTTATAGCTATAAAATAAGAGGATGTTGGCATTTCTTTTCTCAAAGTATATTCTAAGAAACATTAATTCCACAGTATGTTTATAGTTGGGCCCTGAAACAATGAGCCTGCTATTAAACAAATTTGTGAAATGATGAATTAATTCATGTTGTGGTCTTCTCAGTCTAATTTGTACTGTCAATTTCCAGAAGGCCCACTTTGGGAAGAGTATTCCATGCACATGCTATGGGAAAATGCTATAACAAATAGTCATTAAAATTCTTTCCATTTCTAAAAGGTCAAAATGCTAACTCACTTGCCCAAGGCCACATGGCTACATAGTGTGAGAGCTTATACTAAAACTTGGTTCTCATAGACAACCATTGCACAAGGTTATTTATTGCAGTTTTGTTTGTAATAGCAAAAGATTTAAATCAATTTAATGATTTAGTTAGAGGACCTTAGCTAGACAAAAATCATGGGATATGCATGTTATAATACAAATTACAAAGATAGGAAGCTTTTTGTATGCTAATATGAAATGATCTCCAAGATACTGTTTAGGAGAAAAAGGAAAGTCAAGAATGATGTGTATAGAATGTTACCTTTTATATTAAAATATGTGGAGGAAAAACATATGCTCTGCTTATATGTGGTTAAAAATCACCGATAGACAAGAAACTGCTAACGTTTGTTTCCTCTAAGAAGGGAAATGAAGTCACTAAGGATTTAGAAGTGGGAAGGAGAGTTCTCACCATCTATCCTTGGTTCCTTTTGATTTTCTGAGCCTTGTGAATCTATTAGCTACTCAAGAACTAAAATTAAGAAAATGAAAAGTATTCCTGGGCAATTCTGATGCAACAGGGATTTAAAAACCACTAGACTATATTTTTTTCTTCTAGACCAGAATCCTTTGAGACTTCATTAGTTCAAGTTTTATCATACTTCCTCCATTGACTTTCTTCATGCATCCTTTGAAGAAGATAATCGTTTTCCACTCCCTTCACTGCTTCCCCCACTTCTCAGCCTGCATGCAGGCTTGCAACTCCCAGGGTAGCATTAGTATAGGTTAGTCTGTGCCAGACAAGTTCATTTAACCTGTGAGGAAGGCTGTGTCAGGGCAAGGAGGGAATAAGGAATGGCAAGCAGCCCAGATTCAAGGTGGGTGTCCTGAGATGAGCCCTGGCCTTTAGTGCCAATTCAGCCTACTCTTTTCTTGCATTGCAATTTTATTCTCTGGAAAATTGAGATAATGGAGCCTGACTTAGGAAGTTCTTGAGGGTCATTGAAACTATAGATGTAAAGTTGCTTGCCAAATACAATGGGTTCCATACAGATGGAAGAGAAGGATTCCTTGCGGAGAGAACACTTCTCAAGAGTCATCCAATGATATGACCATATGGTAGCATTGCAGCATCTGTGATTGTACCACCATCCATCATAAAGGAAGCAGAAGGTGCCCATATTTTCTTCAAGTTGTGGAATCTAATTATGAGGGTTTAAGGGACATTATAAGGAAGCTGAAATCAGAGACATAGCTGACGCCAAGAACTGCATTCCCAATTCAAACTGACTTCCTTTGCCAAGAGCTTCCCTAGGAGTAAGAGAGGTTGTGGTGTGCCAAGGTACCCATTAAGCTGCCCTTTGAATAGTGGAGGACTACTTTAGAAATGGAACTTAGAATTATTTTCAGAAGCACTGGAAGGAGATCTAGTAATGAGTTGTGTGGCCATAGACCAACAATTTTACCTCTCTGGTTCTCAGTTTCCATGTCTGTCAATGAGAAGGCCCTTAGGGTCATTTAGTCCCTTCTAATACTAAAGTAAGAAAACTACTCAACACAACTGGAAAAAGGGGGAAAAAATTCCAGGCATTTGTGCAACTCTGCACACATACTGTCATCAAATTTAGAAAATAAATTTGTGGTGAGAAGAATATGCTGAGAACCTCTCCAAGATCAGCTCCCTCTTACTCATTAACACATGACTATTCTTTTCCCCTCATGTGTATTTCAGTTTGATCATCCTCACCAACAGTACTTCCTGTCTTCATTCAGACAAACACACTGCCTGGTAGCCAAAGATTAAATCAGTATCAGGCAGAGCAGCTTAGTTTTAATGATGCTGCAACCAAATTCTAATTAAACAAGGACTCTAACTTTCCCTGTTCTTAGCCCATTAATGCCTCACAAGTACTCAGTGAACTTTAGCCACACTTCTATCTCCCAGGGAGGATAATACACTCTTGGCCTCTGTATTGCCAGCTCTCCTTTGCACCTCTACAAATGGACCTGTTGTGCTACATGATTTCAATTCATTTTGGCCCAGATTCTGTAAGCTTGTTTTATCTTTCAAACTTTTTGTGTGTAATGGGCTCAAAGAGGATTCTACTGACTTTTCCTGAGGTGAGAGGGTGATTTCGATCCATAATTCTCTCCTATTATAATCTTATAATTTAAAACGTCAGAAATGGAAGAATTATATGAAAACATGTATCATATATGTATCCACCACTCATGATTTATAAATATTCATATGTTCTTCCAGCTTTTCTTATATTTTTATGTAAAACAGATCATTATAAATACAAAATTGAAGTCCACCTGTTTCCCCACGTAGTCCAATCATTTTTCAAGAGGTAACTACTTTTATAATTTTAGATTATATTCTTCTAACCCACATTTCATATTTTTACCACATATGTGAGAATCTACAAACCATCTATAGTATTCTTGGATGCTTGAAAAACTACATAAATTACATAATTATAAATTACATGAATATGGAGCAATAGCACTTTACATAATTGGCAAATTGCTATTTCAATCCACATGTTTTTAAGATCTAGCCATTGTTATATATAAATTTATTATCTCTGTTTTATAATATAATTAAAAATAATTTCTACCAGGTACATGGAAATATACACACATGTATATCCCAGTGGCTTAAGAGACTGAGGCAGGGGATCACAAGTTCAAAGCCAGGCTCAGCAACTTAGCAAGGCGCTAAGCAACTCAGTGAAACTCTGTCTCTAAATAAAATACAAAAAAGAGCTGGGAATGTGGCTCAGTGGTTAAGTGCCCTTGAGTTCAGTCCTCAGTACCCTCCCCGCCCCAAAATTTCCTCCATTCCTAAACAATAAAGAATTCTCTCACTTGTTTTTCTTAGAGTCTTAAAGTTTTTAATATTTGGATCTAATTCCATCTGGGATATAGTTTTATATGAATATGCATTAGGAATCTGATTTAGATTTTCTTCATATTTTTTGTGTACTTGGATAGATTTATTCCAAAGAATCTTATAGTTTTGATACTATAGTAAATGTCACCTTTTAAATACATTTTCTAATTAGTTATTTTTAGTATTTTGGACCACTAAGAATGTTATGTATTTATTTATTATTTAACTACTATAAATTTCCTCTTGAGTTGTCAAAATTTATAGTGTATTTTAGCTTTTCTATAGTCATGTTACTTTAAATCATCATGCTTGTTTCTTTCCAATAGTGTTGTCTTTTTTTTTTAAAGTTAGTTATGACATTTAGTACAGTGATAAATAGGAAAGGTTAAAGTTAGTTATGACATTTAGTACAGTGATAAATAGGAAAGGTAACTTGTCTATTCTTGACTTGAATGGGCATGACTTAATTTTCACCAAAAAGTACAATTTTTGCTTTAGGTCTTTGGTAGTTAACTTTTATGAGATTAGGAGTTATTAACTTCTTGGCCTGTTAAAGATTTGTTTTGTCATTTTTTTAGTAATGAAAGTATCATTGTATCCGGTTCCTTTTCTGTGTCTACTGAGATCAACAGTTTCCTTTTTTAATATGTTTAAACAGTATATTACATGGAGTTTCTGATATTGAACTGTTTTTTGTGGAATAAACCCTACCTCAACCATAACAATTTTAGTACTAAGTTGAATTCTATTTTCTGATATTTTAAGAGTTTTGCTTGCAACCATATTCATCGAGATGATTTGGTAATTTTGCATTCTCATGTTATTATTTACTACTTTTAGAATAAGATTGTAAGCCGGGCATGGTGGCTCAAGCCTATAATCCCAGCACTTAGGGAGGCTGAGACAGGAGAATCGCAAGTTCAAAGCCAACCTCAGCAAAGGCGAGGTGCTAAGCAACTCAGTGAGACCCTGTCTCTACATAAAACACAAAATAGGGCTGGGGATGTGGCTCAGTGGTTGAGTACCCCTGAGTTCAATCCCCAGTACCAAAAAAAAAAGAATAGGATCCTATCACCATGAAATGGTAGCATAATATCTTTCTGTCTATTCTTTGCATATATATGTAAAGGCAAGCCTCACCTAATTGCACTTTGCTTGATTCACTTTGCATTATCGCACTTCATAGGTATTGCAGTTTTTACAAATGGAAGGTTTGTGGCAACCTTGAATCAGAAGTCTGTCAGTGCCATTTTTATAACATCATGTGCTTATGTCCTATCTCTGTGTTCTATTTTGATAATTTTCACAACATTTCAAACTTTTAAATTATTATTATTATGGTTTGGATATGGAATATTCCCAAAGGCTCATTTGTTGAAGGCTTTGTCCCCAGTGCAACAATGTTCAAAAGTCTAACTTTTAGGAAGCGATTGGATCATGAGGGCTCTGATTCCATCTATAGATTAATCCATTAATGGGTTCATAATTGAATTGACTATTGGAGGTGGTGGAAACTGAAGGAACTGGGGCCTAGGTAGAGGAAGTCAGTCACTGAGAGCAGGCCCTGGAAGACTACATCTTTTCCCCTAGACCCTTCATTTTTTTTTCTCTCTCTCTCTGCTTCCCCACCACTATGAAGTGAGTATATAGAGAACACACAAATGATTAAGAAAGCAAAATAGCCTTATTGTGGATATGGAGAAATTTTTAGTGACCTGGATGGAAGATCAAATTGGCTACAACATTGTATTAAAACAAAGCCTATCCAGAGCAAAGTCCTAACAGTCTTTAGTTCTGAAGATTGAGAGAGGTAAGAAAACTCAGAAGTTCATGAGGTTTAATAATGGGGTCATTTCTTTAAACCTAAAAGTTTAAGGCAAATCATCAAGTGCTGATATAGAAGCTGCCACAGGTTATCCAAAAGATCTAGCCAAAGTAATTGATGGAGATGGCTACTTTAAACAACAGATTTTCAACATAGATGAAACAATTTTATATTGAAATAAGATACTTAGGACTTTCACAGCTACAGAGGAGTAGTCAATGCCTGCCCTCAAAACTTCAAAGAATAGACTGATTCTCTTGTTAGGGACTAATGCAGCTGGTGACTTGAAGTTGAAGCCAATGCTCATTTACCATTCTGAAAATCTAAGACCCTTAAGAATTATGTTAAATCAACTCTGCCTGTGCTCTATAAATGGAACAAAGCCCAGATGACAGCACATCTTTTACAACATGTTTTACAGAACATGTTAAACTCGTTGAGAATCCTGCTTGGGAAAAAAAAGATTTCTTTTCAAAATATGACTGCTCATTGACAATGCACCTGGTCACCCAAGAGCACCAGTGGAGATGTACAGAGATTAATGATTTCATACCTGCTAACACAACATCCATTCAGCAGTCCATGTTTTAAGGAGTCAATCTGACTTTCAAATCATATTATTTTAGAAATACATTTCATGATTTCATGAATAGTCACTCAGTAGATAAGTGATTCCTCTGATGGATCCTGGCACAATAAATTGAAAGGCTTCTGGAAAGGACTCATAATTCTAGATGTCATTAAAAACATCTGTAATTCATAGGAGGAGGTCAAATTATCAATATTAATAGGAGTTTGGAAGAAATTGATTCCAACACTCATGGATGATTTTGAGGGGTCTCAGACTTCAATGAAGGATGTAACCACAAATGGGATAGAAATAGCAAAAGAACTACCATTAGAAGGAAAGACTGAAGATGTGACTTATTATTCAATCTCATGACAAAAGTTTAAAAGACGAAAAATTGCTTCTTATGGGTGAGCAAAAGAAAGTGGTTTATTAAGATAGAATATATTCTTGGCGAAGATGTTGTCATTATTAAAATGACAACAAAGGACTTAGAATATTACATAAATTTAGCTGATAAAACAATGGCAGGCTTTGAGAAGACTGAATCAATTTCAAGAGAAGTTCTACTGTGGGTAAAATGCCATCAAACAGCTTTGCATGCTACAGAGGAATTTGTGGCAAACTTTGTTGTTATCTTATTTTAGGAAATTGCCACAGGTGCTCTAACCTTCATCTTCCACCATCTATCAGTCAGTAGCTGTGAACATGAAGGCAAGACCCTTGAACAACAAAAAGATAATGACTTTCTGAAGATGTGAATGATTGTCAGCACTTTTTAGCAATAAAATATTTTAAATTCAGATATGCACATTGCTTTCTGAGACATGATGGTACTACACATTTAATAGACTGTAGTATAGCATAAGCATAACTTTTATATGCACTGGGAAACCTAAAACTTCATTTAACTGGCTTTATTGTGATATTTGCTTTATTGGAGTGATTTGAAAACAAACCTACAATATCTCTGAAGTATGCCTGTATAAGGATTATTTGTTAGTTAAATATTTTGTTAAACCTGTTTGACAGAGGAGCTGTTTGGGGCCATGTATCAACTGGCCCTTCTACCAAAAACAGTTCTAAAAGATGATTGAATATATGAAACAACCTTTTGAAGGCACTGGAGTACAACCAATACAAGTACACTTGAAGGATTAGGATCCTTGAGAAAATGGAAGTTCAGAAAATAAAATCCATACTTTCCCCACACCCACCCACCCACCCACCCCAGACTTCTCCTTTCCAATTAATGATAAAATGAAAAAGTATATTTTCTAGATTATAGCCAAGGGAAAAAATGGTCTGGGAGGACAGAGTCAGTATTTAAGGCTGCCAAAAATGAGTAGGTACTAAAGGGGAAAATCCCAGAGAGAAGGAGCCCAAAGAATCTGAATACAAATTGTCCACAAGTTATTGGCCAATTCCTCATCATGTGTTATTGGCATATATACATGATGTGACCCCAAGAAACCAAGCTGAAAACAGCAGGTGAAAGGCTAAAGTATGGTACTAAGATATCAGTGGCCACATAGTGATTGATAGAGATGGAAATTCAAGTCTTCTCAAGGAGGAGGGACTTTAATACATGTTTCTGGCTTTAGTTGAGATTCCAGAAGGCTCACACTTTAGGAGTAATGACCAGACTCTAGAAGTATGGACAGTGTCTCAGGAGTAAAGTCAAATCTAAAATAGACCAAAATGATTAGAGTCATCTACCAGTCACCTGATTGTCCATGAAATAGAACCAAAACAACAGGTGTGTGGGTGCATGTTGAGAGAGGAAGTCTTCAGAGATCACTGGAATTCAGAAGCAGAGAGTAAATAACCAAGTGAAACTGGTGGATACTAGAATAATAAAAGAAAGAGAACACCCAGCACCAAGTGCTCAGGGGCTCTGCAGGGGGAGGGAGACCCCCTCAGAAGGGGTAGAGGTGAAAGAGAGAGAATCCTGGAAAACTCTTCAAGAGCAAATCTGGCACCTTGCAAACATGTAATCTAAACAGACAAGAGATCTAGGATTGGCACAGGCTATTGCTATAGAAGAATTCTCTGCATTTCCCTGCATCTTCACACTGTGGCATAACTGAAGTTATCTTGAAAAGAGTTCTATTTTCTGGGCTTATTACTAAGAGGAATCAGAAGCACCTGCCATGTTTCTATCTCAGACCCAGTGGCCTCTTTTCTCCACTGGCTTGGCTGACTCCCCGAGTCAGCTGGAGATTTGTTGTTGTTTGTTTGTTTGTTTGTTTTGGCCAGAGGAGTGACTCTGACCCAAATCCACTGAGAAATTTATGTAGTGGGAAGCACAAACTGGTGAAAAGTCTTTCCCTTTAAAATTAGTATTTTGGGAGACCTGCTGGGAGAGCCGAGAAGAGAGAACAGCCCCATGTGATTTTATATAAGATCCAAGCTTGGGGGCTTCAAAATAATAGGTGGCAGATCACAGAAACTGCCACCCCTACCCAGCACAAATATTTTTAGTTTGGGTGTCACCCAGTTGGGGAAACATACCTGGGGAGCACCTCATGGATTCTCCTGCCCTTGGAATGTACAGCCTAGGGAGCTCCACTAGGAAACTCTTATAGGTGACTTCAGCATTCTGCACTGACTTGTGCAATACCAGTGTTAGCCCTGCCCTCAGAGTGCAAAGTCCAGAAAGTTCTAGAGAGAATCTTAGCTAATCTGAGCTGGCTCCTTAATGTGCTACAGCACAGGCATTGACCCCCCTTGGAGCGCACAGCCCTCAGGATTAAGGCAACAACTGTTGCCTAGCAAGTTCCACACACCTTGCTAGCTCCTTCCAGCAGTGCAGAGCACCTGAAAGGGACTGCAAATAGCTTCAGCCACAAATCACTCCTACCCATCACCTGGCAAGCACAACAGAAGAAATCGGGTGGGGGTGGAGGATAAGTCCTAACCTTCACTCTATTTTGGTTTTCTTTTTCGTTTCTCCTCTTTTTAAATTGCTTTGTTCCTGCTTTATTTGTCCCTTTTAAATTTTTTTATTTTCTTTTGCTCATCTTTTTATTCTGCTGTACATTTTACCCTTTCTTTTCTGTTATTTTATCTTTAAATTTTTCTTATGCTTTCTTTTTATTTTTTTATTTAATTCTTTATTTCTTACCCTTTCTTTTCTGTTGTTGTTGCTGATATTGTTGTTTCTATTTCTTTTTATCCTCTTATGGTGCTGGGGATTGAGACTAGATTTTGAATATGTTAGGGAGGTGCTCTGCTACTGAGTTACACACCTAGCTTAGCTGAAAGGAATTGTACCTGGCTCCAGCTATGACTTAGACCCAACCACATCTTAGCAAATACTTCAACTTAAAGAACAGGGTGGATAAAAGCCGCCACAAGTGGTCACAGCTAGGGGAATCTGACATTCTACTCCTGGACAGTTGTTTCGATGGTAACAGCAAAAAGAAATAATACAATTGCTGTGGTTACTACACCCATGAGGATCCTCGGCATCATTTGTAACACATCATTGACAATAATGTGAGTGCCACAGCTCTGATTTTGGCCCTTGCCTCTCCACATGAAACACCAGGAACTGCACTAGTGTTTAAACAGAGGTTAAAATATTTAAGCCCTTCACCACAATTGGAACCATCAATATCAAAATCACTTATGAGTAACAAAGTCACTGTCAACAGTGCCCATGGGAACCTCCATCCTCCAATAGAGACTTTCACTCCCATTGCAGGCATAACCACACAGGATTCACCCCCACATACCTTGCTGTCTACAGCGCACCAGCCTGAATTATCAAAGGGATACCACTCTAGTGAGACCTGCAGTGAAAGTGGGTCCCTCAGGCTCAGATACAGTATGCATTGTGTCAAAACCCACTAATCACAGCCTAAGAAGCAACAGGAAGATTATACTTCAAAATCCATTTAGAACTAAACACAATACTATACATCAAAAAAACCTACACATTGTCAATAAGAGAAGACTGCTTATTAAGAGGCTGTCACATAAAAGTGGAAGAAATAGCTATCTCAACAGAGACATAAATATCAACATAGAAATACAAGAAATATGAAAACAGAAGGCAATATGACCCCTCTTAAAGTTCATAGTTCTATAGTAATATATTCCAATGATATCAAAGTGGATGAATTAAATACCAGATAAAGAATTCAAAAGAATAATTTTTAAAAATCTCAATGAATTCCAAGGGAATACATAAAAACAATCTAATGAAATAAGAAAAACATTGCAGGATATGAATAAGAAATTCAATGAAAAGGTAGAGATTTTGAAAAAGAACCAAACAAAAATCCTGGAAATGAAAAGCTCAATACATCAGATAAAAAGCTGAGTTGAAAGCCTCACCAACAGACTAAATCAGAAGAAAGAATATCAGAGATTAAAGACAAATGTAATGAAATATCACATTTAGACAGTAATAGGGAGAAAAAAGAACAAAGAGAATATATAAGATCTCAAAAGTATAGAACAAAAAAATATTAAAATCTTCAAGGGACATGCACCAAATAACAGTTAAAAGCAAAATTATTACACTAATAGAATTCTCAGCAGCAACTCTAATGAGCTGATGAGAACAGAATTATATATTTCAATTTCTGGAGGTTGTAGAAAGGGGATCACCAACCATGATTGTGAAGTCCAGAAAGTTTATCCTTCAGAATCAACGAAAAAATAAAAACTTTCCCAGATAAGGATAAATTAAGGGAATTCATGAACTTGAGATACTTGAAGAAATTCTTTGCCCAGAAGAAGAAAATCAATAAACACAACCATAAAAGTATGTGAAAGAATAAATTCCAATAGAAGCATAGAAACACAAATGAGAAAAAGGAAGAATCAAACATTGTCAGAACAGTAAACCATCAAACTTCTAAGATTAATAAGAGCATAAGAACAAACAGAATGTTCAAAACAACTCAGGAGAAAAACAACAAAATTATAAGAACAAGCACACACTTTTCAATAATAACCCTGAATGTAAATGGTCTTAATTCTCCAAATAAAAGATGCAGACTGGCTGAGTGAATTTTTTTTTAAAAAAAGACCTAACAATATGCTGCTTACAAGAAACTCACCTCACCTGCAAACACATACACAGGAATGAAAGTGAAAGATAGAAAATTATATTCCAAGCAAATGGAATCCTAAAGTAAGCAGGAGTAACTACGTTTAGATCTGACAAAATAAGACTTTAAAAAAAATCAGAAAAAAAATTGTACAAAAATCGATCAAAGGAACAATTTATCAGTAATATACAATGATATATAAATACACCATATGTTGGAGCACCCAATTATATAAAACAAACACTACTGGACATAAAGAGAGAGATAATACCCCAATGCAATAATAGTGGGAAACCTGAGTATCACACTCTCACCAATAGGTACATCATTCACACCTCCAAAAAAATCAATAAGGAAACATCAGAATTAAGTTATACTATATATCAAATTGGCTCAACAGATATATACAGAATATTCTATTCAATAACTGCAGAATACATATTCTTTTCATAGAACTGTTTCCAAAATAGACCATGTATTAACTCCTTGTCCAGATTGGTATCTAATAAGTGAAAGTTTTGTTTGAGGAGCTCTTACTTTAATTAGTACAAATGCAGATAAGATTAAGAACTACTGGGTAAGGGATGGAATCCAGATGACTTTTTAACCAAGATATCATTCACATAAAGCTTGGGCTTTGTGTGGAAAAGGCTAATCAGGTGAAAGCCTCCAGAGATCAATCGTGTGGACCTTGCAGTTTTGCTTGGACTAGGAAATGAAACTGGAGGTTGAGGCTTGGAATTCTGATCAAGGAGTCGATCATTCAGTGGGTAGGAGTAGAAGATGGTAGTGGAAGACTGGGAGTGGGGATTAAACACTAGTTTGTTGTGGCTCATTGATGGAGGCAGGATTATACAGGTGGCCGTATAGAACAAGCAGAGCATAGTAAGTTAGAGATTTGGGAACAGAAAGAAGCAGATACCTGGAAGGCTGTTTATGGGTTAGCTGTTCAATGGGGAAGCTTACTGGGGTGCACAGATGTAAAGAACTGAGGCAGTGAGGGTGAACTGGGTTTTGGGGGGGATGAAAAGATTACAAAAAATGCAATGTTAGTGTTCCTTCATCTGGCTCTCACTTTCTTATTTCTGTTTGCCTTTTATCCTTCTTTTCTTTTTTTCTTTTTTCTTTTTGTCTTTTCTTCTGCTTAAGTTATCCAAAACATGTAACCAAAATGTATTAAATGCAGTTTTACATTTTTTATCTTAATTTAGAAAGTAAGCTATCATTTTCTCTCTCAAGGAAAAAAGAAACTGAATTTATTTGTTTTTTATTTCTGTTTTTAATTAGCACTCTTAAATGGAAATAATTCTTTAAAAGAAGGCTATTCTTCCGCCTAAAATACTTTGAAATGATAGCAGTTAACTTGCTTTCTCTTTGTGTTCAAACAAAACCTTTCCTTAATCACAGAAAAGAAGACAATGTGCTGATATATTCTCTGATTCTCAGACCCTTTTGGGTTCCATAACCAAAGATTTGTAGAGTGTTAGAGGAAAATAATGGGAATTTTAGGGAATTTTTAATTCTTTGAAATTTCCTCTAAAGGGAAGAATGGTAAGGGAAGGGAAGCATTCTATTCTGGAGGGACATGTGAAATTTGACCTTGAAATTGTGACATTGAAATTCTTGTTAGCTCAATAAATCTGATTATTTCTAACAGTTAGAAATAATATACATTTCAAGCACTAGTCCAGGGAATGTAAACTGTATGTCCTGTTCCTGATTCAATTTGCCAGATTTATTTAACTAGAAAAGCAGTGCATGTTGTGATTAAGCATTGGTCAGATCTGAATTCAAGTATTGGCCTGTTACATTTATTAGCAAGGTATTTAACTTCTATGAGATCCAGATTCTCCACATATAAAACATACACTAATAGACCCCACCTAGAATCCAGAACATATCTGGCTTATATGAATCACTTCATAAGTATTTGTTGAATAAATTATTATTATATAACTGGGAGAATTATATGGTATATGTGGTATCTGATACATAAGTATGCAATGTATATTTAGCTTCTTATCATCATCATCATAATCATTATCATTTACTTCCTTATTTAAAAGAGAAAAAATCACTAAAATGAAAGAGAGGATTTTATTGTTTCTGGGAGAGTGACAACATCTAAGCCTTTCTTCTAAGCAATCAGAACTGGCTATCTATTGTATAAGTATACTTAAAACCTTTAGTGTAGTCATAGGTACTTAAAATTTTAAGTCTGATACTTAATATTTCTCATTTATTACAAAAGACTATTATTTCAGTTATATACAACTCACTTGTTTTTCATATGTAGAGACAGCAACAGAAAGTAGTTTTTAAGCACACAAAAGATTAGGGAGAATTTAGTTAATACACAAGGCATACAAACCATTTTGTGAAACAGTCTATGGTGAAGCAGTCAATCATAAGATAGATCAAAACAGGAATCATGATGGAAAAATGGAGGTAAAAGGATTGACTATAAATATAAAAGGAATATAAAAATTCTATATTTAAAGATAAAGGTTAAAAATACTATAATTATAGTTTAAAATAAATATTAAGACTTTTGTTGTAGGAAATACAGAATATAAGTACACCAACATGAAAAGACTGAAAGATGGAAAGAATAAGGCAGACTAAGACCCAGGCAACAACACGTGTAGTAAGTTCCTTGGTTACTGGTTTGTTGTTATTGTTTTCTTTTTCTCATATAGCCCATATTTGTTACTAGAGAAAGCGGTCACCTATAAGCACAGGGGGGAAAATACCCTGGCAAAAGTCAGCCTGTTCTAGTCAAAGGATCAGGAAAAGGAAGAGCCAAGCAAAACAGAAAACTGTGGACAAAAACTGTACTATTCTAGTCAAATACCATAGAAAAACTGTGGTCCTACCCCAAACCTAACCCCATCAGCAAAGACCAACCAGGAGACCTAGATTTCTATCCTCAAAATACAATAAGATACTTCAGTGTAGGCCAAATGAGGAGGACTGAGACTTTTATTCCTGCCAGATAGAAACAGAATGACCCCCCAACACTCCCACTCAGTGTCAGAGGAGACCAAGTGGAGAGCTTGGACTTCCACTTCCAGCTGATGGTAATGAGGTGCCTTCTTCCCTGCCCCAACACTAGGGCAATGTCAGAAGAGAGGCCTAATAGAAAAGCAGGACTATCATTATCACAGTGGCAATGAGGCCATTCCCTGCCTTCTCCTCCTTGTCAATGCAGGCCAGGTGGGGAGCAGTAACAAGGCAGTGAGGGCCTAATAGGAAGCTGCAACTCCCATGCCCACTCACCAGTAATGAGGTTCCCTGATCCCTGAATGTCAATGGAGGCCAAATTAGGAACCTGGAGGCAGTGTCTCCTCTTGCCCTGCCAGAGTGGTATCAGAGGAGGCCAGCTGGAACAGAAGATATCAACAAGATCTTCATTCAGTTTCATAGTGTAACACCTGAAATGTCCAGGTATTATCTAGGAATCACTTATACTAAGAACCAGAAAAATATTAACTGAAGTGTGAAAAGACAATCAATAGATCCCACTATTGAGATAAGAAATATGTTCAGATTATCTGACAATTTCAAAACAGTCATCATAAAAATATTTTAATGGCAACTACAAATACTCACAAAACAAACTAAAAAATGGGAAGACTCTGCAAAGAATTAGGATGTCTGAATAAAGAAATAACAGAATATAAAGAACCAAATGGAGGGGCTGGGATTATAGCTCAGTGGTAGAGCGCTTGCCTCGCATGTGTGAGGCCCTGGGTTCAATCCTCAGCACCACATACAAAGCAATAAAATAAAGACATTGTGTCCATCTACAACTAAAAAAATATTTAAAAATATAAATAAATAAATTTTTAAAAAGAACCAAATGGAAATCTAAAATTTTTGTATTGAAAAACACAAACTGAAAGAAAACTTGATGGGTGGGTTCAACAGCAGATTGAAAGACACAGAGGAAAGAAATCAGTGAACTTGAAGATAAAATAACAGAAATTATCCAACTGAACAACAGAGAGAATGTAGAGTGGGGGAAACAATGTACAGTCTCAGGGATATGTAGGACTAAAAAGAGCTAACATTTACATTGTAAGAGTCTCAGAACAGGAGAGGAGATAGGGTAAAATTGAAAAAAAAGTACTCCTCCAGGAAATAATAGCAGAAAACTTCCAAATTTGGCAAACAATAAAAACCTATGAATTCAAAAAGTTGAGCAAGTCCCAAATAGATAAATTCAAAGAAATCCAAATGAATGCACATCAAACTTGTGAAAACTAAAGATAAGGAAAAATCATGAGGGAAAATGTCACTATACCTATAGGCAAAAAATTTTTTAAAATACCAACTCAAGCAAATCAGACTTTTCCATAAGAAACCACAGGCTAGAAGGAAATGGCCTGACATTTCTTTCTTTTTTTTTTTTTTATTTTACTTAGTTTATTTTTGCAGTACTTGGTATGAAACCCAGGGGTTTTCTACCACTGAGCTACACCCTATCCCTTTTTATTTTTTTTTATTTTTATTTTTTTAATTTAATTATTTTATTTAAATGCATTTCAAGTCATAGTACATAAGCAGAGCTCAGTTTTTCCATTTCTCTGGTTGCAAATCAGATAGAGTGCTGACATTTCTTAAATGATGAAGGAAAAGAATTGTCAATCTAGAATCCTATATCCAATGAAAATATCCTTCAGTAACGATGAAGAAATCAAGACCTTTCAGATGAAGGAGAACTAAAGGAACTTGTTAGCAGAAGAATGGCTAAAGAAAGTTTTCTAAGAAAGCAAATGATAAAAGAAGGGAACTTGGAGCATCAGATGGAAAGAAAGAAAAATAGAAAGGTAAAATATGAATCAATTCTATGAACTACTTCTCTTGAGTTTTCTAAATTATGTTTGATGGCTAAAGCAAAAAATTTAACACCCACTGGTGGGTTGCCAATGTGTAGAGAACATAATACCATTATCTTTCACAACAAGCAGTTGGAATATATAGTCTGAAGCTGAGCATAATTAAAGCAAAAGCTAGTGACTTCCATCCTTTAAATTTTTTCATTAAGAAAATGCTTTAAGGAACTAATATCTGATATTCATCAATTACTTTTGAAAATGCTTGCTTCTTTTCTTATTTTCAAATACTACTAAATTTGATCCATTTTATTGAGAAAACAGCATCTATGCAATTATAACGTAGTTCTAAAATTATTTATATCTTTTCATTATGCATATATAAGTGTGTATATATAGCTACATGTATATATACAAACAGATGTCTGTCATGATTTTACTAAGTATTAGTGAAAGCATATTGGGATTTGGTGTGATTATTAAACTTCTTTGTCTCTTTTATCATGGTAAAGTTTCAAAATGCATATATATTTTTGTTACAGGATCATGAAATTATTCTATTTAAAATTATCAAAGTCAAAAGAGAACAGCCATTAATCTAAAGGAAAATATGATTTACATTAGAATATTAAGGATTCTCAAATTAAATTAACACATAATTACAAATTCTGAAATATAAAATTCTAAATATCCTACCAGAAATGGTTTATTTGGAGGTCAGTTCACATTCCAGGTCAATTCATTCCATACAACACAAAAACCAACTTTATATTTATTCTGGTCTTGAAATCTAACTGGTAATGGATCTCTCGCTCTCCTTTTTAGTCTCTTTCTCTCTTAACATATGCATGCGTGATATACACATGTATTTATAGCAAATAGTTCCTTAAAAGTTTTATGTAGTGAGAGCTAGATTTTCTCTAAAAGCAGAGAAGTGGCAATTGTAATGAAAATAATATTGATATAAGATTTCTTTTGGTTCAATATTCCACATAGTGAATATCCTTCAGGAAGGTATAGCTTCTCAACTCAAGGTATAACCTTGAGTTTTCTGGGAATAAAAGTTATGTGCAGGAACTAAAATATACAGGGTATTGGTGTGTATAGCTAGAGAAGTTGTTGTGTGTGTGTGTGCTTTTATGAATACTGAGTGTCTGGATAGAAGCATTAGAATGCAGAATGAACCCCTGGTTTTCCTGCATATAAGATGCATGCAGGTTAGCGCATGTGATTTATGTCCTCGCTGAGAAACTGAAACAATGACAGTGTCTCCATAAATCTACCTCAAATAAGAGGTGTCCTGAGAGTAAAAACTGAGGTATCTAGCAGCCTAGTAGAGACTATTGGATGTAGAGTCAAAAGACTGTACTGATATGTGACCTTTATTAATTGACCTCCATTCCAGCATTCTGGATCTCATGTTCTTTTTGGTCACTGGTAATCACCTTAGTCATTGTGTTTTTACCAAGGCTCAGTTTGTCTCAATATAGAAGAATAGGAATGATCTTTCCCCTTAGTAATTGTTCTTGTGTGGTATTAGAATGAATATTGTTATTATTCAGCTAATCTCTGACAGACACTCATTCAGTTCAAACAAGAATTAGAAGTGAGTTCTCCAGGTTAACCTTTCTAATTTTCGTACCAACAACCATATCCTCTCAAAGGAAAACCTCTTTATTATAAACTGTTGGCAAAACAGACTGTTTGGTGTAATGGAATTTTGCTGTAATGAATACTCATGTAGTACTTAATATAACATGAATTGCTTTCACAAATAAGTCCCCATCTTGTGGCTTCTCCTCAGACTTTTCCATTCATCCAGCAAAACAGGGAAATATACTGTTAAGGAAGAGTTAGCTTCTTTATCTCTGCCCAGAATGACACACATCTCCAGCTACTTGGGCCCTGAAGGGACACATGACTTTGCTTACATTACTTTGGCATGTGAGAGGGGCAGAAAAATACAGGTTCAGACCAAGAAGCTGCTTCTTGGCGATAACTCTGCACCATGGAAAGGAAGAAGAAATATTTGATAGTCAGTGAACTATCTCCATCCTATTCAAAGGAGCAAGCCCAGATGAATATGGAGTTACTTCATGTGCTTCCCAATATAAAAATCCCACCCCGAATTGGTTGTTGTAATAATTCTTACCAATAGTTGATTTACACGTTTTGTCTTAGATTTCTCGTTGTTTGTGCCATAGGGTAATTTATACCAGCTATTCTTTCATGACTGGACAGAAAGTACTTTTTAATTTGGTTTTAACCCAGCATTTTCTAAACTTACTTGACCACAGAGCCCCCTTTCCTTCACATAACAATGACTAAAATATGTTGAACAACATTTGTGCAAAAAAAGTAGAGATACACTACCTCCATGCCTTTACTTACGTTCCCCACATTTTTTATTTTATTATTGTTTTGGTTTTGCTTTTATTGTGTTGAGTTGTTCTGCTTTCTTGAGAAATTTGAGTTAATGCCAATATTGTTTAGGATTCAGGATGGCTGAAATAGGCAAGACTAAAGGCAGTTGGAAAGCAATTACACTTTGATTTAGGACAAAGCACAAGGGTCAGGCATAGTCAGACACTTGGCAGATCAGAGAGTGAAGGAAGTAGATGTTACTTAGCACCTACCTTATCTCTGATTACCTACTTACTGAATCTTTATGAGCCATAGTTACTAAACATTCATGAGGATTAAATGACACTACATGTAAAGTAGCTAGCAAATAAAAAGAAACTTAATACATAAAAGGTTCCTCTCTTCCTCCTTCTCCTTTCTAAGTTCTAGTTAGTACTGCACTAATTTAATTATGATTAAATTATGCTTTGTGCCACAAACAATGACAATTATATGAAAAGGGGTCAGGGAAAGGATGTGGGTGGTAATTGGAAAAATAATACCAATTTACAAACACTGAATTTTTTAATAAATTCTGCATATAGATGGTTAGGTTCTGGCAACTTAGACCCTGTTAATCCTGTTACTGATGCGCCACAGTTAAATTTATGAGAAAGCTAATGAATTAAGCTTCAGGCCCCTTTCTTGCTTTGATTCTTATGAGTTCTGGCAGTTACTAAGAATTGTAGAATATTCTAGGTGGTGAAAGGGTAGGGAAAGGTTACTATCAGGAAGCTTTTCTTTTTTTTTTGGTGCTGGGATTGGACTCAGGGGCACTCAACCACTGAGCCACATCCCCAGCCCTATTTTGTGTTTTATGTAGAGACAGGGTCTCACTGAGTTGCTTAGCGCCTTGCCTTTGCCGAGGCTGGCTTTGAACTCGCGATTCTCCTGTCTCAGCCTCCCTAAGTGCTGGGATTACAGACGTGCGCCACCAAGCCTGGCTTCAGGAAGCATTTCTATGTACAGATTTCTGATAAATTGCCTAAAGAGCTCCCAAAAAGAAGTGATTTTATTCTTTAAGTTTCAGGGAGTTTGTTATGATTTATTTTGTCATTCTATGTAAATATTTACTTTTAAGGCTAATTTTGTATTTTGTACATCTGATCTCATCTTAAAAAGGACCCCACAAATTGTGTATGATTTAGACCCAAAACATATGGATCCACTCCTGTCTGCAACTCTGGTGCCATCACCTGCTACTACGCTGAAAAACCCCCAAGGTGCCTTCCTCAGAGCCCACTCCCATGACAGGACTTCCCCACCCTGTTCTGTTCTCAACTTCCTGTACAGCTCTCCTCAGTACTGTTGGGATCAAGGTCCAGCTGTTTGAGCCTCTGCCAAGACATAGCCTCTCTTCACACACAACCCTGGATACATGAGGGGAAATGATGTGGACTTCAGGGTCAGGACTCAAAGTGTATAAGGAGTTGAGGGAGAGAGAGGATTGAGAGTGGGGCTCTTAGCACCGCACTCGATCCTCAGAGCCACCCCTTCTGCTCCTTGTGGCTTAAATCATACAGGCACTCATTGTTTCATCAAGTATATTTTTGAGTACCCATTATTTGCAGGTGGGATTGCCCGCACCCTGACCTTTACTTGTATCATTTTCCTACAACATTTTTCCAGAATACAAACTCTTTCAAATTCCTGAACTCCAACATTCTAGTCTGCTGGATGACTCCTGCATACATCTACACATACCAATTCAAGCAAGTCACAGAACACATCTATATTGTGTAGGATCTTACTTTGTAACTGCATCATTTCATCTAAATTTTCAGCCCAAATAGCTCTGAATATAAGATAGGAAGGTTGACCCACTGAAGAAAAGATGAAGAATAATGTAGCCTAAGAAGGAAAGCCCCATGGCAGGCCAGATGAAGAATGTGCTCAGCAGGAGCCCAGGGTGATGCTTTTGGAGGAGGGGCAAGGGCAATTTATAAAGCTTTATAGAGACTTAAGTCAGCCTTCTTCAGTGTTAGGCTTCGAGGTGTCAGAATAGGTTTTATAGGTCAACAGGGTTGTTCTAATGATTATCCAAGCCTCTCCCCCTTCAGTGGGAAAAGCCCTGATTTTTATAGAATAACCTTCCCAGTCAGCAGGCTTAGTGTTAAAATTCTGAGCAGACTGCCCCTCCTCCTTGAAAGCAGCAGGCAGCAAAATAAGTCCGGAAATTCCTAAGCATTGGGAAGCCAACACTAATGTAATTACCTGAAATAAAAGAAGGGGTCAGAAAATAAGGGGCAAAGGTTTTTCCTCTTAAAGTAAAAGGCCAGGTAAACAAAACCAGCTGCCCCTGGAGCCAACAAACTTCCCTCATTAATGTTTTAAGAGGTTAATGGGCATAAGTGGCTAATTGTAGCACAATTCTGAAGACTGCATCTAGGGTGTAGGGAAGGGGGTAGGTGAGATGGCATTGGGATTAAAGTCTGGCTGACAGAGTCAGAAAGGAGGTAGGACCTGAACCTTGTAGAGGATCTGTGAATGTCCAGAGTGGAATTAAAATAAGAGTAAGATGTTTGACCTAGAAGCTCTTAAGTTCTTTCAGTGTCCCTGTAGATGGCCTTGAATATCTCAGTTTGGGGCAGTTTTAAGTTTATATGCTAGTAAAAATAGGATCTGGAATAAATTTTACATAGCTAATTATAGGGAATTTTATGTGTATTAACTTTGAAAATGTTGACAGTGGTCCATTATCTCTAGGTGTTGAGTTCATAGGTGATTTTTCATCTTATATTTCAATTTTGTTCTTATTTTCTAATTGGTGCATAGTGAGCATTCCTTTCTTTTATAATAGAAAATAAAGGGCTCCATTTCAAATAAACCAAGATAAAATGTATTATACAAGGAATAAAATTTAAATCTCAGGTGGACAAAAGAATTGGTAAATAAATTGGTAAGTGGTTAGATTTACCTTGTGTACTCTGCTGTCCTTGCCACCTCCCTGATCTATGCTTGATAAGACCTGCCAATCTGGAGACAGGAATGAAGGTTGCTGTCGTGAGCAAGACAAATTATTTGACCGTGCATGAAGGTTTCAACCTTATTCCATTTGTAATAGTTGCCAAAAAGGTTATTACAGCACTGCCTTTCATGGCTTCCGCTTTTAGTTGAACAACTTAGTCACTAGTGGTGTGATCCTAAGAGATGCTAAAGTTTCAAGAAAACTTGAAGGAAGACTGTGATTTACCTGAAAGTAGCAGTGTAGGTGATTCTAAAGCCATTCTGCCAGGATTTATGTGGCAGTTACCAGAACACCTCTAACTGATCATTTGTTTGCCTCTTCCTCCCCCCAGTTCTTTCTTTTCCTCTGATTTATTTGGTCTTCAGAGTCCTCCGTAGCCATTACTAAATTAAATAACTAACTCTTGGGGAGACTGGTGAGAAAACAGTGAGAATCATGTTTATTTTCCCAATGAGAAAGAAAAGCAGAGAGAGCTGGTCCCAGCACGGGACATTCAGTCATAATTTAGCTCTACTTCTTTCTTAGAAACCACCATCATTGGAGCTGGGCATTTAGCTCAGTGGTAGAGCACTTCTCTAGCATGTACTAGGGCCTGGATTCAAGCCTGTGCACTCCCCCACCAGAAAAAAAGAAAAAGAAATCACCAATATTGTAGTTTTTAGCAATTTGGGTTTGCTAAAATGTTAGAGTTAGTCTATGGCTACCAAATGGTCACCACAGACTAACTCACCTCCTTCATGCCCAAATCTAAATGATATATTGGGGTCCTCACTACAGAGAGCCACCATCAGAATCAGACCTCTGAAACAGGCAGGAATTTTTCATAGCCATGGATTGCCCATACTGAATGTTTTCTAAGAAGCATCATTATTACACAGAGTAAATGTAGAAAGCTAATTGTCCAAGGGTATTCAAGAAAGAGGCTTAGGAATGTATTAGATGCATACTCTATGGTTAAATTACCCCCTTTATCAAAGTAATACCAAATTCTGATGGCCAAAGTTCCTGTTTCCATACAATGTAAATGTAAGTTGCAAAGAAAAGTTGCTGAAACTTCTCAGTATGAGGATTCCTTTGACACCCAAATGTGAATTGAACTCAGATCAATTTATTAAAAAGATGCTGTGATGGGAAGGAATTCTTAACTGGGTTAAAGGTGGTGGCAGTCCCCTGGACTGTACTTCAGAAACATTTCAAAGGGTCTCTGACATCCCTGTCAACTTCCCTTATTTGCTTCAAGAGCTCCTCTGTAGTCATGGTTTATGCATTACATATAAGCTGAAGAAGAGCCCCAGGTCAACATTTCATGTCTCAACTTTTCTGTGTAACTCCTCATATATCCAGCTACTTGGTATACATGTCTTACTTGATATTCTGTGTTATCTTTGGTATCTCAAACAGAATCCTGTTTGTCACCCTTGAAAATCTGTACCCTAGACTGATTAGCCTACATATCCATGGCATTAATATTCTTCAGAACATTCTCTCTCGTAAGCATATAGCCCTCACTAAGTCCTTTCCTTGCTCTCACCCTCAGTAGGCGCTTTGATTTCTTCCTTCAAAGCCTCCCACTTTTACTTCTTTTGTGACCTCTCTATTGAGACCCAGATCACTGCTTGCCTACACTATTAAGATAACTTGTCCACTAGTTTCTCTACCTGTAGCTTTTCTTGCTGTTATCCAATTCACAGCCTTCAGGAGTAGCTCAAAACCAACTGAGAATAATTGAATTTAGCTTGATTGATTAAAAATTAGGTCAAGAATAGGCTCTGATAACTCAAGTCAAAGCTTTTATTGGAGCTCTTCTCTGATGTGTAGATGAAGGAGAAATTGGACTTTTTCTGGGTCCAGAAAAACAGAATGTTATTCATTGAGTCACAGTAACAGGGAATAGAATTCTCTCTGCCTCTCACCTGCTGGAAATCCTGCTCTGTTCTTCTCTCCTTCAAATCCTACAGTGGATAATTATGGTTCTCTCTGGAGAGAGGCTTCCCCTCCCCACCCCGCCCAATAGCCTTTCTGTCTAAGTTTCTGCTACATTAGGCCTGTAAGTAATGTGACAGAGGAGATTTAGTTATTTGGTATTCACCTTTGATATGCCAGGCCCTGTGGCCAGCATTTTTCCTTATTTGGTCAGTAAAGTAATTCTGTGGAAATACCATAGGTCTGGATTTTTTTAAACCCCTCTTAAAGGAAAGGAAATCCAATATCACATAGGTAGTAAGTAAGTGGCCAAACAGATTGAACCAGGGTTTTTAAATTACAGGGTCTGTGTACTTGATAAAAATGATAAAGGTGGAGAAAAGTGAATGAACCTGCAACATTGGGCCATGGATTGGGTAGGCTAGTGAGGGAATCCTACATATTGAAAATCTGGCATTTTTTATCTCAGTATTAAACTATATATATTAAACTATATGTGTTGCTGGTGAAAATTATGAACACTAACCCTTAATATATTTACTGGGGAACTAACAAAGGGAAAAGAGGAAATTATATGTTTGATTAAATAATAAAAGAATAATTATAGTGTTTACCATATGCCTACTCACTGTATAATATGTAACAAATATTCATGTCTTCAACTGTGTGTTAAATTAGCATTGCAGAAACTATTGTTAATTTAATGCTACTCTGTCATAATATGCCTAGTTTTCATGCAACCATCTCAACTTTAAAACTTTAAAAAAAATCAGAAGTGCTAATATTGAAATACTAATAGGAAGAGGTTGTAAGAGATCTTAAGGAAATGGACATGCCTGGCACTGTGTGTTGCATATAATAAATGCATGTTGAGTCTGAGCTTAGCATCTGTACCATGGAGTTGAAATACTGTATCATTGTTTTATTCCCTAAGTAACCATCAAAAAATTTAAAAATATGTACCCTCTGGGACAGCATTTCCACTTTTTTAGAATTCTCTACTTACACATAATCTCATTAATCAGTTCCCTACTCCTTGTAACCCCATATTTGTGAGCTGAAAACTAGAAAATTTAGAAAAGAACTAAAAGATTTTGGGTGTCTACTATATGCCAGGTATTTTAGTCTCATTATCTCCTTAATTTGCAATTGATCTAGAGGAACAGATGTGTTAACCTTCTTTTAAAAATAAGAAAACTGAGCTGGGCATGGTTGTGCACAACTGTAATCTCATCTATGGGAGGCTGAGGCAGAAGGATGGCAAGTTTGAGGCCAGCCCACACAACTTAGTAAGACTCCATCTCAAAATAACAATGTAAAAGGGATGCAGATGTAACTAAGTGGTAGAATGCTTACCTACATGTGTGAGACATTGGTTTCAATCCCCAGCATCACACACACACACAAGCTGAGGAAGAAGAGGGAGAGGAAGAAGAAAAGAGAACAAAAAAACACAACTGAGGCCTGTAGAGACCATGTAGCTTCATAAGGTCTTCTTACCAATGATTTAAACATTGAATACTGTAGAAATTTCTTGACGTGGTAAGGGAGGCCTAGGGGATCTCAGTAAGTGGGACTCACCCAAACACTTGCTTTACCATAAAAAGGTTTAAAAACCCTATCATTCCAATACATAGAATACACACACTGTATGGGAATTTAACATTAAAAACAATTTTCACATAATTGTATAATGCATACTAATGGGTAGATCTCTTATTAAAAGTGAAAAAAAAAATCTATCACTAGCCATCAACGTTAGTGGGTCATAAAAGGCACCCAGGAATCCTAAGCGCTTAGAAACTGATTCAATTCAGTTTATTTCAAAATTTTATAAAGATGAAGCTGAGGGGAAGTTAGAGGTAATGAAGGTTGCCTCATCCTGGGCCAGTCTCAGTTTAGTTTTCAGAATAAGGGACTCACAAAGGAGGCCCACAGAAAGCTGGATAGATCTATTTTGGTCAAATGTTCATAATATCATGTTAGCTCTTGATGTTTCACATTAACTACCTAATAAAAACCAAACCCAAAGCAAAATCCAGTGGGCACTAACTCTTTACTATTTTAGGAGGGGGCTCTTGGACTTTAATTTGTACTATTTATTTATTTGTATGCTTCTTCATTTATTTACTCATTCATTCATCCCAGAGGTAGTGGGAGAAGGTTGACTAAGGTACTTTGCCAGGGAACCAAGCTAGAGACTGGAAATATTGGAGACCTACCTCACTACACTGAGTCAAATAGCTGCTTAGGTGTCTATTTTATTTAAAGGTTTGAAAACCTACCAATATGTTGGATTATTCCTTGGAAACTCTCACATACTTCACTACTGTAAGGTAGGAATGGGGATGGGTATGAGATGAGTATGAAGTCACTTCTTCATCTAAAAGAAAAAAGTCAGCTTTTCCCTGTTATCCAACTTAAGTTATGGAATTCCTGTCAGCTCTCACAGAGCCAGCAATAAAGTTTCAAATGTCAAAGGTTGAAAAAAAATCACAGTATTAGCCTACAAATGGAAATGGAAATGGAGAAGATAAAAAGCATACTATTGGTTTGAAAAGTAACCCAGATCAAAACCTTTCAGGATAAGAGCCAGGTGGATCCCTGGGCTGTTTTGTCAGCATCCTCAGCAACAGAGACTTCTGACTAGAGAAGTATACTTAAAACCCCCTGCTTGAGATTTTATCTGATTCTCATTTTATTTTTATTCCAGTTGCTACATTGATGGCCGGGTGGTCAAGGTGATGGACTTCCTGAAAACTCGCCTGTTAGACACACTCTCTGACCAGATTAGGAAAATTCAGAAAGTGAGTAAAAGTACCCTGGGAAGAAGAGTGAGTTTGGGGGTAAAGCAAGGAAAAGGTCACAGGGTCCAAGCTGTATTTTAGCACTGTGGGAACCAGCGTGGAAAAATAGTACAATCCAGGGGCAAGAGCTTCTTCTCATAGTTGGTGATTGCTGTTTATTGTTTTTCAACTTCAGAAGGGTTTGCCTATGCTATATCAAGGTTTAGAAACTTCTCTCTTTTAACAAATGTTGGTAAAGATGTGGAGAAAAGGGAATTCTTATACACTGTCAGAAGGAATGAAAATTAGTATATCCATTTTGAACAAGAGTGTGAGGTCCCTCAAAAACTAGAAATAGAGCTACCTTATGATCTAGCTATCCCACTTCTGGGTATATATCCAAAGGAAATGAGATCAGCATACCAGAGAATTTCCTGCACTTCCATGTTTATTATAGCACTATTGATAGTAGCCAAGATAGGAAATCAACCTTGTGTCCATTTATCCATCAACAGATGAATAAATAAATTTTGTAGCATTCCATACACAATAGAGTATCATTTAGCCATAAAAAAAATAATGAAATCCTGTCATGTGTGGTTAAGTGGATGGAACTGGAGGACATTAAGTGAAATAAGCCAGACACAGAGAGACAAGGGCTGCATGTTCCTTCTCATTTGTAAAAGTTAAAAAGTTTATCTTCAACTAGAAAAGTGCCGAATGGTAACTACTAGAGGTTAGGAAAAGGGAAGAAGAAGGAGAATAGAGGGAAGCTGCATGACAGGTACCAAAACACAGTTAAATAAGAGTCAAGTTCTAGTGTTCTACATACAGTGGGGTGAGCACAGTATGCAATAATTTATTATATATTTTTGAAGAGCTAGAAGAGAGGAGCTTGAAAGCTCCAAACATAAAGTAATGATAAAAAGAGAAATGCTAAGCACTCTGTAATCAGTGCAGGTTTTATGCATGCATTGAAATATCACGCAGCACCCAATAAATATGTGTAATTATTAAAAGTTAATTAAAACAAAAATAAAATTAATAAACAAAGACTCCACATGGGAAATAGTTCAAAGTTTAAAAAATTAAGGTTTTCTGTATCCTTCCAATTTAATCCTTCTTTCAAAATTAAATGTAACTATAAATTGTTAAAAAATGTTCTCTATTTTAATAACAAATATTTTAATAGTTTGTTTCTAAATTGTGAGTTTAGCAAGGAAAGGATAAGTTTACTATGTTATTTTCTTCTTCCCAGGAATTTGTGTGTAAGATCTCTATATCTTAGCCATACTAAAAATAGAGATCACAGAGATCTGTCTTTAATAATCATTAGTCTAGTAATTCTACATGCGTATTGCCCTAGGATCACATTTTGAGATACACTGGGTTAGTTAATGCTGACTTGTGATGATTTTATGCCTATAATTTCCATGAGTCTCTATAAGATAGCACATCTTTTGTTGCTCAGTCAGTTTATTTTTCAGGAAATAGAGATCTTATGTGTACTCCGCTGTCTTTTGAGCAGATAAAACAAATCTCAACAGGTAGGCCCTCAGTAAATATGGAATGAATGAATAAATGAATGTACAAATGAATTAATAGCTCATGTATAAAATTAGCTCTGAAAGAAAATCCTATTATATGAAGCAATCATAGAAAATCACCTTTGAGGGCTGGGATTGTAGCTCAGCGGTAGAGCACTTGCCTTGCATGTGTGGGGCCCTGGGTTCGATCCTCAGCACCACATACAAAGCAATAAAAAAATAAAGACATTGTGTCCATCTACAACTAAAAAAATATTAAAAAAAAAAAAAAGAAAAAGAAAATCACCTTTGAAAGCTAACGTGGAAGTCTGTACCTTGTTTTCCTATTCACACCAATATCACACTCAGATTACAAACAATCTCTTGAGTCTTCTTGTTCTCATGGGATTTTAGAGGCTGAGAACCCCAAGATTTCTGATTCCTAGTCTAATTCCTCCTAGGACCAGGTACATTGACCAGCATCCTTTTCTGTCACTGCCTCCTGCCATTTACTAGGCAAGAGGAAGTAAATGATTTAAAATATTTCTGCCAGTCTCTGTTTCACATTCAATTAGTGAAAATATTTACAAAGCACTTACCAAGTACCAGGTAAAGTGACAGATGCTAGGGATACAAAATTGAATAAGATGTGGCCTCTGCTCTCAAAGAACTCAGTTTCAAGTTTTAATACTTACTTTGAGCAACATGAAACATACTACCTAATGCAACAGAATGTCAATTTATTGAATATTATGGCTTCCTAATCTCACTGTGCTAATATAACATTGTATATTGCTCTCTATAAGGAAGGAAGGATTTTCTGTCATTTATTCATTCATTTGTCCTTTTTATATTCAACAAATATTTATTGAGTATATACCATGTTTCAGGCACTATTTTAAGTGATTAGAGTACAACAGTACTCAAGATAGTCAATCCCCTTTATTTTGGCCTTTCCAATTCTGAGTCAAAGGGTTACAATTAAGAAGTGATATCACAGCACTGAGAGTGAAGGTTTTAGCTATGCTCATGCTATTAGGTAAGTATGGCTATAGGTTAGAAGTAAGTCAGAGGTGCTGGGAGTTAGGGTCTTCTTTTTCTCCCCACTTTCTATCACCCTTCACCACTGCATATTACTTAATGGTCACAGAACATTCAAACCCTGAAATTGTGGCTAAGCTTACCTCCTCATTTATCTAGGGCCTGTTTTGTCTAGAAGCTGAGAACCCTCAAGACCAAAGAAAAAGGGCTAAACCCTGTGCGCAATTGAGATTCAGACCTTTAAAAACATGTCTGATGGACTTGAAGGGAGAAGACCAAGTGCCATTGCAGGGAATAAGAGTGGAGCCCCTGAAAGAAATGATCTATATGTACACGACGCTTGGAAGGGGAGGGCTTAGTAGCAGGGCCTAGGGTACCCCTTGACTATTACAAAAGGAACATGCCCAGAGATCCCCTCATGCCAAGGTTCCTATTCTAGGTGCTTCTTGCTTGCAACAAATTACCCAAAAACTTAGTAGCATAAAACAAACATTTATTATGCTAGTGGATTGTATGGGCCAAGAATTCCCAGCATAGCAGGAATGGTTTGTCCCTGCTCCACAATGTCAGAAGCCTCAGCTGGAAGACTTGAAGGCTAGGTAGGGTGAGGCAGAGGTTGCATTAGAATGGCCAAAAGACTCAGCCACTCATCTAACATCTAGCAGGTAATGCCAGCTATCTGCTAGCACCACAGCTGGGACTGATAGCCAGAAAACCTGCATATGAATTCTCTATGTTCTCCCAAGGTTCTAAATCCAGATGTTCAAGAGAGAGAGCCAGGTGGTAACTCTATCACCTTTCTTTTTTTTTTTTTTTATTTGACCCAGCTATCCCACTCCTTGGCCTATACCCTAAAAACTTAAAAACAGCACACTACAGTAAAGCAGCCACTTCAATGTTTATAGCAGCACAATTCACAATTGCAAAACTGTGGAAGCAACCCAGATGTCCTTCAATAGATGAATGGACTCTATCACCTTTCTTAACTCACCCTCAGAGGTCACAGGACACCACTTCAGCCATATCCTTGAAGCAGTTGCCAAGATCCACAAAGTTCAGACGAGAGAAGAAATATTTTTGCACTAATTTTTGCAAAATACTATCTGCCACAGTAAGCTTTAAATCAGTCCCCTGACTCGTTTTAATTTCTCAATTCTCTTTTTCAAAGCTTTTGCCAGATATTACCATAAATGGGTATCTGCTGGAAGTGCTGCTGGGTCACAGATTCTCTGAGATTTGACTCCCTGGGTAACCTTTCCACTGGCCACAGCAGCCTGGAGTCAGTTGTCAGAGCCTCCAGGATAAGAGTCTCACTCTCACATTCCATAATATGCCTGCCCTAGGGAGATAAGATCTGGGACCAAAGCAGGGTCACCAAGCTTTGATTGTTGAAAAATTATGTTGACTATTTCTGACATCATTGGGGTAGGGAAGTTGGGGAGGAGGTCTGGAGAATGGGAGCTCAAAGTGAAAACTTGGGCAGGCTGGCCCAATGTCTTTCTTGAAAACTCACAAACCAGTTCAGAGATGGGCCAAGTAAGGTTTTAATGTCTATATACCTGAAGCTCCCACCCAAAGCTAGAAGTGGGATCTTTGTTTCTTCTCTATTAATGACAACACCCCACCCCATCCCGCCACCACTGGGCAATTGTGGAAGAAGCAGTTTGATAAGTCTGTGCTGAAGCTGTTTAAATGGGAGGTACAGCACCAAATTTCAAGTCTGATGGCCTGAGCTAGAACACAGACCTGGCTGTGTGACCTTGGGCCAGTCACTTGATCTCCCTGGTTTTTATTTGTTTGTTTGTTTGTTTGTTTGTTTTGTCTGTTTTCTTTCTCTGTAAAAATGAAAGGGCTAGGAATACTGTGCTCTCTCCCTCTTAGGGAGATTAGGAAGGTCACATGAGGCTGTTCTGTTAATTCCTGTTGAATGCTAGTTCTTATTACTATTATATTTGTTCTTACAGTTCTTATAGTTATTTTAAATAATAATTTCTGTGACTTGAGAAGCTTCATGGTACCTTTATCCTTTACGTGTTCTTTTTTTCTCTCTTTCCTCTTACTTTGAACCCTGGAGAATATGATAGGTGATATTTTTGGCACCTGAAATGCAATTGCTAAAAACAGCTGTGGTTTCCAAATTTGGACTGCCACTTAGAGAATTCTCAGTGTTCTGAGCAGTGAGCAAATTATCTAGTTATATGAAAATCTGCATGATACTTTTGGAAGCCAAACAGAGACATGTTTGGACAATGTTTGGACAACCCACTCCTTTGGATGTCTCCTTTCCGTTAGACTAAGGATAATCATCTGGACATTGGGAGATGAGTCAAAGAAAGGCGTTGAGCATCTAACAATGAAGGGAAGAGTCAGGTGGGAAAGTGAGATGTTTAGGACACAGTGCAGATGGTACAATGAGGAGAACTGGGCAGACTCCAAAATAATGACATAAGAAGCAAGAAGAACCACTTTGGCTTAAGTCATTTGGACTCTATGATTTGTGTCTTCATCTCCTAGAGGAATCATAAGAGGAAGTAACACTTTTTGATATTATTTTCAGCAATTCAATAAGCACAGAAAAGAGTTGGTGAAATCCCAGTCACAAGGGAAGTATTTCCAAAAGTCCTGTCCATGTGATTGCATTTTGAATACTTAATAAACTAAAGTTGGCTTCCTCAATATTTGAAAAGTTCCTTCCTTCCTCCTTTTCTTCTTCCCTTCCTCCCTTCATTTATCAACTGTTCATAAGTTGTTAGAATTTCCTTGACCTCTGAGAGTGAAATGGTGAGCAAGACTGATGTGATGCTTATCCTCATAGACTTTATGATCTAGTGGGAAAAATAGTTAATTAAACAAGCAAGGATAATAAAATGTGATGACTCCTATAATAAGGTGCTATGACAGCCCATGATGGGAAGTGTCAATCTTACTTTGTGAAGTTAGGTAAGCCCTCCCAGAGGAAGTGACACATGGGCTAATATCTAAAGGATAGACTCTCTCTCATTTACACAGTGTTTATTATTATTATTATTATTATTATTATTAGGGTGTGATCAGAGGACCACTCATGTAAATGTATATGGGCAGGGGAATGATTTATGTGCTTTATAGTCTGACCATTACTGTTTCATTAGCATCATCATTGCTTATGATTATTTATGATGTTTAATGAAGGTCAACTCTTTTGAAGTCTCCATAAAGGCAGTGATATTATGCTGCTTCTTCCCCTGTATTTTAGTTGCAGGACCATGGAAACAGGGCAGAAAGATATGTAATTCTTATAAAATAACTAACAGATTAAAAAAAGAAACCTTTTTCCTCAATTAAACTTCCAGTTTACTCTCATATTTGAGCCTCTCAGCTAATCAAAGGGACAGGGGTAGAAAAATAACTGTTACTCTTAAAGATAACAGAATAACTAGAAGGGCAGTTAAAGGACAACTGAGAACTATGATAACATTAACCTTTTATAATTGAAGAAAACTGGAAAATGAAAGCATATTATTAGGGTAAGAACAGTAGTATCACCAGAAAAATCAGTGTTTGATTTTTTCATTCATTCACTCACTCACTCAACACTGTTGAATGCTAATTTTGATGCACCAGTGCCTACCATATCCCCCATCACTTGGCATGTTAGAGGTGGGGAGGCATAAAGGAAAGGCAGGTGAACTGGTAGAATAAAATAGTAGAAGTAGTAAAGAAGCAATGTCTCATTCACATTGTACATGCTCTCTCTGCTACTGTCCACACTGAGGAAGAACCTCACAATGCTCCCAACTTCATACTACAGTGTTGAATAGCCCTGTAGGCTATTCCTACACACAGGCATAGTAGGAGAATGTCTTCTACATGTGTGTTTAGGGATAAAGGAAAGGTCTCTTTGTGGCCCCAAATAACATTTCAGTCTGTTTGTAAATGCCAGATATTTCACTGTAGAAAAACATTCGTTCATTCTACATTAGGCAGATGCTGTAAACTGTAAACAGCCTGGGAAGAGATTGATGACACTGGATGAAATTCACACTGAGTTGTTAATGTCAATAAAAGATCCTTTCCCAAGAGCATATTTCAGTGGAGGAGGAGAAGAACACAAGCCAAGGAAGTACTCAGAGTAGGCAGAGGACTCCAAATCCAAACTGTATCACATGAATACATGGGGATGACGTCCATGAGTGATTCTAAATTTTATAGAGTGTGAGGCTTATATAATAGGGACTTCTGTAAGAAAAAGAAAACAAAGCAAATTTTCAAATTTTAGAGATATCTAACCATATGAAGAAATTAAAACAGACCTTCCCAGGACATTCATAGAGGTCTGTGAGAGTGAGAGCTGGGAGTTTAAGCTCCATGAGCTTCTAGTTAATTAGCCTCTCTGAGTCCACTTGGGCTGTGCAAATGGGAGAGTATGACCTAAAGGAAACTTTGGCTCTTTACTTGCATATAAAGACACTGATATTACAGGGGATCTACCCTCAAAGTATGTTTATCACAAAAGAGATCTAGAGTTTTAATCATGAACCTGATGTCCTTAATTCTTGGAAATAAATATTCCTTTGATTCTTTTATTTAATTTTTTTGGTAGTTGTAGATGAACAATATGCCTTTATTTTATTTATTTTTTTAATGTGGTGTTGATAATTGAACTTGCCTAGCCTCACACATGCTAGGCAAGTGCTCTATCACTGAGTGATAGCCCCTACCCTCCCTTGATTCTTAAACACAAATAATTATAGATTGCACCACCAGTTGACTAACAGCTGGGAGGAAAGTGGGTAAATAGCAAGCAAATTTTGATTGATAATGATTATGAAAAATGTTCTGATTTCAAAAGCATTAAATTGGAAAAATGTATCATCAACTTACAAAAATATAGTATCCCTATTAGTTGGTGGGGGGTGGGGGCTTGCAAGTGCCATTTATTGAGTGCATGAGACATTAATTCATTGAAGAAACCAATAATTTACACAAAGTCACAGAGCTTACTAAGTAGTAAAATTAGAATTCAAACCAAGGCCCATTTAACTCCAGAACCTAGGCTCATCCATTACACTATTTTACGTCTCCCACCCTTATTAACCATTTGTTTTGTAACCCATTCCATATTTATTTTTCTAACCACTCAGGATTAGAAAAGCTTTCAAAGAAGAATCCTGAATTTTCTTGAAAAGAGAGCATCAATTTGACCCACAATCAGTTGATAGTCTGAGATGACTGCCCTAGAAGTGAGGAATGAAGGAAAATTGGGTATCAAGATATTAGGCAAGTCAAAATGGAAGAGGACAAGGCTTCTCAAAATATGACTCTCATCCACTGAACTCCATCCATGTTTACAGGCTCCATGTTTACATCCATGGAGTACAGGCTCTTAGTGTATCACAAGGTCCTGTTATACTGCAAGGGCAAGACATGAGAAGGAATGTGGTACCTGAAGCAATGGCCCTGGGAACAAATAGCTACTTAGGGCAAATGTTCTTCACGAGGGAGAGGCAACCTGGAGTAATTTTCAAATGTTTCAACATGGAAGTGGGAGGATTATAGGGTTTGTCCTGAGCAAGAGTAAGATTACCACTGAGGCTGGTGGAGACTATGACCTCTAAGTGGGTTAAGTGTGCAGTAAGCCTGAGGAATTGATGAGTCACCACAAAGGAAAGGGAAAGGGAGGAAGAGTGATTTAAATGCAAATAGCTGCTTTCCAGTATTTCTCTTTGAATGCAGTCATTGCTTTGGGACTCTGAAACTTTCTTCTTCTTTTCTTGCATATGTTCATAATTTCCTGGCCTCCCCAGTGGCTTTATCTTGTTTATGTATGTTCTTATTTTAATTTTATGTTTTGTTGCAATTACATTCAATTGCTTTTCTGTGGTTTGAGATAACAAGAGCAGAGAGTACAATTTTAAATCTTAAAAGTGTCATAGAAACAGAAGCCACAAATTAAAAATTGATCTGATACCAAAAGAAAATGGACAAATATGGCACTGCAGAACAGAGAGATGATAAAAAGAAATTACACAGAAAAAAATTAATGAAACTGACAGAAAGTACATTAGACAGAAGAAATAAATCAAGTGAAATGTGATGAGATATTGGAATGACTGTGCTCAGAATAGCCTGGCTGTCTAACAGAAGAAGGACATGTTAAATATGGAGGCAATTCAGTCAGCCAGACGCTTGTGGGCCTTCTAAAACAGGAAAATTCAATTAGAAAGTATCAGAATCCTGAACTGGAACTGTGAGCATTTGGTGTTTCTTTTGTTATCTAGAGGTTATTAGTTACCTTTTCTGAAACTTAGCTATTTCATCAGTAAAATGCTTCCTCTTACATGTTCTCATTTAACGAATATTTAATAAGCAATCCAACATGTCTATTAGACATGACAAAATTAAAAACATAGAAAATTACAATTAAGTCTAATAAGGTCAAGATCAGACAGAAGTTTGAAGAATTTTGGAACCCAGAGACAAGAAGAAATAATTTCTTGAAGGTTTGAGGAACGTTTCACAGAGAAAGTAACTTTTTAAATGATCCTTGAAAAAAATATCAGATAGTGCGAGTAAGAGGAAGGGAGAGGAGAAGGTAACCAGTAAAGACCTAAAATAACATCGCATAGTTGAAAGGTGTTAAGTTTATGCTGTGTAGTGAGCCATGCGAGAAGGGATGGAAGAAGAAGTAGCTAAGAGGTAGTTCTGAAGGGTTTTAGATACCAACTTAAATTAAGCAATTAGCATATCAACATGTGGGTCACTGAACTCGGCTTTTAGTATCATCAGAAACAAGCTGCTTGTAGCACGTCTGCCAGCTGATCAACCAGATCTTTCAGTGGGCAGGAATGATTGACTACTGTTACTGGTAATGGAGAGCCATTAAAGGTTCTTAAACAACCAAGGAGGGATCTCTGAAGTTAGCACAATGGCATCAGTGTGGAGGACGGACTGGAAGAGAAAGATTACAGGCAGGAAGACCAAGGAATAAATGAGAAGCTCCAGAACTCAGGAAGAAGCAGTGAGGAAAGAAAGGACAGATCAATATGAGCCCCTCCACATCTAAGATTATAGGTGAGCACAGAGTCAAAACTCACAGGAGAACGATGAAAAGAAACAACATAGGAACAATAATGAACTCTCACCCAGACCATTTATAAATATGATAAGGAATCAAGACTGCTAAGAGGCAAGAAACAGCTGTGTGGGTAAGGTTTAAGAAGCTTCCTGAAGCTAGCCAGCTCTTAGTAACCAGCTACATCAAGGGCCGATCTGGTTATGTAAAGAGCTGCTGCTCTTCTGAGGTCCTGAGGAAGGTCGATTTCCAAGTGGATGAGATGCTGGAATTAATGGACTCCAGCTTCTTTTGGAGGATGGGCCTCTTGCCAGGGCTGATTAGCCCAGCTGGCCTGTCCACTGCTCCTGTTTTATTGCTTCCTTTCTCATTAAGGAAGGTGTTGGTGTGGATAACCATAAACAACATGCCTGCTGTGACAGTGCTACCATCTCTCACACAGCCAGTGGCTGAAGCTAGGCTCTCAGGAGTCTTTTAAAAGACTTAGGTCACAGTCTTGGAGGCAGGGTATCAAGGAAATGCAGGAAAAGGTTTGAAAATGTGTCACATAAACGGTTATTTTCCTATTTTTACTGTTTTTCTTGCTTTTCTTTTTTAAAATTCAAAGTTGTAAGGAAAATTAAACTTTTTGAAAAATCAAAGATGTTTTCCCTAAGTGCTCTCTTTCTCTTCTCTAAGCCTCCTCCTTCAGTGTGTCTACATGAACCAGTCCTGATAGTCTCCAACCCTAAAATCTAAGGGAAGGGAGCTAGAAGAGATTGCCCTTATGCCATTCTACCTCAAGCAAGCCCAGGGGTTCTGAGCAGCCACTGGCCACTTACTGAACAGTTCTGTGGGTGCCTCAAAGCTCCCTTTACCACATGGGGCCAAGGACTAAAGTATTTGGGAACAAAAGAACTGAAAAGGAACTAAACATCCCACTTCCCCCCACCCTCACTTAAATAATCTCTCCAGACAAGGTATACCTTAAAATAATCTTCATTGGCACATCATTTCTCACCAGGAACTCTTTTCTTTCCAAAGTCCTCTAATTTTCTCTCTTCCAGCATAGGGAGAATCATATTCACTTAGAAAACCACAGTGGTGAATTATGGCCCTTGGTTTCTTACAGTTTCACTTTCTAAGGGAATTTTGCAGCTGGTTCCCTCTGTTTTTCCTAATTTGTTCTCTCTTCTGCCCATACTTATTTCCTCCCCAGGGCCAGCCAGCACCCAACCTCAGTATCCATACCTCAACCTCACATCACCATGCTGGTCTTCTCTGTTCATTGAAGACAAAGCTCATCAAGCCCCCCACCATGTCCCAAACAGAAAATACTCATAAAATAGTTATTGATTTGCACTGACTGCTCCTAGAACCTTTCACATTAATGCTTTCTAGAACTGTTTTCCCCACAAGATATTTCATATAACTGATGTAGGTTTTATATCAAAATTCTACCTCACTGTGATTTTTGTTTGTGTAGCTTGACAGGAGTTGCCTCTATTGAGAGTGGATGAGTGAACTACTCTGAATGTTAATTACACTGATGTGAATTATCTATATGTTTTATATCCTAAACTGGCATTTTCTGCAGCTTAGCATATATCTGGGATATTCCCTGTCATACCGTGTAGTGTGTGAAGGAAAATAACCACGGCTAATGTTAGATTCATGCAGACACAATTTCATGTGCCTTGGACAAGGAGAGTGATCTAGATAACATTTCAGTTTATATTTCTAAGTGCTTTCTATATACCAGACACTATTTCAAGTGCTTTACAAATATTAAGTAGTTTAAATAACATAAAAGCTTCTGAGGCAGATATTATTCTAATTTTACAGCTAAGGAAACAGAAATGCAGAGTGGTAATGTGCTATACTCAATGTCACACAATGAATAAACACTAGAACCAGGATTCAAATGCAGGTGATCTGTCTCTAGAGACTATGACCCAACTACGACCTGGTGCTACCTCCTCACTAACAATTTGAGGGGCATGAAGCAACTGGGATTAAACTCAGAACCATTAAGGGACTGGCTACTTCTTCACTCGGGTCTCAGCTCAGATACCAGCTTCAGGGAGCCTTCCCTGACCACTATTTAAAGAATTACCCCTCCCCTTCCTGCCAAGTCACTTTCTAGCACATTACTGTGTTTCATATTCCTCTTGGTCCTTCTTATTACCTGAATTCCTTGTTTATTTATTTATTGTTAGCCTCCTCCCTTTGACCACATTGTAAGCCAATGAGATCAGAGACCTATTTTCATTGCTGTATACCTGCACCTCTAACTCTGCTTGGCATTGAGCAGATGCTCAGTCAACCTTTGTTGAATAAATTAATGCATTTGATAATGCCTTAATATATTTGGATAGAAATCTTGATTCCTTTCCTAGCCTCATTTTTATATGTTCTCTCTAGACAATTTCATCTTCTTCTCTGGCTTTTTCTACCAGTGTTTTCCTCCAGTCCAGATCTTTGTTTCAGAGATGACCAGTTTTCACCTGTATTTGCCTTTTTTTTTCCTTTATTGTTATCTAATTTTAACTTCCATAATCAAAGATTCTCTTAACCTTTAGGTGATAGGAGCCAAAGGGACCTATATTCATATTATAAAAACTAACATATTTTAACATTTTATATTTAGAAGGGACTTACAGTACTTCTATTCCAAATTCACATCTTTAAATGTTGATGAAGAAATTGAAGTTCAAGATAATGACTTCCAAAAGTCTCCAACGTAGCATGTGTTGGAACCCAAAATTTCCAGCATACATTTTTTTTCCATATTATGATTCATTGCCCTCCTCGACTCTACCTCTCCTTTGGCTAGTGTGTTCTTTTATGTATATTTATTTATTGAGATATAATTCACATAACATTCACCCTTTCAAAGTATGAAATTTAGTGGGTTTTATTATATTCATAGAATTTTGATATCATTATCATCTAATTTTAAAACGTGTTCAAGTCCAATCCCAAAAGAAACCTCATACTCAGTAGTAGTCACTCCCTAAGCTCCTATACCCCAAAACTCCCTCCTTTTCAACCCTAAGTGTTATTATTTATATGTGGTGTCCCCCCATAACTCACATGTAAGATAATGCAAGAAAGTTTGGAGGAGAAATTATTGGGTATAGCCGTAACCTAATCAGTGAATGATCCCTGATGGGATTAACTGAGTGGTGACTGGAGGCAGGTGGAGTGTGGCTAAAGGAAGTGGCTCATTGGGGGCATGGCTCTGGGGTATATATTTTGTATCTGGAGAGTGGAGTCTCTGCTTACTGATCAACATGTGAGCTACCCACCACCCTCTCCCACCATGATGTTCTGCCTCACCTTAAGCCCCAAGGAATGGAGCCAGCCTTATATGGACAAAGACCTCTGAAACCGTGAGCCCTCGAATAAACCTTTCCTCCTTTATGGTTGTTCTGGTTTGAGTCCTTTAGTTATAGTGGCAAAAAAAGCTGACTAAAACACTAAGAAACCACTAATCTACTTTCTGTCTCTCTGGATTTGCCTATTCTGGAGTTTCATATAAATGGAATCAGATAGTGTTTTGCCTTTCACGCCTGGCTTCCTTCACTCGGCTTAGTTTTTTCAAGGTTTAACCATGTTGTAGTGTTTACTGTTTTGTTTTGTTCAGCCAAACCCTCTTTCTCCAACTACCTCACTTTAATATCTGTCTCTGAACACAAAACTGAACTGTGAATGTCCTGGAAGCCAAAGACAAAAAGATAAACACAATCCATTACTCAGTTCTAGTTAATTATAAAGGAAGCACAAAGTTTATCATATGCACAGATATTTTCCTAGCACTATATTTTAAGAGAACTCACAGATATAGTCCTTCAATTTTACCCTGTGATCATTTAAGGTGTTTTTCTTACTCTCCTATCACTTCCAGCTTCCCCTGGGTGGGGCACTCTTAGCAGTTTCGAAAAGGGTGAGAGGACTGCCTTGTGGCATCCTCAAATGACTTATTTTTTGTGTGAAGGGTTTTTTTCCCCCGCTTCATGTTTGGAGATGGAACTCATGGCTTTACACATGCTAAGCATGTGCTTTACTACTGAGCTTCAAACCCAGACCCGAGGGTGAATTTTAACAATATTCCAAGTCAACCTCCATCATCCATTCTCAGGGTCTTTCTACAGTCACAATCCTTACTTCCATCTCAAGCTTGTGGATCAGAGAGTGAACCACTTCAAAATTTCAGAGGGCCACATTTTGACAAGAGGCTTTGCCTCTACTTGGAAGGCATGTGGCTATAGTTGCTCCCTGAGTAGGATCTAACCTATGGGTCAGTGACTTTTCTTTTTACACTTACTGCAGTTATTTTCAAAATGTGGAAACTATATCTAAGCCATTGTTATTATAAAATAACTCTCTGAAACATTGCCCTCTACTCTGTCATGATTCTTGAATTCTAATATGTGGATGGTACATGTTATCATAGAAGGGCCATAACAGAGTACTGAAAACTTTGCTTCTCAATACTTGTTAATATGGAAACAATTTGATTTCTATTTGGGGACCTGTATTGCCAATGAAGGGTATTTTTGTCCCTAAAGTCACCTCATATTCTAGAATATGCACTTATTCTATCACATTGTCACTTAGGTTTACCTGAGAAAAAATGATTTCTTTGAGGGGACATGTGTCAATGTTAATGCTTTGGTGTTTTGTATGCCAACACAATTATGTGCATCATTAGGGAAAAAAGTACCTGGGAACAGGGAATCAGAGATACTTTCTTTAGGGAATGTGTGTTGTTCTCATCTGGGAATAGATTTTAAAAACTGATTATCTCCTTCTGCTTTGTTCTATGGCCAGGTAGTTAATACATACACTCCAGGAAAGAAGATTTGGCTTGAAGGTGTGGTGACTACCTCAGCTGGAGGCACAAACAATCTGTCAGATTCCTATGCCGCAGGATTCTTGTAAGTAACACAAGTGCACTCCCAGGGACTTTCAGGAAAGGAGGACAGTGATGCTGTAACATGATTGTTTTTCTTCCAATTGCAGGGCAAAGCTTGTTTCCCATTGAAAGTTTTTCATCTGTTCATTTGTGAATATTAGTGCCTTATCTAGATACTAAAATGTCAGACAAAGGTACCAGCAAGAATGAGAACAGGAGAAGGAGTTACAATGAAAATAATAGTAATAAGAACTTTATTAGTGAGTTTACAGTTCTAACCACAGAACAGGCAATGTACATTTTCTCACCCAATTTTTACCATAGTTCAAGAAGATTGCTAATAGAAGCCGTGTTTTCTGCCCTCCAGAACCATATGATGGGATGTACTAGGATTAGAGTTACTGCATTGTAAAGTTCAGAGATACGTGCAACCATATTAGTAGCTTTAACTTACCATGTGCCAAGCATTTTCTAAAGTATCTTATATACATTTAATAAGTTATCAACCAGTGAAATTGTTGTTATAGTTTCCATAATGAGACAGTAAAACAGGAGATATTATTATCCTTACATTACAGATAAAGATATTGAGTGACAATTGAAGTAACTCACCCAAGATCGCTCACTTAACAGCAAAGCTCAGACTCAACCCCAGGCAGTCTGCTCCAGAGTTCAGCCTCCACTGTAGTGGGCCACCTCTCTTTCTGCTCACATGGTCTTTCTAGGAAAGTGATAGGCCTGTAATGAAATAAAGAATTTTTTGACTAGGAGTATCAGGAAGAGCTTCATGTAGGAAGTGGCATTTGAGTGGGACATAGGATTACTCCAATTTCTATAGGTAGAAAGTGGCCCTGGCTTTCTGATTGATAGTGCTCTCCTAAGAACTAGAGTTTTGCCCTCAGTTATGTGTTTTGCTGCTAACAGCTATTCTTAATTGTCTAGATGCAGTTCCCTTTTATTGAGATAGCTTCTTTAATATGTCCATAAGGGACAAATCAGACCAGCCAAGGGGATTGCATTTATAGATAGAATCCTGTCCAGTACAGATGAGGATAATGAGTTAGTATAATTCATGGTAATACCTTGGGTCTTCCATCACTGCATCCTCAGCATCTAGCATTGTGTGGCATAAATTTGCCAAGAGGCATATTCAAATGAATGAAATGGAGTGAATCAGCATCTAATACAGAGCTGCTGAGAGTTTTCTTTCCCATCAACAGTGGTTTGATAGGAGCCCTGTTGCAAATGAGCACCAGATTGTCAGGGAGTGCTGCAGGATACTCCTTGGAGTGAGCAGAGGTAGGTAGGGCCATTGTCCAGCCACACCAAATGACTCTGCTTGGGTCCATCAAGCAGCCCAGTTGTGCTGAGGGTTTGTATGAGCTTTCTTCCATTTAAGGAATGATGTGCAATGAGAAATGAGAAATACCACAAACCTTTATGGAGGCAGCTGCAGCAAAGACCTGCCTTTACATGAGCATCAGCCAAATACCCATAGATCTTTCTGCATTCACTGGACAGCACGTAGATAAACATAGTTGTTTAGATTTGAGTTACAGTTCAGATACTAAATGCTTGATTGATGTAGATCAGATAAAACTAGTCCATTCTGCTCCTGGTCTTCTACCTCTTTGTTATCTTTGGTCTCAACTCTACTCCAGCAATGTATCATCTGAGTCTAGTTCTCCAAGTGGCATAAATTGGAGAAAGGGGGGCGGGGAGTAAAGCATTCTAGGGACAGAAGCTCCAAGGAACTAGCAAGAAATTGAGAAAATGACATCTTCTCAGTAATTTTTCAGTATATCATATAACTATGAGTTCACTAGGACACATACAAATCTATGCATGAATCAGAATTTTCTGCTAACAAGTATTCAAGGGTAGTGTTTCCAGTTAGGGATTTGAGATTCTGTGGCATATGACAGATATAACTTTGGCATGCTGATGTGTCTCTAGCACCTAGTGTTGTCTGGCACATAGTAGATAGTAAATAAACACTCGTGGAATGGAAAATAGTGGCTGGGACAGCATCCTTGTTGGGATATGACAGTCATTTTACCAGGTTTCTCTACCTAAGCATAGAAGGGAGTCTTGGAAGACTAACAAAAAGCCCCTCTCCTGGGGCTCATCATAACATCATTACATTATTATTGTCATCTTCAGGAGATAAAGATAATTTCAGTACACCATTCTACTGTGAAAGTCATGGGGCAGCAGTAGTTTTGGCCATAATCATTTTCTTCAAGAACTACCCATACACTAGCAAAAAATTGGGTTTAGTAATTAATAGTTATTTTCTGAGTACATATTTTATACAAGCCCTGTGTTAGACTCTGAGAGGTCACAAATAAGAATATGATGCTGTTCCTGTAGATGTATATACACAGGTGTTTACATGCCCGGTGCTTTACCAATGATATACAGGATCACACAAGCACAAGTAGGTATCTTCAATGTTGGAATAATTCCCAGGGTTTACAGATGATTAATTACTGCTATTGAATGAATGATGAATAAGGAAATAAATGGGATCTTTTCATGTATAAAAACACCAAGATACAGCCCTGTATTGATACACAGATGCTGCTGAACCGGAGGGGCTCTCACATCTGTGATTGCCTGTTTACTCATTGTTTTGTTTCTTCTTTCATCCAACAAGCATAAGCTAGAAAGGTTAGAGAAACATACTTCTTCTTATAGATAAATGCTTGTTACATAGAGACCCTGTTACATGTGTGCTGTTCCTACATGGAAAGAGTACTGGTTAAGAGGCACACGCCTAGAATTCTGCTACAGCCCTACCACAGGACATCTTTGACAAGTTAACTACCGTCCCTCTATGCCAAGGGAAAAGCTCGATTTGTTATCCTGATTTCACAGAATGATAATAAGGCAAGTGATATTCCAAAAGTAATTTCAAGTGTATGGTTCCCAATTTGAACAAAAATAAACACAAAAAGGGTTCTGTTTTATTATAGTCAGATTTTCCTTTTGATTTAAAATGTTTGTTTTTGTGTTTTGCTTTGCTTTGCTTTTTGTTTTGTTTTTGTAACCATCAGTAAATATATGTTCGTTTTTATGAGAATAAAATAAAATTACAAAAGTGAAAAAGATTGGAAAATGAGCATAATATTTATTCATCATATAAAAATTAGCAGCACTTCTTATTTCAGCAAGGAAAAAAATTAATTCTTCTTCAAGTCATGGGTTTGAAGCTCCATAGGGTTTCATATTCGGGAAATTGTAACTATGTGTAATTTCCCCCATGTGATGAACAGTAATTCTCAAGGTTCCTAGAATCTAATTTTATCCAGATGAATTTCACCCTAAAAAAAAGTTCAACCTAAAGAGTACTGAGCACTGGGCTGGGGCTGTAGCTCAGTGGTAGAGCGCTTGCCTAGCATGCGTGAGGCACTGGGTTCGATCCTCAGCACCACATATAAAAATAATAAATGAATAAAATAAAGATCCATCAACAACTAAAAAAAATTTGAAAAAAAAAAAAAGAGTACTGAGCACTTACAGTGTTCCAGGGACTATGACAAGTGTTTGGAGTATAAGTTTAAATGTTGTGTCTATGCTTGATAAGCTCGCAACTGATGGCGGGGGAAAGGGGAGAGAAATAAATAAGTGATGATGATCCAGTGGGTTAGCAGAGGGCATGGCAAGAGTAGGAGTCCTGGGGAAGTCTAGAGGAAGGTGCTATGTTAGGGCAGCAGGGTTTAGAAAAGGACACCAGATTTGGAGATTAATAAATTTGCCAATGAAAAAACATGGGTTGGTAGAGGACAGGAG
>CM053404.1:26475034-26524838 GCA_028644305.1 Xerus rutilus
AGCATGTTAGACAAGGAATAGGCACATAGCAAATGCCATGAATAAGGATTTCACTGCGTGTTGTCACTGAGCCAGCCTAAAGGTGAGGACAAAAAAGAAGCAAAGCTGTGTACATGTATGAATACATCACAGTTCATTCCAATTTTATATATTACTATAACGCACCAATTAAAAAATAGGAGGAGGACAGCAGAGTAGAAGAAGGGAATGGGGAGGGAGGAAGGAGGAGGGAGGAAGGAAGGGAAAGAGGAAGCCCTGGGGATTGAAATGGAGCAAACTACATTATAGGCATTTATGAATATGTCAGAATGAACCCCACTAATAGGTAGGATATAATGCACCAAAAATATGTGAAAATGAACTAAAAAAAGAAGTGAAACTTCAGGCCTTCAAAATCATGTCTTAACTCCAGGGTGGCAACAGCTCCCATTCTCCTCATGTAATCATTAATAAATTTTCACTTACTAAAGCATACCTTTTTAATATAAAGCATGTAGCGTCAAAGAAACATCAGGCAACCATTCCTTTGAAAAGATAACACAGCAGAACAAATTTTAAAATAAAGAGTTGTTTATGGTATGATTTGGCACTTTTCTTACTGAAAACTTTTCACATAGTGACTAACCCAGGTTCAGAGTAAATCATGTGACGTAAGCCATTCTGGTCACGGCTTTGTCACCCTATCACCATCTGGTAGCAATAGACCAAACTGCAATTTTTTTTAAGAGATTGAGTAATTAAATCATTGGAAACCTCTCAGAGAAACTATGTCTTATGAAAAATTTAAATTATGGCTTCTGTCTTTTTTTTTTCATTTTACAACAACATTCTGTGACATTTTTTAATGCTCTCATTAGTAATACAAGATACTACTCATTCCTAGGCAGTCTGAGCTTCCAGATAGGGAGGCAAGATATCTGCTGGCTTTTTATAATGATCCACTGGCATCCCCAAATCTCTCAAAGCAACCTGATGATAAGACAAAACTGAATTTTGTTTTGTTTTTATTAGTAGAGGAAACACTACCTAAGCAGTCTTGGGGGGCATCTCATAGCAAGAAGGATAAAGTCAGAATATTTATGAGATTTTTGAAATCTGGAAGGGTGGGTCGTTCATTGTGGGGGATTGGCTAGGACTTGGTAAGGATAATAAAGTAATAGTTTAATATTGATGGACAGCCAAGTGAGGGTTTTGAAGTGAGAGCTTCACAGGAGTCTGATGTATAAACTGTTGTTTATAGGCATGTACAATTAAATTATTTGTAGTTTCAATGGGTAAATTTTATGATACATGGATTATATCTCAATATAGCTGTGTTTTTTAAAGTCTTCTACAAAATGTGAATGCTCTTGTGAAAGTCATGCTTTAAAGAAATGTGCTGATTGACTACTGAGAGCAAAATATTGAATGTGAGAGTGCTGAGGTGGGTGCTGAGAAGGAGAGGGGCCTGAGAGGGGAAGCACGAGAGGAGGGATGTGCAGGTGCCACCCTCACCTGCACCCTGCACTGCCTGGCCTTGCCCTAGCAATCAGCAAAGTCACACTAGGCATGCTTAGTGCATTTGGCACCCAGAGGGGCATCATATTTTAACATCCTTTTCCTCAATATGGAAAAGTTATTTGTAGTGACAATCAGGAATAGCATTATTTCCTTGATTCCTTTTACAGTATTAAAACAATTGACAATTTAAAAGAGGGAATGCATTCCTATTTTAAAGATAGTTATATTTAAACATATTGTTCAAATTCAGAAAAATTATTTTAGTGTAAACTAAAATTTACACTTGTCAAACAGAAATAGTATACCTCACGGCTCGTACTCTGTTTTACTGTGTACATTCTCAACACAGAGTCCAGGTAGTCGCATAAGATGGCAGAATTAGCTCCAGTCCTGAAACAACTCGGGTTCTGTTTCCTCATCTTCAGGATCCCCACACAATCGCTCTGTTCAGACCCCTCTGTTTACATGTGGGAACACAGAGCCCTGTAGGGGTTGGAGATGTGAGGTGCAGCTGGGAAAGGGCCTGCACCGTGCCAAACTGCTCACACAGTCACAGCCAATTCTCACAGGGAACACATGAGGAGGGAACAGCTCACTAGTTGGGAGTTCAAGGAATTAACTTTCATGTAGAATATGGTGTTTTCTAAAGGATAAGTTATTAAAACGTGCTAATTCGAAGCTTACACATATATTATTAAAACTCAATAGTAACCACAGGGGCTGTTTAGAAGTTAGACCAACAAGAGCCTTTTTCCAGGAGGAGTAGTGTATCACTGGCACTGTTTAGAATTGTTGGCACATGGTGATAATAAAAAGCAGACTGATTCTTAGTTTTATTATTGTTTGGAAATCTCAGTGCCTGTACCCAGGGTGGGTTGCTCCCACCACCTTACACGTGGGACACCGCTGAGGTTAAGTCGCCTAAGTCTGTGTACATTCAATGGTATCCATGGCGAGTGATTGCTTACATAGTCTAACAGCTGTAATGACTATGATTCAAATATTTTAACTTAATAATAAAGAAAAGTTGTATCATGGAAATCTAAATTTGTGGTTAGCAAGTTATACGATCCTATTCCTGGAATTAGTTTTTTATCAAATCTCAGAGCTTACTGAGATTCAAATGCCTACACTAAGTTACAATAGATTTATCAAGGTAAAAAATGCCTTTTTTTTTCCACTAAGAAAAAAAGATTGATGGGCTGGAGTTGGGGCTAAGTGGGAGAGCACTTGCCTAGCATGTGTGAGGCACTGGGTTCAATTCTCAGCACCACATAAATAAATAAAGTCCACTGACAACAAAAAAGAAGAAAGGCAAGGAGAAGAAGAAGAAAAGATTGACTTTACAAACTACTTATAGTCAGATGTTGAGCTATTGGAACACCCAACAGACACACACAAAAAATTTTGAAACAGGTCTTGCTCTGCTGCCCAATCTTGCCTCAAACTCCTGGCTTCAAGCAATCCTACCTCAGCCTCCTGTCTAGCTGTGACTATCAGCATGCTCCACAGTCCCCAGGTCACAAATATCGCTTTTTAAATGTTGAATATTTTAATATAAAAAAGTATATAAAAGGAGGAATTATAATAAACAAGTGATTTTATCAATTCCATTTCATAAAAGCATTTGAAACTGGTTTATAATGATATACTGATTCTTTTTCAACAGAAATGTATAAAATATAAGAGAAACTTTTTTAAGAAAATTAAGATCAATTGACTCTATGAAATGAATCACTGAGAGTTCTAGAGACTTCTTATAATTTATTCATATATTAGAGGTCTAAAGTTTGTTTGGAGAACTAAAGTGTCCCATCAACCTATCACCCATGCCTGATCCATTCTCTCACCTGCCTGCCTTTCTGCCTTCTTTCCTTCCATTTTTCACCCGGTTCTCTTACTCTCCAGGCATTGTACAAAGTGGTGGGTTACAAATATGAATAAATCATTTCTGCCCTCAAAAGTCTCTCTGTCTCATTGGCAAAGACAGACACATAAACAACTTGTTGTAACTTAGGGCGATTAGTGCTGTAACGTAAGAATGTACAAAGCACTGCGGAAACATCAAGGCAGGGGTAATTAGCTCTGTATGGGCAGAAAGAAACCCTAGATGGGAGCTGACATGCAAGCTGAGTTTTGAGGGCTGGGAAGGAGCTCTCCAGGAGATGCTGCATGTGGGGGGGAAGGTGACAGTGGAACAGAGGGAAGCCATTCTATGGTCAGAGGGCAAGATACGTATTACTTGTTTCTTTTATTGATTCTCTCAATTTTAAATTGAGGTAATTTTAAAACTATCATGGATTCAGTATTTTAATGGGCATCTCACACACACAATATTAAATTAATAGGAAATATCCAAATTGCCATCAGCTTACAAGTCATTAACTGAATTTTATAGCACAGGTTGTCATTCTCACTTAATAGGATCTTCACAAATTTGAATTTTTACCCTAAAATCTCCCTTCCTATCTTCTTGGCTCTGTATAAAAGAGTGAGTTTGGATAAGTATTCTTAATAATTTTTCTCTATCTCCATCTTTCAGGTTTAAGGGGTCCTATTAATTCTAATAGTCTACAATGTATGTATAAAACCTGCTTTACTTTGGTTGATTAGTCCTTACAAAGCAATGTTAGGGAAGTAAGTAGTCTGCATAGCAATTCCTTTCCTCAGAAAGCTGTTTTAGGTTAAAGGACCTGTTTATCACTTTGTAAGAAGCACCACAAGGCCCATCCTAGAGTTTCTTTCCCCACTCTGAAGTTCCCAACCACAGCAAAATGAGACAGTTGAGGAAGGAAAAGTTGCTTCTTTGAGTGGTTCTCAACTAGACTTAGATCAATAAACATTTGCTCAGAAATGTTTGCTAATGCCTAACTGTTTCCCAAATGACCACAATATCTTCTATTTCACATGCTCTTCTTACACTCTTGCAGAGAGAGGAGGGCTCTGTCCCCACCAGAGCCTTTGAATCTGGGCCAACAGTGGCTGCCTCCACTGACAGTCAGTGGGAGATCTACTGTGTGACTTTCAAGACGAGATCATAAAATGCTGGGCACTTCTGCCTTGTTCTTTCAGGATACTTGCTCTTGTTTCCCACCTTCCATGCTGTGAGGAACCCCAAAATAGCCACAGAGACAACATGGAGAGGTCGCAGATAAGAGTTCCAACCTATAGCCCAGCTGAGGTCACAGCCAACAGCCAACTTCAACCACCAGACACCAGAGTAAAAGTGCCTCCAGATAATTCTAGTACCCAGCCTGTAATTATTTTATTCATATTTATTTCTAAATTGACCTGATACTCTTAACCTATAAATCTATTTGACTTATTATACTAAAATAGCTTAGAAGGTCAATGTACCAATGCAAATATTTTGCTTCTGTTTGTTTTGGATGAAATTAAATAGAACACACTGAAACAGAAAATATCACCTAAAGATCTTTTTAAGGAAAATCCTTGTTTTCATGTCTTCCCTGTTCACATCTGAAGAGAAGAGTGGGTGGGAAAAATTCTAGTGTAGTGCTTTTACCCCCTCCTGAGATTATGATGTTTTCATTATGGCTCGGCATCTGGGAGCTGCAGATGGAACTCAGGAATGATTTAAGGTAACTGCACCCATCAGACTATCAGTCCAAGATTGGAATTGGACACTACTCCATACCCCCTCTTCCTGACTCTACTCAGCAGGACATGCCATGCCATTATCTACCTGACTTCAACATAACCACAAAGTCTCTGGTCATTCTGCTTTTCCTGATGGTCCACCTAAGAGAATGGCCCAATGGATAGAAATTTCAGGAGCTTAAAAGAAAGAGAAAAACTAGCATTTCTATGGTTTTGAGGAAAATAACAACCTACCACTGATGTGCCTATCTTTAAAATTGGTATTTCAAATGGCTCATACTGCTGGTCCCACAGAGAAACTCAACCTCTCATACAATGTTGATGGTATTGTGAGATAGCACAGCCACTATGGAAAAAATTTGGCAATTTCTTAAAAGTAAACACACACTCAACCATACAATCCAGCAATGACACTCCCAGGTATTTGTACCAAAAAAATTAAAACTAATATCCACATGAAAACACATACACTATTGTTCATAACAACTTTATTAGTAATAGAAAAAAAACTGTTAACAACCAAAATGTCTCTCAACAGGTGAATGTTTAAACTACAATATATCCATACCATGGAATACTATTCAGCAATAGAAAGGGATGACCTATTGGTACATACAACCATCTAGGTAAATCTCATTTTAGTCTGTTTTGTGTTGCTATAACTTAATGCCAAAGACAAAGTGATTTACAAAGAACAGAAATTTATGTATCATGGCTCTGGAGAATGAAAAATCTAAGATCAAGGCACCAGCAGATTTGATTGTGTGGTTAAGGCTACATCCTCAGGCATGAGTGTGAAAGTGTGGACACTGGTCCTTACATGGCAGAAAGCAGAAAATCAAGTGAGCAGACTGTTGCATGGAGATCAAACCCAGGGTCTCACACATGCCAGGCAAGTACTCCACCTCTGAGCCATATCCCCAGCCTCTAATTGCTTCTTAGAGGCCAACATCAGAAGGCCAGATAATATATGATTACATTTAGATAACAGTTTTGAAATGACAAAATTATAGAGATGGAGAATAGATTTCCAGATTCCAAGGATTAGAGATGGTGGAAGTTCATAAGTCAGGAGTGACTATTAAGAGACTAGTTCTATATCTTGATTGTGGTGGACACACAGATGCACCCAGATAACAAAATGGCATACAGCTATGCATACAATGTACTACTGTCAAATTTCTGGTTTTGATGTTGTATTTAGCTATATTAAGATGTAACCCCTGGTGGAAACTAGGTAAACAATATTTAGAAAGTGTGTAGGGAGAGGATGAGAACTAGGTAAGAAGGTCATGACTCAATATGAGCAAACTAAAAGCTGATCTGACTTTCAATGGGTGGTTTCCAATATGCAGAATATACCTTTTGACTAAGAATGGAAGATAGTCATCATTATAGAATTGATCATAATTATTACTCAACCTTAGGAAAATAAATGCAGTTCACAGAGTCTGGGAGGTTAAAGATGGGAGGAGAGAGAGGAAAAGATGAAAAAAAAAAACTACTAAATGACCTTCTTTTACAAAGTGGAATTGAGTGCCAGCTTCCTGAAAGTACCACCAAAAGCTTTGCAATAAGGCAAAGCTTAGTGGCTTGGTTACCACAATTAACAGAAATGGTGCCATGGTAATTCTTTTTTTTTTAAATGTTTATTTTTTAGTTGTAGGTGGACAGAATATCTTTATTTTATTTTTATGTGGTGCTGAGGATCGAACCCAGTGCCTCACACGTGCTAGGTGAGCACGCTAGCACTGCACCATAATCCCAGCCCGGCAATTCTTATTCTGTTTTTTATTCTAAGGCTCTTGTGAGATGGGGGACTTCTGGCAATAGGACTCTTCCCCATTCTAGATTTTGCTTACCCATTAATTCCCATATTTCTGTTTTAAGACCATTCATAAAAAGTGAGGAGAGAACTGAAGGCACCCCTGCTTCAGGATCTACTCCTGAATGCTGTCTAACAGTGCTAAAGAACTTACCTTTAAAGTCTCAAATGGACTCATACTTTCCTTGTTTATAGGACTGAATCAGTTTCCAGTGCAATTCTGAGGCTTTGAAATCATCCTCAGGGTCTTCTGCTCTGCCTTATTTATCTATTTTTTTTTAGTCTGAGGTTCCCACTAACATATAAACCAATGGATATAGATATAGATCTAGGAGCCCTGCATTATACATGATTAAGACTATTCTAAAGTCCTCTGTAGTTTTTGCAATATCTTGTCTAGGCTTTGGAAAGTCTTTTCAATGGCCCTCATCTCAGATTGAGACCAGGAATTAAAATCCAGGGTTTCAGCCAGGTATGGTGGTACACACCTATAATCCTAGCAGCTTGGAAGGCTGAGGCATGACCATCACAAGTTCAATGCCAGCCTCACCAACTTAGGCCCTAAGCAATGTAGCAAGACCCTGTCTCAAAATATAAAAGGGCTGGGAATGTAGCTCAGTGGTTAAGCACCCCTGGGTTCAATCCCTGGGATTCCCCCCACCCAAAACAAAAAACAAAAAAACAGAGCTTTGCCTATTCTGAGAAAGGTTTAACTTTCAGGGGTGGTTGAGTTATGAGAGCTTCTGGCCAGCTAGGAGGGAACGGAGTGGATCTGAAGAAGAAAGAGGCAGAGGAACATGGAAGAGCGTAGAGTGGGGAAGAGGAACAGAAGGTGAAGGCCATTTGCTTAAAGTTATGAGGTGTTGGAAGTATCCAAAGAAGGGTTTTTTCCAGTTCTAGGGATTGAACTCAGGGGCCCTCACACATGCTAGGCAAGTGTTCAACAACTCAGCTACCTCCCCAGCCCTTTTTATTTTATTTTTGAGAAGCACAGTTTGTTCAAAAAATGCTAATCAAGAACTTTCTGAACTTCTTAGTCTTGAGGACCAGCCTGAGGAACAGATTCTGGGTCTCTGTCCTCTCCTCTTTGAACTTTCTCTTAAAGATGTACAACAGGAAATGGCAAGAACAGACAGAATTAAAGAGTAGTGTTAATGAGGCAGGTTTCTACCAACGAGTAAAGTTTTGCCAGTCTGATCATATAATCAGAGTATTCCTGAAGAGTTTCTTAATCCTGAGTATGAAATAAACTCAGCATTTAGAGAGCTCAAAGAAGTGAAATAAAGGAAATCAGAGCCTGGCCTGATGCGGATGGAAACTTCAATGTCCAGGTCAGAGAGCTCCCAGCAGGAGGCTGCAGAGCTCAGTGAATTGATGAGGAGGAGGTCCCAACTGAGTTTCTGTGGAACTGCCAAAATCATTCAGTACTACCTCCAAATTACCACTAAACTGAGCTCTTGATAAAGCAAAATTGAGTTTATTGCGTATATGGTAAAAAAGAGGAAAAATACCTTTCCAAATGTTAGTAGCCTCTCAGACTGGCAAAAACAAAGGCAGGCCATTTTCTAGGGTTTCTTTTTTGGAGTTTTTTTTTTTTTTTTTTGAGGTCTGATTTAAAGTGGGTATTTCATTGTTGGGACGTGATTAGGACTGGGTAAGAGTGATATACTAGTTTAGGATTAGTGGACACAGCAAAACAGGAATTTAGAGGTGAGGGTTTCAGAGAGTCTTAGAGAGCCAACAGTCATTTGATACTACTATTAAAAACAAGAACAGGCTTATATTTATTTAAATGGGGTTTCAGGAAATCCCTGAAACAAGCAATAAAGATATTCTCAGGTTGAGCCCTCCTGGGTAATGCCTTCTTGGAATAGTGCTCATGTTGATGAAGATAGAGAAACAACAGACATCAGTAAGCAGTTTGCCTGTGGATGGTTTCTGCGCTCAGTGCTCATAACCACATGGTTGCTGGCAAAAGAATCATAGGTTCAAATATGCTGCTTGAAGTTGCAGAGGTTTGAAAGAAGTGAGAATATAATTTTATTATATTGGGCAAAGGAAAAAAGGAGTAGATGGTGGACACTTTAAGAAAGGTAAATCCTCATCTTTCTGAATTCAGGGATAGTTTATAAAGATGATAATCAAGAAACAGTAGTATCCTTGGTGTGGAAGACAGGACTCTTCAGGATAAGGCTTTTGGTATTGTTTTGGCCATGTGAATATATTACTTGGGCAAAAATGAAATATAGAAAAAGAGAGAAGGAAGGATGGAAGGAAGGGAGGAGAAAAGGCAAGGCAGGTGTGCTGATAAGCAATTGAAAATTCAGTAGGAAGTCTATAGGGAATAAGGGCTATGAGTCCAGATTACAGAATTTTGTTGTTGATCTGTTTTCTCTGAGTGGTAGAGGGAGGTGATTAGAGAGATCTTGGTGGGGGCAGGGGGGGGGTGGAAGCAAAGGGCACTGGAGCCGATTAGGCCTCAAGGAGGCAGAGAAATAGGATAGCCTCAAGCGGGCACTCTGGAAAGGGAGGGGTCTGACAGTGACAGATGCAGGAAAGTGCTGGGACCCTGCTGAGTTTCCTCTCTTCTCTCTCCTGCCCTCCCTCCCTGCTTCTCCTCTTCCTCTTCCACTGGCTGTAACATGGGCCTGAAGTAGTTGTTATTACAGTTTTTGGTGCATTTATTGAATATAGTTTTATGTTTCCTGTTCATAATTGAAAAAGCAGATGAGTTCAATATTTTTTGTTTCTCATGAAATATATATATATGTAACCAAGTATATATATATATATATATATATATATGGAACCAAATTGAGTTGCTTTTTATTTCTCTGTGGTCTTCAGTTGACTCTATTCTGTGAGTGAGTGGCCTTCAAAGACTCGCTCCTCCTCCTCCCCAGCCTACACAGTTCCCTGTGGTAAATGCAATCCACCTTCTCATATGCCAGATTTTTTATTGTTTCCCTGGTGGTTTGTGCTTTTCTGTGACATCTTTTTTTTAATCTACTCTAGGTTTTATCTGTGATAGCATAAATTGATCACTTTGTAGTTTAGTATATATCAATCACATTATTTCTGAACTCATTTTTGATCTTTACCTGTATTTCTTCCAGTAAAGAGTGAAGCAGAAGCTTTATTCCACTTAGAAATTAAGGAATCAATTTCAATTTTTTTGCTAAATAGTAACAATAAACACCTGAATTATAACTTTCCATGTATGAAAATACTAGCTTGATTATTATTTACTCTTGTCTTTTTAGATGAATTTAGTTGAAATATACAATTAATCACAAGGAGAGATTAAGCAGTCTGTCCTCAAATTGGAAATTATGGGAGATTGAAGATTTCAGTGGTCATAGGAGGGCCAGGGAAAGAAAGTTGAGAATTGACATCATGGCATAGTAGTAATATTACACTAAAAACTGAAGACATGAGGTCAAGTGTATGTGACCTGAAGCAATTACTTATTTATTCTCTCTGAGCTTCTATTTTTTTAATCCATAAAATAAGGATTGTGATAGGATCTACATTATAAGGCTATTGTGAGGATTAATTGAACATAAAATGTTTAACATAGTGCTTGGCACATAGTAAGCATTTAACATAAATTATTTTATTGCCAATATCACTGTGACTATTGCTCCTACAAATTTATGTTTTGGCTTCACAGAAGTGACTTTACCTATTGAGCATTGGTTAAAATTCATGAGCTTTCTCTTGGTCACTCTAATTCAGCTCTTTTCTACCTAAGATCCACCATTTACCACAACCACATAGTGGTGTTCCATGGCAAGTGGGTTCACCGAAAATGGCGCCTATATTTTACCCCTAGATAAGCAGATAGTAGACATTCTAAGATTGTTACATAAGCGAGTTCAGTTATGTCTACATCTTAAGCCATATCAGTTTATTAAAGAGAACTCACATTCTTCTCACGATCTATAATTTGTAACTTATACCCAGGATAATTCTGTCTTTTCCTTTCTAAGCCTGCTCAGGCTGTTTTATTAGGGATTCTCTCCTGCAGCGAGTGGCAGCAGAACCTGTCATGTTTTCTTCATCCCTGCTATCTCAGAAGTAAAAATTAAAAAATTAAAGAAAAAGGAAAAAAGATCCCTTTTCCTTGTCTTGTTTTAAAAACTATTCCACTAATTTCTGTGGAGACCACTGAAATGAAGATGGTTCTCAAGGTTCTGGAAATTGGTTCCCCATCTCAGTAAAACTACCCTGAGTAATGAGTTCTTGCCCTCCTTGTATTTCCCTGGATCTTGAGTCTGCTCATAGTTGCCAGTGTCCCTTCACTCTTCCCTTTAACTAGTAGAAAACTGAAGACAGCCTCAGATTGTCCTGTGCTTCATATAGACCTTTTCTTGACTCCAGTGCATGAAGCGGGTCATCCTTCCCTGGGCTCTGCTCTAGACCTGAATCTTATCTCAAAAGTTTTTCTACAAATAGGATAAATCAGATGAATCCATGGTATCAGAATGGTTCCAGATTCTTCAGCAGTGTCAGGGCATCTAGAACTTCCTGCCCAGCTTTCCTCTGTAGCTTCCCAAGGAAAGCTCCTGCTTCTCTTTCTCTAATTTTTAGTGTTTGCTTTTTAATTTATTTTTAATTGTAAGAGTGATACATGAATAATGATTCTTGGGAAAAGGTAATATAGAATAAATAAGGAACATCATCTTTATATTCTATTCCTAGCCTTATGTTTCTCTCCCTTTTTGGACGTCTTCACTTTGATAATTTGATATGTATTCTTTCATATTTCATATTTATGTACACATTTTAGAGAACTTTATTAACACACAAACACACACACACACACACACACACCTTTTTTTTGTACTGAGGTTGAACCCAGGGTCCCTCTACCACTGAGCTATAACTCTAACCCTTTTTATTTTTTTATTTTGAAATAGGGTTTGCCTAGGCTGGCCTTGAACTTGTGAAACATGAGGTTAAGTGGCTGGCCCAAGGTCAGGCAGATCCACTGCCCTAAAACCAGTACTCTTTCAGCTACACCCTACACCATGCTGTCTTCTACATGTTTCAGCCTTGTATATCACTAAGGACCCTACAGCTCTTTGTATTCGGGATTAAGATCCATTGGTCCTTGTCCCATTCTGTACTCCTATCAGGGTGCTCAGCACACTGTTGATTCCTAGTTTATGTTGGGAGAAATGTATTGTCAGACCTCTGATTCACTTGGTCCTTGTGAGCCTTGCCTGAGCATCTGAGCAGGGCCATGTACCACCTGAGGTGTCTGAGCCCTGTCAGGGGAGTTCACATAGGAGGCCATGCGGAACCTCTGACTAACTCCAAGAAGGGATTTTCTTTTTAAAAAGAGGATGTTAGGAAAAGTCTAAAGGGAAATGTTAGGAAATTAAAATCTGTGGAATCAGCATGAAGTCGGCTTACGGATTGCATTAGTCATGGAAGGTGAGTTTACTCTCAAGAAAGCAGGAAAGTGGAGAGATGGAGAGAATGCAGTTGGAAGGATGCAAATAACAGGTACAAGAGTTCACAAAGTACCTTCAGAAGGAAGAACTCAACTCCAGGCATCCCAATGCACATGAGCATGTGTGGATCAGATTAGGAAAGAAAAAATTAGAGCAAGTGGCCAAAGCAGAAGGATGCACTTTGAGATATGATTATATGTTCATAAAAAGAATAAAATTGACCTCTGGAACATGCAGATGCTATCTCTAGAGAAAAAATAAATCATTAACTATAGCATATTGCCTCAGTGGAATAAATATACTATGTGTGGAAAGCAGTTTTGTTTTGCAATTAGATGTAAGGTCAGATAAGAAAGAAAAAGAAATAGGGAATTCTTTTGCTCTGAATTAGAACTCCAAGGACTTAGTGTCCCAGAGTTGACAGTATAGTAGTTTTAGTAAGGCTCACAGCTATGAAAATAAGACTAGCCTAGCTGCCAATGCCTGAAATGAACCAGGCTAGGCCTCAAGACCCTCCCTTCCCTAACAATTATTTTGTATGAGATTTTCATGGAACTTTGTCTTGGAGGTGTCTTTAAATGCCCTTGTTTCTGAACATAATTTCTTAATCTCATGAAATATATCAGCAATCCATGAGAGCTATAATTTCAAACTTTCAGAAATGAATTAGGTACTGAGTCTGGTAGGGACATCTTTAAAACATGAGACAGTTGCTTCATTTTTTCTGTTCCTCAGTTTCTCCTGTTGTAACAGAGATAATGTAGTTTTATTGGCCAGTTATCTCAAGGTAAATGCTATTTTAAAACATAAAATTATTTTAGTCCTTTGAAACCCAGTCAATAATCGTTCATTAAATATTGGCCTCCTTTGTGGAGGGAACAGGGTTAGTCTGTGCAATATGATCCCCATGCTTAATCCACAGGATTATTGTACCAGGCAGTAAATGGACCAAGCGCTGATATACATTAGGTCTTTTACTTTCTTTTCTCGAAATATCTCTCCTGGAATCTGGCTCTGGAATTTCCTGACTTTTCAAAGTTTAGATAATAAATCTTCCATTGCACTAGTATAACTTAATGCCTTTATTTGCCTGAATTATATTTTAAAAAGAAAGCTGTATAGTCCCACTGGCCTTGGTGAGATCACAACAAGCTTATGTCATTAGATTTATACACTTGAGATTTTACACAGTACAGTACTAAGAACTATAAACATGCAATAATTAACACTATGTGTTTGAAAACAGAATCTGGGAGGAATACTGTTTTTTAAATTGGACAGGACAGATCATTTCAAACTTTGAACTTATAGTCAGAAGATACAAAGTACAGTTTTAAAGAAGAGACTCCGATTCACCTATCCTGGTTGGTTATCCACGCCTGGACTCTTCATCTGTGGCCATGGCCAGAATCATATTGTGCAAAATGGCTGCTTTTGTGGTCACCATATGGCTTGCTCTGCTTTAAGTGAAAAGTTAAGGGAATCTGTAGGTGGGGACTGAGCAGGCAAAACCAATAATGTATCCAACTACCAAGGCAACACTAACTGCTGGTTTTCCTATTCTAACAACCTGGTAAAAAAATAAATAAATAAGAGAAAAGAAAATTAAAAAAAAAGAAAGAGAGAGCAAGAGAAAAGAAGGAAATAATCCCCACATTGCCTAGCCTATGGATAATTCAGAGCTAATTAATTATTTGTTTATTGTTAGAAAACAAACAAACAAAACAAAACCAAAAACCTTCCCCTTAGTCAAAATAGAAAACTCTGAAACAGGTATATAATTTTTCTTAAAGGATAAAAGTCAAGCAATTGAGGATGTAGCTCAGTAGCAGAATGCCTGCTTAGCATGCATGAGGCCCTAGGTTCAATCCTCAGTGCCACAAAAAATTAAATTAAATTAAAAGTCAAGTCAGCAAACACCATATGCACACCTGCTGGGAACAAAGCATCATAAGGTGCAGATGTAGAAGCCTCGTAGTGCAGATAATACCAGTGAGGGCAAAATAATAGACCATGAGCTGAACAGAGAAATATCAGCTAAATATCAGGTAAATGGAATGAGGCCCCTTAGGGGAAGACTTCCTTCAAGGAGAAGGAGTATTCAGATCTGACTTTGGAAAGAGGCCAAAGAGTAGCTTCCACCTTCCAGAAACCCTTACCTAGAGTACAGAGGGCACCATGTTAGGGGCCAGAAACACCCAGAAGAAATAAAACAGATTACTTAACACTTAGATGGACCCAACAAGAAACTGGAGTTATGTTGGGTTCCTCATTAGGACAATAAAGCAAATGGAAATGTTTGTATGAGGAAGCTTCTTTTGTGGCAGCTCTTTGGAAGTCACTGGGAGGATCCAGGAGGCAGGGAGGCTGCCTGGGCCTCAGTCCTGGTCTGAGATGGAGACTGAGAAGCTGTCCAGAAGAGCTGAAGGAGAGAACTTCTGAGCAGAGGAAACCCGAGGAGTGGTATTGTTAATATCCTCCTCCTTTCACCTCCTCATCCCTGCTCCCTAGTGCCTTTCCCATGCAGGACAGGCAGGAGCAACTTAGCACAGGTTTGATAAGTGATTCAAGAGGAGAGACTAGGAAATGCTCCATGAGATAAATCTAGAGAGGTAAGTTGAATTTTGATAGATAGAGTAGTACTTGAAAGGAGGAGGAAGACAGAAAAGAGAATGAATATGGACTTAGAGAAATAAGAGCGTTATTTAATCTTAGTTTGGAATGCTGCATGGTATGTTAAGGTCCTTTATATTTTAATTAAATTATATTTTATATTTATAATTTGCATTTTAACTAGAACTGAAGAACAGAAGAATGGAAAGCTAAATAGTCTGACCTATTTTTTGTAACAACTTTATTGAGATATAACTCACGTCCCATAAAATTCACCCTTTTTTAAAAAAAAGGTACACAATTCAGTAGATTTTAGTATATTCACAGAGCTATATAACCATCACCACTATATAATTTTAGGATGTTTTCATCACCCCCAAAAGAAGCCCCGTGCCCGTTGGTCTGACCTATTATTAATTTAAAACTCACACTCAGCGAGTGTGAGGCTCTGACTGCCAGGAATTCTGTCTCCTTTAGCTAAATGGAAACCATGAACAATTCTCATTAATCTTCAAGTGTCACATCACTGCTGCTCTAAGGAAAAACATCCTGGTGTGGCTAGACTCTGGAGGTGGGAGTGAGATAAAGGACCTGGAACCTAGAAAGGGAGGCTGTATAAGAGATGCCAAGGGAGAGAACAGAGCTGTTGTACCCACATAGAAAGAGAAGTCCACCAGTACAGCAGAGAGGCAGCAAGGTAGCACTGCCCTGCTGTGCCACCTTTCTGCCATGATTCTTTGTGCCATGCCCTGGCTTTCTCTGTGGAGTCTCATTGAGTCCCCACAACAGACCACTGAAGTAGATGTAGCTATACTCTGTTTTCATAGATTAACAAACTTAAGTTCATAGAAATTACAGGAACTTGCTCAGGATGATACAAGTGCCAGAACTGATTTCAAATCAAGGACTTCAACCAGGACTCATTTTGCTTCTGGATCTTTACTGTCACTGCCTCAGTGAGATCAACATGCTTTCTCCAAAAGAGTCCAATCCTTTTGCATTCTTATTGATACCCCAGGGCAGAAAACAAGGGCACAGGAAAAAGCCAACTGCTCCAATCTGGTAAAAGCAGCATGGCGACCAAGTGTATAAAAAGCTTTGAGCCCTGCACTAATGTTTTTGAGAGCTATGTAGCCTTCCAGCACTGTCTCTTCTATGTTAGCCCTTTGCACATCTGGCATGCTTGATCCCAGATGTGTGATTTTCATCCCATGGGGTGGGGCCACAGTACTGGGGATCCTGCCGGCTCAGCTGTGCTCTCAAAGGCCTGTTTCTTTGACAGGACCTGCAGGAGGTGGCTAGTGGTGGTTTTGTAACCCCTGATTTATTACTGTCTCCAGCCAGAGACAAGTGCTGCACAATTTGGCACTTACACACACACACACACACACACACACACACACACACACACCATCTATTTGGAGAAGAGCACAAAGAAGGGAGCATTCACAAGGCATCACCGTTGATTTCTCTTTTCTCCCAGATCAACTGGTCTGACTTCTCCCTGTTGCCTCCTTTGCCTGTGGTCTGTCAGCTGGAGGTGATGACAAGGAATATTTCAGACTCTTTCCCCATCTGCTCCAAACACCAGGAAGCTGCAGGCCTGCTTCCCTCCAGGCCAGCTTAGAACTCCTTGTGTCAGGATAGAGCAGACTTCCAAAAGCCAACCACAGAACATTTAATACCTGTGCAAACCCCACATAGAATTCATATGCCATGGGGTCATGGCTTTATGAGTGTTTCCATGACATGGTATTATTACACCCCAGATCTCTCACCTCATATGTCACTCAAGCATTCTGTGTCAGGAAACCAAGGAATAAACTTCCAAAAAGAAGATTAATATTAGAAAGACTAAAAGAGTAAAGTTCACCCAACCATATGGTTCAGCTCAGAAAGGATGCATGTGAGCCCTTCTCCCTATCCCTTCGCCCCTGCCTTACACCTCATCCTGTCTCACACTCCAACCCGAATCCCTTTACAGCAGTGTTTCTTGAGCTACCTGCATCAGAGGCTGTAGAGAAGCTTGTAAGAAATGTAGATTCCTAGGGATCATGCTTTCTGGAATATGACTTAGGAATCTGCATTTCACTTGCTCCCCAAGAGATTTTTGTGCACTGCAGATGACCTAATTCCCTCCCTGAGAATCAAATTGTACTGTTTGAGTACATTTAGTCATGTAGAACTCACTGCTTTCTTGGGCAGAGTCTAATGAGAGACCATGATAATGAGGTAATTGTGTAGCACTTGTCTCTGGCTGGATTTATTGAGCTGAATGTGACTTTTTATACTTTTTATCCTTTTCTTTTCCCATTTTTCCTCTTCCCTCTGGAGCCACAGGGGCTGTCACCTCCTCTTCCATGGGAGAGCCTTGTGTGTTCTACCTCAGGAAACAGGAAATTGAACTCCCCTGCTGGACATGAACACCAGGTCTCTGGGAGCAAGCTTTCCTATAGCTCACCAGCTCATGCTCTCCTTCAGTCTCCCTAACCACGTAGACAGGTCACTGGTGGCCTGATGTGCTGCCTTTGCACAAAGGCTTGGAGAAAATGTATAGAAGATCCACTTAACGTGGACAATAAGCTGGACTTAAAAATAAAAGTGTGGTTGCCCCTAAGTACCTAGATTTTTCACATGGCCTTATAGAAAACAGGTAAGGATGTGATAAAAGACTTGGTTTGAAGCCCACTGGAAAGACTCTGCATCCCCAAATGTCTTCCATGCATGTGCGTGGTGATTAAAATACTCCTGTTGAAAGATCACCCTTCATGGTAGGCTTTGCTTTTCCAGGGCATCTCAGTTAAAATAGAAATACTCACCAGGATGATCACAGAGTGGACCATTGGCAGTTGATGAAAAGAGCAGTAAGAGCTGAGCCATAGTTCATAGGGCCACTTCTCTGTATAGCTTGAGTTTTCCTTCTGAGCCTCGATTTTCTTCACTTATTAAATGGGGAGAATGATATCCTTCACTGATCACCTCACAGAGTTGCAAGGATTTAAGAAGATAATGCACATTTCATACTTTAAAACATTCTGAAGTGTTCTCATTATAATGCAGTATTATAGGGATAGCAGACTCAGTAGGGTACTGTAGCAAAAGGTTTGTCTTGCTAGGGTCGTGCAGAAGGCTGGAGGTGAGCACCTTTGCTAAGAGCTTGGCCTTCAGACCTTACTTAGGGCAGATCTTAAGCTCTGTAGTCTTAGTTGAAGTGTTCTTTCTCTCTTTGTCTCTCTCTCTCTCTCTCTCTCTTCCCCACCCCCGCCCCCACCTCCCTCTCTCTTCATCTATAATGTAAGGTTATATGATGATTATGCAGGTTTTGGTGAAGGTTCAATGAAATAATACATATGAAACACTTCCCAGGTGTCTGGTATGTATTAAGTGCTCTATAAGTATCATCATCATCATCACCATCATCATCATCAAGTGAAAAGAGGACAAAGGAAAAATTACTTCAGTTTTGCCAGGTTGAGTTTCTGCTTCTTTTTTCTCCATTTCACAAAGTGACAAAAAAATAAAAGCTTAAGAATGTAAAATTGTCATGCAGACCATTGGAACCAGTTGTGGTTTTTTGTGTTTGTTTTTGTTTTTGTTTTCTGCTGTGTAGTAAGTAAAATGATGTGAACAACACTCTTAAGAAGTGGTACTGCCATCCAGGAGAGTGGCTTAAGTTCCCATTTGACCAGAATTGGTCCACTTTACTTCAGTGGTAATTATTAAATGTCCTGGTTGGATGACAAATTGTAGAGTCACTCTAAACATTAGATTTTCATAAGAACTTTCAAAGGGTTTAGAAATACTAAGACAGGTTACTGAGAGAGCTTGTGAAATGTTCTTCTTTGAAAATATTTAAAACATGCCCATCTGGATGAGATGATTTAGAACAACTGTGAATAAGCACTCATTTATGAACTCCTAAAATGCTTTGTTTGGTTTGGTTTAACTAAACTGCCTTGCCCTGCCTCCAGGAGGTACATAGGTAATAAAATTAATGGAAACAACATTCTTAACTACTCAATTTGCCAAACAAAAATTGCTTTGTGCTGTGGGCTAGTGGATGTGGATGAGCAACCATTATGAGTTTAGAGCCAGTAAAATTCTGCTTCAGATTGTAGGAAAGAAGTACTGTAGGTTTGGAAGTTAACAAATACTTGGACAACTATATGTTTGAGAGAAGAAAATATAGAGTACTACATAAAGAAGTTTTTAAAAATATTTTAGTTGTTGATAGATTTTTATTTTATTCATTTATTATTTATATGTGGTGCTGCGGATCGAACCCAGTGCCTCACGCATGCTAGGCAATTGCTCTGCCACTGAGCTACAGCCCCAGCCCCATAAAGAAGTTTTAACAATAGTTGACAATGTGCCAGGTCATGTAAATATATGAATATACTTCATCCTCAAAAAATCCTATAAATTTAGTGCTACTATTGAACTTATTTACAGATGAGAAAACAGAGTCACAGAGAGTTAGGAACTTGCTCAAGTTAATGATAAAGTCAGAATTTGTCCCCAGCAGTTCAGTTCTAGAGCAACGCTCTTAACTACTGTGCTCTGCTCTTAGGAAAGATAACACTGGAGCTTAAATGAAAGGTCAAGAGGTATAGTAGTACCCACTAGTTTTTGTTCCTTTTTTTTTTTTTTTTTTTTTTTTTTGCTACTGGTGAGAGTAGTCTGCCTTGCAACTGAGGAGAACAAACTGGTCCTCACCAAAGAAAAAAACAAAGAAAAATAGTATTTATTGAACTGAACATTTAATCCTCATGGTATCTGTGGAAGGTAGGTATCATCATTTCCATTCTACAGTTAAGGAAAGGGGAACTTAGGGAGGTTAAGGAGTTTGCCCAAACCTCATATATAAGTCAGGATAAAAGCAGGATTCCCACCAAGGAATTCTGTCTGACCCAGGATCCCTACTATTAACATCTCTGGAAAGTGCCTGGGATCAATATTAAGTCAAAGAAACATGTTTCAGAATTGAATGTAGGAAATGACCCTAATTATGTGTGTGTGTGTGCACGTGCATTGAATGTTGATACACAGAAAGAGGATAAGAAGGCAGTAGAGCTAAAATGTCAACAGTGATTGTCTCTGGGTATAGAACAATGGGTAATTTGTTTCTTCTCTATATATTTTTTTATTTTCTAAGTTTTGCTTAGTGAACATGTCATTTTTATAATAGTTTTATTTGATATGTAATTTGTATGACATACAACTCACCCATTTAAAGTGTATAATGTTTTTAGTATATGTATATGTTTTTAGTAATTTAGTATATGTATGTGTTTGGTAATATTTTAAAGTGTGTAATGGTTTTAGTATATTTATAGAATTGTGCAATAATCACTTTTAGAATATTCTCATCATCCCAAAAGAAACCTCATAATCATTAGCACTCACTGTCTATTTGCCCCCAACCATCCCTATCCTAGGTAACCACTAATATACTTTCTGCCTATATAGAATTACCTGCATGGCCAGTTCATATTAAGTAAATCATATAATGTGTGATATTTTGTTAATGGCCTCTTTCTTATTTAGAATAATGTTTTCAGCATTTATCCATGTTGTAACATGGGCTTGTAGTTCATTTATTTTTGTTACAGAATAACATTCCATTACATAGATATGCACAGTTTTTAATCTATTCATCAGTTGATGGACCTTTGAGTTGTGTCTACATTTGGCTATTATGAACACTCATATAAGTTTTGTGTGGATGTATATTGTCATTTCTCTTGGGCATACATTTAAGTATGAAATTTCTGTGCTAACTTAAGTATGAAATAGTTCTGTGCTAACTATCTGTGTAACCTTTCAAGGTACATGGGTGTTGTTTTTAAAGTTACTTTCTTAAAGTCATGTCCCAGGAACCCCTATGTGATAGTTGGATGAAGGAAGAATATTTTAAAATTAGAGGCTCCATATCAAGCCTCATATAAAATCACATTATTCAAATAAGAAGGAAACAGAATAAAGAATAAGAAACCATTTCTCAAAAGAAATTGGTATGCATATTGAATCATTTGTTTGTTCAAACTACAAATATTATGTATAAGATCGGATAAGTGGATTTTAAGTCAGAAGACCTGAACACTGCTTTTCCAGGCTCTTTTGAAGGGCATCTGTGAGGATTCAACAGGACCAAATACTTTGTACACTTAAAATGGCTGTTCAACTGTGAAGAAGTTATAGTAGGAGTGATCTGAGGGAAGAAGAGAGGAAGCATCCTCTTGAGATGGGCTAAGAAAATATGCTTAGTTAAAAGTAAAGAAAGGGACTTGACTAGTTTCAGGTTACTCAGGGTTCATCAGGATATCCTTAGGAGAACAGGGCACAGGACCTTCAGTGAGGTGCATTTTAGGTGAGGAACATGTTCTGTGTGGCTTTGCCCCCTCCTCCAAGTCACACTCTAAGAAGAACCATGGCTTATCAGCAAAGGAGTAGGAAGAAAGCAGTAGATGGTGACCAGAATTCCCAGGACCTAGAATCTTCTGTGTTGATTGGAAGAGGAGATTTTCAAGGAGTCTTGGGGATGATATTTTGGCAGTAATGGCAGGGAGAGCTTAAGGGAATCAAAGAGACTGGAGAAATAAGTGTGGATAAAGCAGATTCTTCATCGTTCCAGCTCTGTGTCTTCACTGTCTGTATACAATGAAGACCTTAGTGAGGCATCCACGGCCCTCCCTGGTCTGACCACAGCATAACTTTGCAACCTTCTTACTTCTGCTCCCCTTTAGCACATGCAGGCACACCAAGGCATTTTCTCTCATGTGGAACAGAATCTAGCCTTTGTTTTGAATAAACTCCTTTACTCTCTACATATCCAAATCCAACTAACATCCAATTCTTCAAGGGGCACTAACAAACCATCTTCCACAAGGACTCTCCAAAACCCCACAGTCTCTTCCCTGACAGAATTAATCTAAGAATTAATCTAAGTTCCTATAATACTTTATATGTATAATGACTCTCACAGGTTCTCTTTATTTTTCATCAGAGAGTAAGCCCTTTGGGGATAAAGATTACTCTTTAATTCACCTGCCCTTGATACAGAATTTGGTATTTAATAGGTACTCCATAAATGCTTGCTGAATCAGGGGGGCAAATGAATTAATAGGGTAGGGATGTGGATAGAAGAGAGAGAAAAAGAGTTGGGGGATGTGAGGATAGACATAGTTAAATGAGTGCCAAAGCAGGCCAGGAGAGGAGGCTTCAGGGTAGGGTGACTAGAGAGTGCTGAGGAACAGTCACAGTCGAGTGGAGTTGCATAGTAGAGGGACTCAGACATGAGCTAGAGGACCAGTAGACAGACTGTGTTGTTTCCCAGGGACACAAACTCAAATGCCCATAGGGTCTAAACAGGGAACACTAATGAACAGAGTTGGTAGGTTGGTGCTGCATCCTATGGGAAGGGCACAACCTTTGCTCAATTCCAGAGGATTCTTGGAGGTAGGCCACCATGGACAGAGCTTCAAGATTTTTTAAGAAAAGTCAAAAATACATTTTTGGTGAAATATTCCACTTGTAAAATATTGGAAACAATTAAGATTTTAAAACTATTAACTGAAATATAATATACAAATAAATGTGTATATATATATCCTAAGTGAATTTTCACAAATTGAACATGCCCACATAACCAGTACCTTGATTAAGTATCAAGATAAACAGCAGCCAAGAAGCCCCCAACTAAGAACATAGAACAACTTTGTCAGTTTTATGCTCTATATAAATGGGATCAGAGAGTATTTAATTTTTTGCATGCCTGAGATTCTTTATTTGAAATTACGGTTGTATGACACATCTTTATGGTTGGGTTTTAGCTGTGAATTGCTCATTCTCACTGCTGTACAGCATTCCACGATGTAAATACCACAACTCATGTATCCATTTTACTATCTTTGGACATTTAGAGTTTCAGTGTTTTATTTTGTGCACAGAGCGCTGCTCAGAACATCTGATAGATGTCTTTTGGGAAACATGTACACCTTTCTATTGAATATGCACCTAAAAGTAGAGTGAGATCATACAATAGGCATATGTTCAGCTGTCATAGATGCCCAAGCCCACCAGCAGGGTCTAAGAGTTCTAGTTTCTCCACTCAACACTTAATTTTTTTTCATTTTAGCCATTCTCATGGATGTGTAGAGTGGCACTGGTATTGATTTCTATTGCCCTTATGATTAAAGAACTTGAGCATCTTTTCCTATGTCTATTGGCTATTTGGATAGCCACTTTTAGAAGTGTTGGTTCAAATTTTTTGCTCATGTTTTTATCAGTTTGTCAACTTGTCTTTATACATTCCAGTATGGATCTTTTGACAGATGCCTATGCTCTGAATATCTTTCCCTCAGTAACTTGCCTTTTCATTCCTTCAGTGGTATCCATTGATACACATTCTTAATTTTAACATCATCCAATTTATCAATTTTCTCTTTATGAATTGCTTTGTCTTATTTAAGAAATATTTGTACACTCTACTGTCACGAAGATGTTTTCCTGTGTTTCCCCCAAAAGCTTTCTTTCTTTTTTTTTAGTTGTTGATGGATCTTTATTTTATTCATTTATTATTTATATGTGGTGCTGAGGATCAAACCCAGTGCCTCACGCATGCTAGGCAAGCGCTTTACCACTGAGCTACAGCCCCAGCCCCTCTAAAAGCCTTCTTGTTTTGCCCTTCATATTTATATCTGCAATGAATTTGGAATTGTTTTATTGACTAGTTAGTAAGGTAGGAGTCATTAAACATTTTCCCCTAAGGATATTCCGATGATTCAACAACATTTCTTGAAGAGGATCATCTTTTCCACACTGTTCTGAATTGATGCTTTGTCATAAATCAGATTATTATCTGTGAGGATCTGCTTCTGGACTCTGCATTACATTCCATTTGTCAGTTTGTCAGTTCTTACACCAAAATCTCAATGTCTTAAAGACTGGCTTTATAAAAAGTGTTCATATCTGGTGGTATAAGTCTCTCTCAGCCTCTTTTTACTTCTTCAAGATTACCTTGCATGTTTTGGCTATTTACATTTCCTCATAAATTTTAGAATCAGCATGTTCTTTTCTGCAAAAGAACTTGATGAAATTTTGACAAGGATTACAATAAATCTATAGTTTAATTTAAGGTGTATTAATGCCTTTACAATATTGTCTTCCATTTAGTGAGTATAATAAATCCTTTCATTCATTTAGACTTCTCAGTTCCTCTCAATGATGTTTTATAATTTTCAGGGTAGAGGTCTTATCTACTTTTTGCTAGATGTCTTCCTAAGTATTTGATATTTGTTGAAGTTGTTTTTTGTTTTGTTTTGGTTTTGTTTTTGTTTATTGGTACTAGGGATTGAACCCAGGGGTGCTTAACCACTCAGGCATTTTTTATATTTTATTTAGAGACAGGGTCTCACTGAGTTGCTTAGGACCTTGCTAAGTTGCTGAGGCTGGCTTTGAACTCACAATCCTCCTGCCTCAGCCTCTTGAGCCACTGGGATTATAGACATGTGCCACCACACCCAGCTAAAGTTGCACCTTTCTTGAGCTTTTATTTTCTATGTAGTTGTTTCTAGCATATGGTAGTCAAGCTGATTTTTGTATATTAACCTTATATCCAATGACCTTGCTAAGTTCACTTACTAATTCTAGTGGTTTATAAATTCTTTTGAATTTTCTTCATACACAATAATATTGTCCACAGATGATGACAGTTGTGTTTCTCCTATTCTGATGATTATTCATCTTTGAGGCCATCTATTTGCTAAAGAAATATGTATATGGGAGCAGTGTTGTATTTGTATTAGAATTCCATGTTCATACCTCCTTCCTCCAAGTTCATGTTTCCTATGCTCTAGGAGTGTGTCCCCTCTTCTGTTCACTGCATTCTAGAAGTCAGTGTAGCTTATGGAAGTTTCCCTCACATGGACTGACACAGAAGTGTTGCTGTTTGGTGAGCTCACTCCTCTCTATCAACACTGGTCTTTCTTGGCTAGAAATGCATGTGGTGAACAATGCAAATGAGAGAACACTGTGTTTTGGTGGTGAGGAGCTAAATATCTCTAAGGATACTACTGACTTCTCTGGTGGCCCACCTATGCCCTCCGATTTCTCAATGCTAGCAAGAGTCTGCTTTCAAGGCTGTGACACTTTCCAGGACTCTTTATTCTGCCTTAAGTGAAGATGTCTAATACCTGGTAAGTATGCTTTTTGCTTATGGTGCTTGGTTATTGTGGCTGTTTCCTTATTTCATCGATAATGAGCCTTCTTTTTAATGCTGCTTTTCATTCTTCTTCTTCTTCTTCTTCTTCTTCTTCTTCTTCTTCTTCTTGTCAAATGGGTTTGAGAGAGGAAAATAAAGTTAAAATGCCTTTATTTCATCATCTTTGATCAGTTGTCCTCTTTACATTTTTTAAAACTAAAATTTATGGGCTTTTTTATTATAAACTTTATACATATTCATTGTAGGAAATATAGAAAGTAAATGGAAATACACAGAAGAATCATTCAGAACAAAATAGTGTAGACTGACTTGCTGGAGGCAAGAGTGCAAAGACTTTGGTATAACTGCAAGACAAAGGTGTTAATGGACAAAAGAATCCCCTAGAGAGCGAGACTGTGCCAGAATATACAGCCCTCAAAGGGGAGTTTAGTTAGAGAAGTCCACAGGACAAGCCGAGTGTGCAAACACAAACAGCCCTCAGCGGGGAGATCTGGGCAGGCAAACACATGCATGGCCCTGCAGGAAAACTGAGACTGCAAAAAAGAATGTGCAAACAGCACTGAACTCAGAGGGGAGGCGTAAAGAAGGTGGGATCCTAATCATTAGAGGTTCTGGAAGGCCTATTAAGTTCCCCTGTGATCCCTGGGGCTAATTCTTGGATCTTTCTCTGTTAAAGATTCATTTAATGTGTTTTGCCAAAAGGCTCAAGAGGGGGCATAACTTCCCCTAGGGGAGACTTCAGGGCCCTTGGGACTGGAAGGGACCTCAGGGAAGTCTAAGTTGGCAGTGTCTCCCAAATCATGATTCATGTGCCAGTAGTAACAGAGGAAGTTATTTTAATGATGCACAGGTTTTTGTCACTATAATAGTTGTATTTATTTTAACTTGTGCTAACAGAAAAAAAATTATAGCTACCACAATGAAACCACAATTTTGTGGATATTCTCATATGTAAGATGTGGCTATAGCTGGTAGAAATGTAAGGCTTGGGGTGATTTAAAGAAAACTGTTAAGCAAATAAAGTACAGGTATTGTTATTGTGCAGATACTTCAAAAAATTAAGTTTGGGAAATATTGGTCTAGAGAAACCCCCTCATTCAGCCATGAAGAAACTATGCCATAAAGTAAACAAGATCTACTCCAAACTGGACCAAGACAAACAGCCAAGTCTGTTAATTCCCAGATCAGTGTGCTTTCTTCTACAACTGAGAGACTTCTCTGTTAATTTGAGAGAATTTAACATTGCAAGGTTTCTATGTATTCAACTTACCTTTCTAGACTGCTTACCTTTTTAGACTACTGCCTATAAAAATGATACTTGTATCTTTGTAAACAGATTCTCTGCCTTAATGTAATCATTCATTTTATAATTATTCCAAAGCATTGTTGGAGTGATGTAAGGATTAAGATAGGGTCCCTGATCACAAAGAATTTATAAAATTATTGAGAAGTAGATATTTAAGCACAAAGAATTATTCAAGACACAATAAAGTAAGTATAAATTCAGCAACATAAGAAAATTACTGTAGAAAAACAGAAAATTATTTTCAGGTGGAGACTGAGAAACTTCATAACGAAGGTGCTTCTTGAGTCAGGCTTGGGTGAATGAATCAGATTTCAATGGGCTAAAATAAGGGAAGAAAATTCCAGGCTGAGAGATTCTAGAGTCTGTGGGGAGTTTGGGTGATGGTAAAGAGTCAGACCTGGCTGGAGGCCTTGGGAGAGGAAGTAGTGTGTAGGATGCTGAGAGAGGAAAGGCTGGGAGAGTAGGAGGAGCCTGAGTGTTGGTGGGCACAGCAAATGTCTCTCCAAAGAAAGGTAGACAAGACTGAGGAACCACAGATCTCCACAGTGATATCTACATGCTTATTTCCCCATTTAATTAACACTAAGAAGACTCAAAGTACCCTTGGATCCTTGGTTCATTCTGTGGATGAGAAAGTATTAGATGAACAAGACCAGGATGCCAGACCGTACAATAAAAAGAAATGGGCTGGAGGGCTGACCAGACAGACAATATGATTGTCCCACTGGAGCAAAGAAGTCCCAATGGAGATAAAAATCAACTTCCTAACCAAGCATGGGAAGAGCCCAAGAGAGAAAAGAGAAACAAAATAGTCATCAGTGGCAACGAGTTCCTCCTTCCTATTGTGACACTGGAAAGACTTCAGGGAGCTGTGGCCTGAAGGATAGGCTAATGAATTCAGGTGATCTGAAGATCCAAGAGGTGAGAGGTGAGATCAGATCTTGACACAACAGAATGGCAGGGCTAGAAGTGATGGAGAGAATGGAGGTAGGTATGTTCTGTTCAGTGGATAGGCTTGGAGAGGAAGTGAGCTCTTTACTTCAATTTACTACGTGCATCTGAGCATGTAGTTGACCCCCAGGGCCTCCTGGGAGATTGAATACACAGGCAGTTGCCACTCAAAGTCCCACATGTAAACCAGGGAAAGGAATAGAGCTCCATTAGCAGGTAGAAAGAACACACAGTGCAGACTGAGATCACTGAGAAAGAATCAGCATCTACTGCAATTACACAGTTAATCATTAATATGTGTATGAACATTGTTCTCTGTTCTCAATGTAATTTTGTGGTAAGATTTTTGGTCCTATCTTAAATATTCCCTTAAATAAACTATTCTTGAAATAGTTTAGATAATCAACTCCCTTGGGAATTCACATGACAGATGCTTTCTTTGAATCAAGTATAAAGCTAGTAATCTAAAAATAAGTGTGTTCATGCATGTCAAATTAACTAAGAGGAGGCAATTGCAGTGAGGCTAATTGCAAAATATCAGAAAATTTTTTAAATAATTTAGATCCTGCTTGGAACTCAGTTTAAGCCAAGCAATTTTATTGAGATATCTCTGCAGACAGAGCCATTTAAGGTTTTCTAAGGGAAACAAACAAACAAAATCAAGGATTTCTTGACCCTCAGGGACCTTACAGTCTAGTAGTTGATAGACAACTCTAATATAGGGCAGATGAAAATAAATATTAAAGGAAAGACTCGTATAGGATGTCTTGGAGGTTCAAAGAAGAAAGATCACACTTCTCATATGTCTCATCAAATCTAAGATCTAAGATGCTGTCAATTGAAGGAAACATCATTGTATCATGACCACCAAAAAAAAAGAAGAACTCTGATAATTAAACTCTTACACATCTGGAATGTCATTGATGATAAGAGGCATCCCTTTTTCTGAAATGTTAAAAATGTGGGAAAAATCGTAGAATTGTTGAAATGTGGCAATAGAAGGATTTTGACAGGTTGAAATAGGAGAAAAGCCCACAAGGTAGGGGTCCTTCTGTTTTTTATACACCACATGCATTCTTTGATCATTCTTGTCCATGACTTCAAACACTTCCTCTGGGATTCTAACTCACAAGTCTTTACCTCCCTCCAGAATGTCTCTCCTAAAATGTGAACTCTCATACCCAACTTTGCTTCACTTATTTCCTTAATACTTATGTAGTAGCTATCATGCCAGGCACAGTTCTAAGTGTTTTATATTATGCATCATAAAAAACACTACCAGTATCTATTATTGTTGTTGTTATCTCCATTATATGGAGAAACTAAGCAACTTGCCCAATGTCACATATCTAATAAGTGAAAGCACAACTTACTAGTTATAATTGTCCCTTGAATGTCCTACAACATCTAAAAATCAACCTACCCCCAAAACAAATTCACAATTTCTCCATAAACATGCTTCTCCTCAGCTTTCACAGCATGTCCTCCTAACAGCCCCTCATTCAACATACCCAGTTTATCACGATGTCTGTCAGTTTATTCCTTTTTATTTCCCCATACCCTTGCCCTAGTTTAGTATTTGACGAATTTGCCTATTATTAAAACTTACTTGAGAAAAAATATCTTAATAGTAAAGATTCCAAAGCCCTTCCCCTGGAGTTTCTTACTCAGTGGTTTGGGTTGGGGTAGGATCCAGAAATACGCATTTTTAACAAGCACCTTAGATGATGCTTGTGTCATCTAAGTTTGGGATCCAGTGCTGTATCCATTTAGGGTCCCTTAGCAGTGGGCAATAGAAACCAACTCTGGCTAACTTAAGTGAAAAAAAAATGAGCATATTGGGAAAATATAGATAACACAATTTTAAAAGCTAAGAACCAGTAAAGGGTAGGGAATTAGATATCTGTGAGAACATAGGGAGCAGTCACTAATGAACCACCGTCTCCTCAGAGGCCATAATTGAGATAAATTAGCTTTATTCTTTATGTCACTCAATTCAAATCTCAAATTCCAGAGAGAGAATGCTTGATCGGCTTAGCTCGGATCATACTCCCACCCTTGGTGGAAGGGCAGGGCATCTCTATTGACAGTCCCAAAATTAGCATCCACTGAGGAGAAGATACTCTTCCAGAAGGAAAATGGAGATGCTATTGCCAGAAGAAATGGGAGTTCACATTGGGCAGGCAAAGCCAGCAGATGTTCACTACCAACAACCCAACCTTGTAGATGGAGAATTAATTCTCTGTCCCATCTGGGGAGGTATGATCTCTCTAATCTCTTTTCTGCAGCACCCTTGGTGTCATCTTCCTGAAACGTACCTCTAATTGGCTTACTTTCCTGATTAAATTTAGTGGACCCACTCCCATCAGCAGGACCTCATAATAAGATATATGAGGCCTGCAATGAACTGACCACCCCTGCATAACCTCTTCAGGGTCATCTTTCATGGTTTCCCCTTTTCCAACCCTCACTCATTTCCCTTTAGCTTCAGTCATGAACCATAATCACCACTCAATATCCCTCCACAGACACCAAAATCTATGGATGTTTCAATTCCTTCTATAAAATGGTATAGTATTTGCACTTCCTCCTGTACTTTGAATTATCTCTAGATTACTTATGACACCTAATGTAATATAAATAGTGTGTAACTAGTTGTTATACCATACATTTGAGGGCATAATGATGAGGGAAATTTTTGTTCAGTACAGATGCATCTTTTTCTCAAATATTTCTAAATTGTAGTTGGATGAATCTGAAGATGTAGAAGATGTAGAAACCTCTGATTACAGGGGGTCCACCATATTTGCAGTTCTCCAAAAATACTATACTGTTTCATGCCTTTTAATTCATTTATTACTTTGTTCATCAATGAATAGTTACTGAAAGCTCACATAAGACAAGTACTGGAGAGACAACTGGGATCAAACAAACTAGCCCAGCACCATGGAGCTTATATTTGGCGGATTAGAAAGATGTTAAACAAATAATCACAGGAAAAATATAAAATAACCAGTTGTTTTAAGTGTTTTGAAAGGAATATAAATGTTATCATGAGAAAGCATTAATAAAAATAGAGGGACATTGAGGGTTACCCTTAGACAATGATATTTTAAAAAGAGATCCCACACTTTGGTCAAAGGGGAAGGAGAGGTGAGGGGGCATGGGGACAGTAAAGATGGTGGAATAAGATGGTCATCATAGCCCTAGCTTCATGTATGACTGCATATATGATGTGATTCTACATCACATACAACCAGAGAAATGAAAAGTTGTACTTTTGAATCAATGTTTTGTGTACAATGAATCAAAATGCATTCTGCTATCATGCATACCTAAGTAGAATGAATGAATGAATGAGTGAATGAATGAATGAATGAATAAATAAATAAAAAGGGATCCCACAAAAAGTAGAAGGGAGAACAACAGAGCAGAGAAAGGGAGAGAAAGAGGAAGCATGGGGGAATGAAATATAGCAAATTATATTATGTTCATATATATATTACAATGAACCCACTATTACATGTAACTAAAATACTCTAACAAAAACAATAAAAAGTAAAGTGAAATTTTACCTGAAGAAGTCAACTGGGCTGGGAAAAGAGGATCAATAAAGGTAACAGGCTGAAAAGTGACACTTTAAAGGAATGAGAAGAAGGCCGGTATGCCTTGACCTTAGAGAGAGGGAATGCTACAAGAAACAGCTGCTCCAATAGGAACAAGTAATTAAATAAGAAAATCTCCTTTCGAAGGAAGATGTTCAAACTTGGACACATTTTTAAGCACAGAAAGAAATGCAGGGGCAAATGACCTCTGTTCAGCTGGAAATACTAGTGTGTAGATTTCATCAGCTGTCAGGCCAGGGATGTTGATTTGGGAGTCAGAACTGGAGCTGACTGTGGGAGTAGATGATATTGCTGAGGAGTAGATCAGGTAGAAGCAGATGGAGGACACCTTGAGAAAAGACTGCAGATGAGAGAGAGAGCAGAGAAGGCACAGTCTGAGAAGTAAGAAGAGAACTCCCAACAGTTGAAGGTCCCAGAGAGCAAAAGAGAGTTTTAGGAAGGTGGAGGTTGCTGGTCAGTGTTCAGCTGTCAACATTAAAGGCAGAGGTAGGGAAGAAGAGTGTTCCAGAAAAATCCTCACATTTGTTTGAGAACAGTTCACTGGTAATGAGAAAGAACACTTGCATCAGATGGATCAGATGCAAACTAGTGGGTAGGTGATTTCAAAAGGAGGTGAACATCGTAGATATTTTTTTCAAGTGTATCAGTTCTCACAGGCAGAGCATAGGACTGTAGCAGGAATGAGAAAACAGGGTTTTTTAAATGGAGTTTTCACGTAGTAAGAGAAGACTTAATGGGAATAAATCGATATAAAATGCAGGTAATTAGAATAGTCAACTTATAAATGAGATCAGAGAAAAGAAGATCCTTTACAAGTAAGATTATTGCTGAGAGTGAAGAGAAATATGCTATTAAAAACAGCAATGAAAGAATAATAAAAATATTTATGATCATTAGTTTACACCTTTGTTAAGTATCTGGAACTATTTTAAGTAGTTTAAAAGTATTTAATCTTATCAACAACTATGTAAGGTAAGAAATTTCCTAATTTTACAGATGAAAAACAGGCTCAGAGTTTCAAACAACTTGGCCAGAGTCTGAAAGGCAGTATATTGTACATAAACAAGATTTAATTCCAGGTAACTTGATTTCAGTGTACGTAATGGTAAAGATTTTGAGATTGCTATCATGGATATTTAGGATACTCATATCAGATGGTCTACAACCTTGTAGGAAAATAGAATTGAGAGCATCTGCTGTAAGTAGGTAAAAAAAAAAAGGAGGCTCTGTGAAAACAGAGATGACTTGGGAATTTGCTATGTGAGAAACTCAGTAGCAACTAGTAAAAGATGAATCAAAAGATTGAATCTGTGAATCTTGCCTGACACAGTGAGAGAAATGTAGTTATCATGGTACAATTAATGTGCTGATTTTTTTGACCCTTTCAAAATGAATAGGTGCCTAATCACTTACATGTAGAATTAAGGGCTGGAGAATGGATCTGGCATCTCAACTTCCCAGTGTACTCAAGTGGGATTCCTACCATGGTACGCCTGTGTCAAAGAAGTTCTTGTTCCCCTTTCCTGAAGGTTGAAAATAATAAGTTTCCATCTCTGATTCTCTGAAATCATGCAAGGAAATAGAAGAGAAAGGAAATTTGCCAACCCTTTGTTAACAATGTACTTTTCTTTGTCTAACACTATTCACTAAGTCATCAGAGAATCAAGATTACAGCTAAAGTTTTATAAGAGTGATTAGAAGTAAATAATTCTAATCTTCTAAATAATTCTAATCTTCTTCTCTGTAGACATAGGGTTTTGTCTTCTTATTAAATATATAACTATTCTTATAGTAGTTATTTGTGGGCATTTTCTGTCCCCTTATTAGATAACAACTTTAGAAGACAGGGCTATGTGTTGTTTGTATTTCCAATGCCCAAGACAATGCCTGGAATCTCAAGTTTATAATAGGTCTTTAAATTGAACTACTGTGAGGGAGAAAGACATCTTGTCTAACTTCTTGGGAATTGTGCATAATTTGGATAATTCCAAATTTAAATGAATACTTGTACATGGACAAATAAGTTTTAATATCTTCACTTTGGTTTTTATTTTAGTAATTTGTGGAGACAGTTGCAATGTTTCACTAAATGTAGTACTTCTGTATAATTCAGATTTTGACTTATGCAGCACATTTCAAAGTAGTAAACTTCAGCCTTGAAAAACTGAACTTTAACAATTAAATTCTAGTGTTATTCTATAAAGATATCCTAGTGTTAAATGTTAAAGTCTTTTAAATTATAATTGAAAATTGGAAAACTACTGCAAGGATTCTAACACCCATGCTAAATTATTACATTAATATACTGTGTTTTTTAATTATGTGAAAGGGAATTAATGAATAATTCTTTATTTAATGAGTCATCTGAGTTCTAAATAAAGACTATTTCTTTAAAAACAGCAATTTTTCTTCCTCACATTATACTTGTTTCTCCTTTTTAATTTGATACAGTTTATATTATAGTACTTAAGGTCATATAAACCTAAATTTAATTATCCTGATATTTCCTTTTTACATCTTGAATCCAATTATATCATGGTGAATGCATGTGAAACAACTATGTGTTTCAAACTTGCCGTTTCCTAACTGGATTATAAGTCTTAATGTGCTGAGGATTCGTTGCTTTTGTTTACTTAATTTTCTTGCTGTTTAACTTTCCCTCCATCTTGCAAACTGTATTTTCAGAGAGCATACTTATCTATTTAAGTTATTTATGTGCTTTGAAGGAGTTTATGTTTTATATCTTTGGTTTATTGCTCCAAGACCTTTTGGATTCTATTGTCTATTAATGTAGTCTTTTTAAAAATGATTCTTTTGCTTTGTTCATATGCTCTTCATTTTCTCAAAAATGTGTTTAAGGCACACTTGTAAGTGGTTTTAGAGAATGGTCAGGCCAACCATAATTGCATTTGGCCTACTATCTTTTTACGGTCCAGTGATGGTCAAGGTCATAAGCCCTTTACCACATGGGCCAATTTATGTCACACCATTTACATATGACAGACCTTGCTTATGACCTTGTTCAAAATTCACACAAATGTATATTTTTATACACCAGAGAAACTAGGAGAAAGCACATGTATGATTAAATTCAAATCCAACCTCACTGCTTAAAAAAAGAATAGTTTGATGTATGTGCTGTGCCACTGATGACCTTAACAAGCAAAAGATTTATTCATTTATTAAAAAAAATATTGCCTTCCTCCTATGTTCCCGGCACTTTCTTAGTTGCTGGGGACACATACTAAGCAGAAGGAACTATTCTAGCCCTCATGGTATTTTTATTATTGTAGACCTCTTTACCCCCATCATACATAACTAACATGCTACGTAAGATATTAGTAAGTTACATAGAGATAAATACTAAAAATCAAGTAGGGTGGTTAGGAAATATTTGAAAAAAAGATTTTAGCACAGTGGCTAGGGAAGACATCTATGAGAATAGCTATGGGGTACCTGCTCTGTTCCCCAGATCCAGTATGAGGAAAAGGCAGGCACAGTTCCTTCCTTCCAGAAATTCACAGCCCAGTAGGGAAAACAGATAATGAATAAGCCTTTACCAGTCCTAAAAAGGGAGGAGTCTAGTAAAACCAGGTATTACAAAGAGTGCTAACCCAAGGATTAGGGAAAATGTCCCTGAAGAAGCAACTTTTAAAATGAGACCTAGCAGATGATGAGTTAGCAAGGTGACAATGAGGGACAGCATTTCTGGTGACTCAGTAGGATTATCTCCTGCAGCCAAATTAAAGGTATAGCATCAAAAAATTCAGGGAACTCCTAGACATCACTCTTCCCAAAGGACCCATTTTATGTATGGAAAAATCAAGCCCTAGGAAGAGTCAATGCTTTACCTAAGTTACACAATGCGTTAGGGACAGGATTAGGGCTAGAACATCAACCCCTAGAAAGCTCAATAGGGTGGGGATTATTATCTGTTCTCTTCATTGTCATATGCTTAGTGCCTTAAAGAGTAAATATTTAGTGAATCAAATAATAAATGAGTTTCCTGACTGGCTTCTTAGTGGTTTTTTTTTTTCTTTACTTCACTCTGTCGTAAAGCTCATGTATATCATGAAGCTACACTAGGCCCTCAGGACTAAGTGTGATATGTGAGATTAAACAGAGACACTCTCTGTGTTCTCCCTATTGTACTAGAGCAGGGAGTCTCCAAACTGGTCTCAGGTCCCCTTTACATTTTGTTTAAGTGTAATAATAAGAATTATTGATGAACCCAAAGAAATGGCAATATTTACCTTACAAAAATTAAACCAATTTTTAAATGTTTATATATGAATTCATTCCAAAATAATATAATAAACCTCATCACATGTTAACATAAATAATACATCTTATGAAAAATTACATTTTCAAAAACAAAAAATAGTGAAAAGAGAGACATTGTTTTACATTTTTGTAAATTTCTTTAGCGACTGGCTTAACAGATGACAGCTGAATTCTCATCTGCTTCTGTATTTAATTTGTCACAATATGTTTTGTTTGAACCATATGAAGGAAATCTGTACTTACACAGATATGTAATTGGAAAAGGGAGGAGTACTTAATTGTCCATTCAGATATTCTTGTTTGATACTACACCAAAACTCAGTAGTGATTTTTCAAAAATTAATTGCAATCTGAAATCTAAACCCCTATCAATGAACATTCAGTACTCTTAGATTAAAACCCACTGGTTTATCTTGTCATTTGAATGGCTCTTTTACCCACACAGTAACATCATTCATCAGTAATTTGGAAAATATTGGCTTAGTGAGTTATCTTCTAAATGTTGTATGATTTCATTATAAAATATTTTTAAATGACTTCATCAAAATCCTCCCAAATCTCTTCAGAAAAAAATCATTAATTACTGGGAAGTTGTCAAACTTTACAGAGGTAGATACAGGTTTTCCAAAGTTCTAATTTTCATTTGAAAAGCTCAAATTTTGATTATTGGCAACAACTACTGTCTGTTGTTTCCCTGAAAGTGACAAGACAACTTCATTAATTTTGGAGAAACTGTCTGCCAAAATACCCAAACCTGAAAATCATAGCTTGTCAGTAGTTTTTATTCATGAAACAAAAAATGATGTTCCATGAAGAAAGCAGCTATTTAGCTTACCACTCAAATGTCACATCAGTGCTTCTCAAGAAAACTGTTTTCCTCCGAAGGTACTAGAAGGCCTGTATGTGCTTTCTGTTTTGTCACAGGGGATAGTAAAAAGAGGTGTGCTCAGGAGTCAAAATTAAGAAAACAAAATTTTGTTTCCACTTCATCAGTAACATGGTGAAGTGACACTCGGTTTGTTGTTTCCTGTGAATATGAGGCTAGTGCATCTGTGTGGCACCACCTCACCCTGGGCTCAGCAGTTGCACCTTCTGTTGCTTTTCTGCCATCAGCCCAAATGAAGCAAACCACCTCTTAGAATTGCTGTGAAAGAGTTTTGAGTTTAAAGAACCCAAGAAAGGGTCTTGAGCATCCCAGGGATCTGTGGACTGTCCTTTGAAACTTTCTGAATTATTCTAGTTGATCCCTAACAGCTCTTCTCTATATCAGTAGTTCTATAAACCTGAAATTGTTGGGGTTTATTCAGCATTGTAAGCTTTTTATTCATGTCAGTGTTTCTGGTTGGCCCTTAGATTAGAGCTGTACCTTCTCTCATTGATATTTTCCATGTACACATCTGTATTCCTTCCTGTGTGTCATTTGCCTTGTACAAGTCATTATTAATGTGATTTAATTAAATGTGATTTCCAGCCAACTCTTTTGGATTCCTTCTCTGTGTCCTTAGTGCCATTTGTCCATGCCCCTTATTTACACTCAGCCTTAAAAACCCAGAACCTTGAAATTATGAAATTGGAAAGTTTCTCTAAAGTAGAGCCAGACTTGCTATGGGCAAAATAAGATGAGATTGGATTTTGGAGGTTCTGAGAGTAATCTCCGTATACCTCACTAGCCAGAGAAAATGGACCTGGCCTTGGTTCCATCACCACGTATTCTGGTTTTACTGATCTACAATAGGCTCCTTCCATTGGTATTTTTTAAAATTATCTGTGCAGTCAGGATTGAAAACCATTGATCCACTGCAACTTTATTTTCTTATGGAGAAGCCAAAGCCTGGAATGTGTAAGTGGCTTATCCCGGGTGATACAGCTGTCACTGGCAGGGCAGAGCCTGAAATCTGTGTTTCATACTTCTCCACTCAATGACTTTTCTCTCATAATGCCTTTCCTTAAAGATGAAGGAAGAATGTTGAAGGGTGCAGGAAGATAGTGGAAGACAGAGCTAAGGAAGGTGTGCCTATGGGCGGGTTAAACCAGAAATGAGTATAGAGGTTACAAGAGGGGAAAAGAAAAAAAAAAGTGGAGTGGAGTGTGCTTAGGGCAAAGTGCCAAGAAACTGAAAGAGAAAAGAAAAAGAAAAAGAAAGAAAGACAAAAGAAAAGGAAGTGGAAGGGAAGAATGAAGCAGGGAGACATGGGGCAGAGTGAACCGGGAAAGTAGAAAGAAAATACAGAAGAGATAAGAAAGAGGTCGGTGGGAAAGTCACTGGTGTAGAATGCCACCCACACGCTTTTCTAATAATATGAGTAAAATGTTAAAAATAGGATCATACAAACAGCTTTCTTAACACGCCTTTTAAGGAAGATTAAGCATCAAGCCTTGCAGTTACCAGACTGTTAAATATTGTGGAGTTGATTTGTTGATAAAATGGCTTGACAAGAGAGAGCCAAAACCAGATTCCAACTTCTTCCCCACTCCCCTGAGCTTAATATTAAGCTGTCACCTATTGCTTTCCTCCATGGAATAGCTCAGAGATTCTGGAGAATAGTATTCTGGTCCTCTGTTTGGTGCTGTTACTAGATAGCCAAGCCTACGCAGCTGGTCACCTATGCACAATTTAGACACTTGGCAATACATATGAGCCCATCTTCTGCAGCCCCACAAGTGTCCATAGTGCCCCCTAAATGGGTATGCTCATGCCTCCATTCACTCGCCTCCCTCAAGAGACTGCACCAACTTTTCACTTTTTCCATTAAGCTAAACAAAGTAGTTCTTAAGAGATTAACATGTCCTTTATCAGGAAACCCTGATGCAAAATCAAAAACTACCTTAATTAAGCAAGATCTAGGTCAGTTCTTCTCAAGCTTGGCTACACATTTAGAATCATCTGGATAACTTCTTTTTAAAAAATCCAATCTTCAAGCAGCATTCTAAGACCAATTAAATCATAATTTGGAGAGGATAAAGATCTAATTATCAGTATTTTTAAAGCTCTCCAGATGATTCCATTGTATAACCAAGGTTAAAAACCACTGACCCAGACCTTCTTAATGAGAGATATGCTTGGGGACATTACATAACCTTAGGGAATAAATAATGTGCTTTGTTTGCTCCCAGCTGCCCCAAGAAACTAATATAAAATATTCATAAACCCATTCCCATAATAATTTCAGACTCACAGGAAGATGAAGAAAGCCTTGCGGAAGAAGGAACTAGTAAGTTCCTGACTTGGAGCCCACCATTATTTTTTGTCTTCCTGCCTAACTCTCCGTCCACTCTTCATTTCCCTTTGTAAACTCTTCTTCCTCTACTCATCCTTAAATACCCATATTCTTCAGAGTTCTTTCGTAGACCTACTTCTTTTCTTATTGTACATATTCCTCATCCACTCACAAATCTCCAAATATCACATATTTGTCAGTTACTCACAAACTCATGTCTTGCCCATTTCTCTTCTACCCTTGCTTCCTACTGCACGTATCTGATTAGGTGCTTCACGGGCATATCTAATGTAAGTTCAACATCTCATTCCCCTACCCTTCTGTGCCCTTGCTTTTAGTTTGAATCTCCTCTAGTGTCCATTTCTACACAAATGGCACCACTGTCCACCCAATGCATCCCTTTCTCTCACTTTCCAAGCCTCCTTAATTTATTTTTGCCTTTCTGCTGTGCCTCTCTTCAATTTATTTTCTCTACTGCAGTCAAATTGATTTTCTAAGACATAGTGCTTATTAATACCTGCTTAAAACTCTTAATTCATTTCCTCTATAATAAAATTCAGATTCCTTCAAATGGTCCACGGGGACCTATATGATTTGACCTTTACCCACATCTCCATCCTCATCTCTTTCCATCCTTCTTGCACTCTGTTCTCTAACCAAACTGGATTTATTCTAGTCCCTTGAATGTAGTTTATTTTTCTCTGGGTAAGCTCATCATGTTAATTGCTATAACCCCAGTGCCTACTGCAGTCCATGATACAGAGTCAGCACCCAGGAAGTGCTTGTGAATGTGTTTGCAAGAGTGAGAGAATGAATTTTTTCAGGCACATAATTCCTTAGATGTTCTCCTTCCTGTTAGTGAGCAAATTCGTCAACACTAATCTACTAATTCAGATCTATAATGCTTTTCTTGCCTTACCTGACTGTTTTTCTTGACTTTGGCTAGCAAACCTGACTCTGGACCCCTGTGCTAAACTTCACTTCCTGATGTTTCACCTCCAACCCTGATTTCCTTTCTCCCATCTCTGGTTTTCAGATTCATCTCTACTTAACTCTGCATCAGTAGGTCAATGAAAAGGACCATCAGTACTCTATGCTCACATCAGAAATGTTGCCTCTTCCAGCATCACCTCATTGGTTTTCATCTCACCTGATTTTTAAGTAGTTTTCTTTAGGTTCACCATAAATTCAAAACAAAACAATAAAGGAATGATTATATCTGAAATGATTTTTCTAATGATAAACTAAGGCTGTCCTTTCAGCTCTGCCTTGGCTCTGATTCTCATTGAATCTTTGCTTTTGTTACAAATGGAACTTCCTTTGCCTGTTTCTGTTGAGCCTCCAAAGTTGAGGTCAATGAACATAAAGTGCCTGTACATCTTAAAGGGATACTAGAGTGAGAGCATGCTTCCAGAACTTCCTGGATTTCCTTTTCATTTGGGTCCATACCAGTTCTGGACTCAAATGAGAAGGGAATCCATTGCCAACCTACTGCTTACATGTAAGACACAGCTGGATGGTTGATCAGAGAGAAGATAGTGTCTGTTTCCAAGGAGAGCCCTGTCATCCTGACACAGGGACAGGAGGAAGGCTTTTGATCTCCACCCCTGGCCCAGTGATAGGTTCTTTGGCCTCAGAAGCAACACAGGAGACTATAAGGAAAGTTCTTGGGTGACTGTGGCATGTGTCCCCCAGAGTTTGGTAATCCAGTGCCTGGTCCTCATCTGAAAAGGCCTAAAGAAGAGGTAGGCTGGGACCTTTCAATTGTCCCCAATAATTGAATGAGGTGGGAGAGTAGTGTGTTATCAAGATATAGCTCTGCTGAGGACAGAGCAAGGGTTCCTGTTTCTCTGGAGCTAGAATGGAATTACACAAGTAAGTGAGCTTCAGTTGTCATGAAAGAATCCTAGCCCCACACAAAGAGCATGTGGGATATAGACCATCAGTATAAGCCTAGAGAGGTTTAAGTGGTCAGCCATAGAGTATATTGCCTGCATGAGAGAACAGTATAGGGCGGGGAGCATAGCTCCGTGGTAGACCACTTGCCTGTCATACAGAGGCCCTGAGTTTGATCCCTATAACTGCAAAACAAAACAAAACAGTATAGCATAGAGATTCCCAGAAGGAATCCACCAAAAAAAAAAAATCCCACAAGAGAAGGATCCATGATTTGGCAGAGAGTGCACCAAAGCTAGTCAATAAGGCATTTTTGTACCCATTTTACCTTTCTTCCTTCCCTCTGCTCTTTCCAGAAAATGCTAGGAAGAAGATTAAAGAAAACACAAACAAAATTATGTATCTCCTTCCCCACTATAATTTTCTGATTTTTATGAAGAATTAAACTAGCCAAGATATGAATTGAATTGGATTAAAAAACTGAAGTCTTGATACAAGATTGGCCAGTCTAAAATGAAACTGTTCGGGCTGGGGCTGTAGCTCAGTGGTAGAGCGCTTGCCCAGCATGCATGAGGCACTGAGTTCAATCCTCAGCACCACATAAAAATAATGAATAAAATAAAGATCCATCAACAACTAAAAAAAACTTAAAAAAAAATAAAAAAATAAAATGAAACTGTTCATTAATATTGGAAATGTTAGAAATTTGCATTAAGATGACATTAGGGATAGGGAAGTGGATTTGAAAGGCAGTAGGTTTTTTAAAAGTGTAAAATTGTTTTCTGAGGATTCCCACCAAGTTGTATTCTTTCAATAAACTGCTGCACTTAACACTCCTAACATCTACGAAAGGGCAAGGTGTCGGCAGAGGCAGATGACCTCACATATGAAGTGAGTGAGGAGGTAGCATGCTAGATTTTTATCAAACATTCCTGGATTTATATACCCAAATCAAAGGTGTTCACTTAAAAAAGAAATATCACTCCAAAAGACTACGGTTCTTGTATTGGTGTTGCCTTTGCTCAAAATATCTGGGAAATATTGCTTTAGGAATTACTTTCCAAGTTTATGGCATGTTCTTTGGTACCCTATCCATCACTAATCTTTATCCCTTAGCAGTGAGTTGGATTTTTTTGAAACGTCCAAAAGTTATCTGGAGCCAAAATTAATGAATATAGTGGATCGTTAAACTAGGAAATTTTACTTGGGGTTAAAAAAAATCCAAGGTTATGACTATGAAGTGGATTTCTTCCATGACTTTTACTGGCTCAAAAGGCAGTTCCAATTTAAGTGTCTCCTGGTAAGATAAATAGATGATAGTTCAGAGCAGATACCCCCATCCCCATCTTCAGAGCAGATACTCCCATCCCCTAAGGGCCATGGCCTTTTCTAGTTCTTCTACTTGTGATGCCCTGGAATTTAAAGCCTTATGTCTAACCCTTATTTATATTATTTTTCAAACTATAAATTTCTTCCTCTCCTGAAAGACTAAGTCATCTTCCAGCCTCCTTTCCTTCAGACAAAACAACAAGCACAATTGTTGGACACCAACAAAAAGTCTGGTTAATTGCTCTCTGAGGACCAAGTGAAACTGTTTCACATCATTAGAAAAAAATGAAAATGGTCATTTTGAAATTCAAAATGACTATTAATGACCAACAAAATCAGTGTGTTCTCCATCTGCATTTAAAGTCCCCACGAAAGGGGGGGCTGGGGTTGTAGCTCAGTGGTAGAGCGCTTGCTTGGCATGCGTGAGGCCATGGGTTCGATCCTCAGCACCACATACAGAGCAATAAAATAAAAACATTGTGTCCATCTACAACTAAAAAAATATTTAAAAAAAAAAAAAAAAAAAAAAAGTCCCCACGAAAGGGTTCTCACATTGACTTTCATTGTTCTGTCCAATTTTCAAATTTCCAGATCCTACCAAAGTCTGCTGGACAGCTTCCTAACTCTCCCCATTCCTCAGTGAGCAGTATTCACTGAGATATCCCAGGCCTTCATCCCTTGCTTCAGGAAGTAGCCTTCCAATTCTTCTGCTGACCCCTCTGCTGGAGTGATCTAAGAATCTCTCCCCATCTTGAATACCAATTAGAACCACTCCTGAAAAAAATCAGACCCAAATTTCATCAAAGAGTTAACTGGTGTTTGGAATCACACAGGTCTATTCAATATAAAAACCATATGTTTAAAATTGACATTTGGACCAATTTTTGCATCCATTAGATCCCAGATTTAGAAGAATTGCATGTGATTAACATTACGAAACATAAACACTGTGTTCCAGTGACTCAAAAGAAAGCCAGGAAATTTTGTATTAAGGTATTATTATATCTTCAGAATGTCCCATCGTGACTCCCATAAATACCTCCAAAAGTCTATCTTTGATAAAGTTCTGTTTTATGCTGTTTGAGCCTCAAATTCTGGTGATGCTTCTTGACATCACAGCCATTAATTTGCAGTCCTAGCCCATTCGCTCAAATCTCTGTTGCCCATTCTGCTCTTGAACACATCCAGCTTTGTAGGAGTAAAGCCAGACATCAGCTGGAGAGGGTACCAGTTAAGATCTAGAGACTCATAGAATGTTGGAATTAGAATGGACCTTAGAGATCATACAGTCCCTTCAACTGAGAATACTGAGGCTCCAAGATGTGGCATACCTGGTTCTAGTGGATGTCAAGAGAGCAGGGGATCAAAGTAAACCCAGAGCATCTGCTGAAATGGAAACAAACTCAGGCCCATAAAACAAGGAATCTCTACCAGTCAATAAGGCCAGAAGCAATGAAGGTCAAAATAGACCTTTAAGGGTCTACAATCCATTTTCTGATTCAGAGAGCAGAAACAGATCTGAATAGATAGATCACAGCAACAACTACCTAGTGAGGAAGCTGGCAAATACCCCGGGAAAGTAGAGCTGCATCTGGAAAGACATGATGCTCTTGATGGCACTATGTAAAAGCTTGGAGACACACCAGTGCCCCCTTTCCCTCCTTCCCCTACTCCCATAGCACAGAAGGGAAATTATACTGACAGGAAAATTAGCATTTTCTATTCCCCTAAAGCATAGACTCGCTCTTTCCACTCTGTGGCCACTGAAATGGCACCCTTTCTATGAAGTATTCCCTAATTTCTTCAAGCAGAATTCACTATTCCTACCTCTGTGCTCCCTGTACTTCCAAATGTTTGCATCTTAGCACCTATTTGCTTTTGATCTTCTATGGTAGCTACTTAGCTATCTGTCAACAGCATAAAACCACATAAACAGAGGGTAGGGACTGAGTTTTCCACATTTTTTTTTTCCTAACTCCCACAGTACAGTGCCTGGCACTGAGCATATATTCAGTTAATACTGGAGGAATAAAGAGAAGGAGAAAATGGGGTAGAGGACAAGAAAGAGCAGAAGTGAATGGCTGACATAACAAGGCCCTTCACAGGGCCCAGACCCCTTCTTTCATTATCTTGCCCCATGAGATAGTCCCTCTGCTTGCTCCCCAGCCTTCTCCGGGAGGTCACCTTTGGGGCAGGGGACATGATGCTGGTGAGGGGATGAGGATGCAGGGATAGTCCCCTCCCACATCTGGCACTCTAAGTCCTGCCAGAGGTAGGCATGGAAGGCTGCACAAACACTGCAGGGTCGGGGGTTGGAGCCCTGGAGCCTCTCTGAAGCAGAGGCATTCCCAACAGCCACCTCTGCCTGCCTTTCTAAAGCAGTGATTGCTCGGAGCTTGTCAAGCAGGGAAATCAAAGGCTTCTGGACTGAAAGCTAACAAAAGGGACAGATGCTGTCCTGTACGACCTCATGACATTTGCCACTTGTGCTTACAAAAAGAAAGACAAAGTTACGCCACAAAAGTGACAGTTCTAAGTACAGCCCCAGACCTGGAAACTTGTTAGAAGTACAAATTCTCAGGATCCCTCCAGTTTTACTGAATCAGAATCTATGGGGAGAGGACCCCAAATTCTGAGTTGTAACAAGCCTTCTAACTGATGCTTTATGCATGCAAAAGTTTGAGAGCCACTAAAGGACTTAAAGGCCAAGTGTACTAAAGTAAATCTGGCTGGGCTTAGTGCCTCTGAGCAAGAAAAAGCACAAACCCACCCCACCCTCATCCCCACATACATACACTCCTCCACTGTGTCTGTCTATAAGTACAAATGAAGCAGCCAGAGGGAAACCAAAAGGAGCCAGTGGGCACCAATTTGGGCTGCAGATTTTTCCAATCAAAGCCCTGGCAGTTGGTGAGGATCCAGAAAATCTGTGCCAGAGGCACCAGGGATGACTCCAATCATCTATGCACTCTAACAAGGGTACTATGTAACTATTTATGTATGGCATAAACCCTTTTTAAATATTATGTTCTGCAGTTTGCTTTTTTCACTTGCTATATCTTGGTCAGCTTTTTATACCTGTGCAAATAAATCCACCACTTCGTATTCCAAGGGTATGCCATGATTTACACAATCTTTCACTTATTAATAAATATTAGTTGTTTATATTGTGTGCTGTTATAACAATACTATAACAAACATTTTTGTGCATTCACTCATTCATTTACTTACTCAAAATATTCCTCAGTATATATTGATCTCCTTTTACATGTGACATATAATGGGCATGGCTGGGTGTACATATTCAATCCTTGCCTTGTGTAATTTACAATCTATCAGCAGAAATATACACAAGAAAAGAGGGAGTAAATATATGATTATGAAAGGGTGTTTTGAGAAGTGGATCAAAATGATAGTAGGACATTCTAGGCATGTGGGACAACAGTTGAAAATCCCAAGATGGGAAAGCACTGGGCATTTTGAGGGAACTGAAAAGAAGCCAATATGGCTGAAAGGTGATGGATGAGGAAAAGTAGCATAAAGTGACATTGGAGAGATGCAGAGACCAATCATACAAGATTGAGTTTTATCTGCAATGCTTTGGGAAACCACTAGGGAATTTTAATCAAAGGGGTAATATGCACTAAAGATTACTCAGCTACTCTGTGGAGAACAGTCGGAAAGGGAGCAAGGGTAGATGTGAGGCCAAGCAGGAAACTACTTCAGTAGTCCACTCAGGATGATGATGAATGGTATGGACATGGCAGGCAGTTTCAAAAGATTATTTAGAGGGAGAAACCTAACATGCATGACAGGAATAGATGTGGGGATTGAAGAAGGAAGACACAGAAAACTAGTGAATGGGGAGCCATTCACTGTCATGGGGAAGTCTAGGGGTAGAAAAAGTTTGTAGGAGGAAGGAGGAATTGGGTTAACTTTGAACATGTTAAGTTTGAGATGCTTATGGATGCCCATGCAGAATATCAAGTATGCACAGGTCTGGAGCTCAAAGGAGATGTTTGGGCTGAAGCTATAAATGTGTCAGTGTATCAGACTCTCAAGTGAAAGAAGAGTAACAATGCAGGGGAGAAACAGGAGGAGAGATGACAGACACAGAACCTAAAAGGGCTTGGAAGAAACAGCACGTACAACTTGTATAAGAAGAAAGAGAAGGGCAAAGAGGCAACCCTGTAAGGTTGAGCAGTAGGCAGAAAAGGGAGCTCCCAAACCATGGTTTGTGGTACTGCATAAGGCAGCCATTGGCTAAAAGGAAGAGAAACGAATGGAGAAGAGGTTTGGGGAAGGAAAGAGCTGTACAAAATAATTATCTCAGAGATTAGGAGAGCAAGCTTGATAAAGCAACTAGAGAAACATCATAAGATTACCGGCAATATAGGAGGCATATATGAAGTTTGAGACCATGTTAAAGTTTGACATCTGTCTGCTTGATTGCATGCTTTTCTCTGGCTACATTCAGCAGCGTGAGTACAATAAAGGAGACAATGAATGTATAGCAATATCTTTGTGTATTTTCACAAGTCTTTAGTAAAAATATTTAAAAACAGAATTCTAAACATACTAAAAGGCTATGTACTAGTCCGTTTTGTGTTGCTGTAACAAAATGCCTAAGGACAGGTAACATACAAAATAAAGAGATTTATTTGTCTCACAATTCTGGTGACTAGAGTCTAAACAGCCTGGCGTCACTGTCCTGGTGAGGAGCCCCTGGCTGCATCACAACATGGCAGAGAAACAGAAAAAAGACCAGGTTCATGCAAAAGGGGCCAAGTAGTGGAGTGGCCTCTCTTTATAACAACCTGCTCTCTTGAAAACTAATCCAGTATAGGAGACCTAACCCACTTCTGAGACCCAGCATTAATCCATTCATAGAGGTAGGGCTCCCATGTTTTTGTTTTTTTCTTTCATAAGATCCATCTCTTAAAGGTGCTACCTCCTCAAGACCACAACACTGGGGATTAGGCCTCTAGCACGTGTCCCAGAAGGGGGACAAGCCATATCCAAACCATAGCAGAATATGTTTATGTAAAGTGTTGGTAGATATCACTCACAATATTTGCAAATTTGTCTGGAAAATTATCAAAAATACTGTTTTCATCCGTGTTAGTCTATTTTGACACAACGAATATTAACTGGATAATAGTATTATTAAGACTAATAACTCAAATTTCAAAACAGAAAAATTTAATGCAATTTAAGGATGGAAACACATTTTTATATGATTCATCTTGTGTGAAGCTGTTGTTACATGTGTGCTGGTTGAGTACTGGGCTTGGGGTGTGTGTGTGTGTGTGTGTGTGTGTGTGTGTGTGTGTTTGAAAAATTTGAGTGACCTACCTTACTCTGAACAAATGAACCCGAAAACATCATGATTAAGACCAGGGTGCACCATAAGTGGTTTGCGGTTGTTACCACTGATTTTTCACAGTGCCTTCCCACTGTGCAAGTCTCTGTCAGTAAAATAAAGTGGCTTGGCTGGAGATGACTGGGATTTGCTATGAGTTGGGTAGAGCTGTCAGATTTATATGGCTTTTTCTCTTAAAAATATACGGCCTTCCTTTTTCATTCACAGTAACTGTAAAGCCCATTTGGGGCCATGGCTTCCCAATGGCTCGGCTCCCTGTGCTCTAATGAATGCACAGCACATCTCTCAGGAGGGCTGCCCTTCCGGCTGATGCATCAGATAGGGAATTCAGAGTGGCTGAGACTTGAAAGTCCTTCTGGGTGTCCATGTTTCTGTAGTTCTTTCCTTTCACTTACTAGTCAAAGGTTATTACAACTAATTGGGTGTCTGTTCTCCACTGGCTCTTATGGTTTGATCTGCACACACTTTGCTTTACTGATGGAATCACCATGTGGCCTGGGAAATGAGTGTTGATCAAAGTACAAGCCATTCTCTTGCTCTCCACTCTTTTCTGGAATTCTAGCTCTACCTCCGGAAATGCCCTCTAAAACTTGCATCATGTGTTTTTTGATACCATAACATGAATCAGAATGTAAGCATCTTGAATTATAAATCTCAGCTTTCAAAACTTAAGTGTGTTTGAATCTAAGCCAGTCAAACAAACTGAAAGCTGGCTGAGGAAGGCACGGGAAAATGGTCAGTGAGTACCTCTGGGCTGAGCCAGGATGCCTGCTGGGAGGCTGTTGGGGAGGAGAAACCCTTTAAATGTTGTTTCTGTCATCATCATTGGGGATCTGAAAACAGATGTTAAAGACCCCTTAATGAGAATGTGAATGATATGAAATTTAGAGGCATTCCCAAGGCGTAGAAAATACACAAAATAAAAAACTTGTCTTTTCAAAACTACCACTGCTACAACAGAAAGTTCTGGGATCACATGACCATGCACAATATCCACCTGTCCCACCTCTGACGAGCCTTAGATAAGCAACTTGGGAGATCAAAAATACAATTTTACTATCCAGGCACATTCGTCAGCTTTGTGGTTGCAGACACCCTCCCTAGGAATGACCATAGAATTCAGAGGTCCAGTTTTTAAATATTCTGGGCACTGCAGTGACCTTGTAACAGGAGACAGATTTAGTTATTCCACAAATATTTGCTGAGTGCCAGCCTTGTGTCAGCACTGTGCTGGGTTCTGGGAACAGAGCTATGAAGAAAATAGACATGGCCTCCTGCTCTCAAGGAACTTGGAGTTGATCTAGGACAGAAACAAGGAGTGAGTGAGTCGGTAAGGCTTGGGTTCAGATAGTGGGAAGGGTATATAGGGAGGGAGATTCTGGAGAAGTAGCCATTTTAGGAAAAGTGGTAAAGGTAAATCTATGAGGAAGGACACTAAAGGAGATAACTGAAGGATGAGATTGAGGTGCCCTGGAGAGGAGCCAGGGGAAGCACTGTCCTGTGCCAGGGTCCTTAGGAGGGAGAAGGTCTGAGGTGTCACAGAACAGAGGGGAAGAGAGCTAGATATTTGTGAGGCAGTGGAGTGATCTGAAATGGGGTTGGAGAGCTAAGCAGGGGCCAAATCATACAGAGCATGCAGATCACCCTAAGGAGCGTGGAGTTCAGTCTAAGGGCAGTTAGTGAGAGCATTTAATGAGAAACTTCCATGGTCAGATTCAAGTTTGGGGAAGATGACTCTAGTGTTCTATAGAGAACAAATATAGCCAGGCACAGTGGCCCATGCCTGTGATCCCAGCACTTTGGGAGGCTGAGACAGGAGAATCGTGAGTTCAAAGCCAGCCTCAGCAACAGCAAGGTGTTAAACAACTCAGTGAGACCCTGTCTCTACATAAAACACAAAATAGGGCTGGGGATGTGGCTCAGTGGTCGAGCAAGTGCCCCTGAGTTCAATCTCCAGTACCAAAAAAAAAACAAGAGTGCGCGCACGCGCGCGCAAGAGAGAGAGAGAGAGAGAGAGAATAAATCATATGGAGTCAAGGGTGGTGGCAGAGAACCTACATAGAAAGCCATTGGCTCTACTAGGGCAATGGCAATGAAGAGGGCAGAGGAGACAAATGCAAGATGCCTTAGGAGATAAAAATGAAAGGACATGGAGAAAAATTGGATGAAGGAGGGTAAAGTTAAGAGGGGAGCCCAAAGATTTTTCATTCTGCTCCCTTTCATGCAGCCCCCAGCGCAGTGTTACCATAAATCGCATCAGTACTACACAGGTCCCAGAGTGTGTTTAAGCCTGGGGCAGGGGGAGTCTCTTTCTCTACTCAAACAAGATTAAACTGGCTAAAGATCTTTGCAAGGGATTTGCATTGGACTCATAATGTTATGTCCCAGAAATATATACTAGCTTTATTTCTTCAACCCCAGCAGGTCCTGATCCTAATCTAGTCCTGAACACAAAAAGCCCTTTATTTTATGATTAGGATGTTCTCTCCAGGCCTCTACCCCGCATTTATCCCTGTTTGGAATTCCTACCCCACCCTTCTTGCCATTAGTTTCATCTGTAAACATGAT
>CM053404.1:26525338-26576874 GCA_028644305.1 Xerus rutilus
TCATAATGTTATGTCCCAGAAATATATACTAGCTTTATTTCTTCAACCCCAGCAGGTCCTGATCCTAATCTAGTCCTGAACACAAAAAGCCCTTTATTTTATGATTAGGATGTTCTCTCCAGGCCTCTACCCCGCATTTATCCCTGTTTGGAATTCCTACCCCACCCTTCTTGCCATTAGTTTCATCTGTAAACATGATAATGAGCAGGCTAGTGTATTAGCCTCCAGGTCCTTAGAAGCAGTGTTTTCTGTATTTATTTTTGAAGTCATGAGCAGATGGCCATGCTGCATAAGTGCAAGCACTGAAATTTGAACTACAAAATGTGACTTTTGGAATGAGAATGGTTACCCATGACTATTGCTAAACTTTATATTATAGGATTTTAATTTAACATAGGCGTTGCTGTCATAATCCGAACAAAATGTATATCCAAGTTGAACCCATACATCAAATATGTTTGCTGCTATGCTGTGAGAGAAATGACATTTGTGTAAATGACCTATACACATTTCTATTCTACAACCACATCAAAATTGTAGTTTCCTCTATAATTACCCAAATGCCAAGTCATAATAAAAGACAAAGATTCTATCTAGACTACTTCTAACAATTGTACGCCTAGGGCTACACTTTCCATTGCTGGCCCAGTCTTCTCCTATGCATTCTCTCTGCACGCAGGTCCTTAAGTAGCATGTATTACTGTTTGCCACATCTGACAGTCCTAAGAAGCTAGAAGTAGTAGAAACTCTAGCTACTTAGGCTGTGGGCTTTTTGTCGGAGGAACAATAGCAATTGTAATATCCCTGTTCTGTGGGATAACGAAGATGTGTGTAATGCTGGGAAATGTATCATAGACAATGCATTCTTAGATAACTCTTCATGTAAGTTGCCTTTGCGCTTATAGAAACACCTCTACAGGATAGATACTGTTTGTGGAGCATGACATCAAAAAACTTATGTTGAAACATAATTTGTAGTTGATGTTAAAAGCTGCCAACACTACTTTCCTCATGCTGCCAAATTTCTGAAATCTCTTATGGAGGTAAAATATTGAGTTTTTCTCGCAGTCTCACCCTTCTGAATCCATGTGCCACCAACTCATTCCACTCCCACATTTCACTTTCTGTTCCTCTGAAATCCAGAGATCACATGGGTAGATGTTGGTCACTGCAGCAGCCCATGGGCCTGCTGTGCTTTCTCTGGAACTTGTGGGTCTTACTCACACGTTCAGTTTTTACCACAGTAAGTTCCTTCTATTTTCCTTAATTACCAGCTGCCATCTTCCCATGTATTGTTGGCATGTCCTCTATTGTCAAAAAGCCATTTAAATCTCTTAGGCCTGCCTTCCCAGCAGGTAGTACATAATTCTCTCTTCTGGTTTTTGGACTCCTATTCCATTTGATGGTATTTGCCTGGAAAATATATAACAGGAAGAAAGGGGCATTATGATGACATGGAGTTAAGGAAAGTGAGGACTAAACGGAACACGACAGTGTGGAAACTCTACTTCAAAAAAGGCCATTAGAGGTACTAAATGTAGAGCTGTGTCCTTTCAGTCTGTCTCTTGATTTGCCATGGTATTTTCTATTTGCAATTTAATGTTATTCTAAGTAAAGAAAAATGAAGATTTTAAATAATTACTATGAATTTTTTGCCACTCGTCTTTATGTGATTTTAAATTTTAAATTCTAATATAAGAGCATTTAATTCTGCATTGTTAAAACACAGAACTACCAAAATTATATAACATATTTCATCGCTCTTGTATACATCTGTATTTTGTTCTTACCAGACCAATGGAAACTGCACAAAGCTAACTCAGCTGTTTTTTTTTAATATTTATTTTTTAGTTGTAGGTGGACAGAATATCTTTATTTTATTTTTATGTGGTGCTGAGGATCGAACCCAGTGCCTCACGCATGCTAGGCGAGCACGCTACCACTGCGCCATAACCCCAGCCCTCAGCTGTTTTTATTTCACTTCTTGATATGTGCACTTTCTGCCGGCACTCCCTTTTATCCGATTATTGAATAAGAAAGTACTGAAAGAAAAGGAATGATGTGTCACCCTAGCTTGCCTTTTCCTTCCCAGTCCTCCTCACTTAGTGTCAATAACAGGGGTCAGTTATACACATTTTCAGCAAAGTGTTGGACTAATACAGAGAAATAACACACATAAGAAAGGATGTGGTCAGGATCTTTGGTTATTCGTGTTTCTTAGAATGCCATTGCCTTCCTCCTGTGCTCTTAAAAAGTTCTGGCATGAACAGAAAGGGTGGTCTCTTGGGACTGTCAGCTCCTCCATTCCCACTTGCACACCTTCCCTCGCACTCACTTGAGTCTCATGGAACTCCTGCGCATCGTGTCTCCACTGGAACTCTGTGCCCACGGGGCATGGCAAACGCTGTATGTTAACTGGGTAGCAAGGAGCTCCAGATCCATTTTGTGCCCATCTCTCCTCACAGGCATATTCCATTGCCCCATCGGACCTCACTCACAAAACACAAATTCAACAGTAGAATTAGTGAGAATTTCACGGTGGCAACAGGAAAACAGTAAGCCAAGTGCAGGGCTTTTTGGAGCACAGCCTTTCTGAGTTTGCAACTGCACAGGTTGGTAGCATACCATTGAGCTGGGCCTGGGACTGAGAAAGGGTTACAGAATTGGGTGGCTGGGAGAAAGAAAACAGGTGGAGCAGAAACCTTGGCTCTGGCAAAATAATAATAATAATAATTATTATAATTATTATTATTATTATTTTAATCCCTTATTATGAAAGAGCCCTAACCTGTTAGGTTTTCTGGTCTAATTTCTCTCAAAAGCACCTGAAAGTGCTTCTGAGGTAGGTAGAAGCAAGAGACTTAGTGAGCCTACCCTATACAGACTTAAATTCCTAATAATACAGGAAAATTTAAAATACATTTTCAGTACCCCGTTGACACTTTTTAAACAACTACTGGCACTTAAAACTATAGAATGGTTATGAGAGTAAAACTAGAATAATATTTTCCATCCCACTTATTTGATGTGGAGAGTTTGTGCAATTCAAGACTTATGCCATTATGCTTTTGCAAATGTCAGGATTATCAAGTTATGTTATGAGATTTATAGTAATGTCTTCATTCAGAATTCAGTAAGCTATTTTCCAACTTGTAGTTTACTGAAATTGGACTCTCCTATGAACTTTGAAAATTTCACACATTTAAAAGATTATTTAACTATTTCATACTGAGTTTCTGTGGCAAGACTGTTACTCTTTTCAACTTTTACCTCAACTGATAGTTCTTTATACAAAGTCTATAAAACCACATAAGTGAAGATCTTTAGGCTTGTAATGATTGATTTTCAATATTTGGGTAGTTTATAAAAGTATCAAAGGTAGTTACTAAGTTAGCACTGTGTATTCTCATTTGCAGATATTAAGAATAAGAACTTTATATTGGCAGAGTACCTGCTCCAAAGTGTTCTTGTCACTAGTCCACAATCATGTTCGGAATGGTAAGGACAAGATGAAGGCTAAAAAATATTAAAATCCTTCTTGTGGTGTATGTCATACCCAACCAAAAGAATTACCTGTTGTCCCTGTCCATAGGCCCATGTACATATTGGAATAAATGAGCCAAAACCCAGAAAAATCCTGCTACGGGGATGACAACTTTGGTTAATTTTTTTTTTCTCGTATATATTCTGTTGGAAATGATCCAGTTTGACAGGGTGTGTTTGCCAGTTAACTACCAGTCCTCCTCACTTGGTGTCAATAACAGGGGTCAGTTATACACAAGGCCCAGAACAAGAGCCAAGCCTTCTGCCTTTTCTCTCTGCTGCCGCCGTCTCCTGTTGAGATTCCTTGACAGAGGCAGGCTCTACTCCATAGGCCTGTTTTCTCTCACCCAGCAACTGCCTCACACACAGCAGATACTTTTTGTTCTTCATAAACAGCAAAATACACATCAGTTTCCATTACTGGAGATGAAGAGGAACAAAGATTTACTTTCTCTCCCTAGCTTGATTCTTTATTTTCTTATTTGTATTTCTACACTCATGCCCTGGCTTTGGGGTAAACAATGCATGTAGAATTGACTATTTTTTTAAAATCACATGAAGACTGCTATTAATGAACATATCCTAAGAGCTATTAGATTCATTTTCTTCTTAAAAGAGAAACCTTACCTTGTACCTTGGTGCTCTTGAGGCCTGGATCCACTTGAGCTTGGGCCTTGTAGAGCAGGATCTGGAGTCCAGATAATCTTAGCAGACCCTATGAAATCACAGGCAGCATATTCTATATTTAAGAAGTGAAATGTGAAATAATTTGGGACCAAATTATTTTATTGAAAATCTAGTTTTTAAATCTCTTTGTAGGTGGCCATAGGTTCCGTAAGCAACCATCTGTTCTACTCAGGAATGAGGGGAGAGATGGAGAGACTGGCCTAGTTATCTGTACCCAGCATTTCTTTTCCTAAGGAAAAAACTTAGAAGTACCTCAAGTATAAAAATCCCTTCTTTGGTGTTCAGAAAAAAATGAAGGGAGATGGCCCAGTCTACTTGACCGCAGAGAGTTCTGGGTGAATTTGTCCTGCAAAGGGTGAATTGATAGGCAGAGCTACTCTGGTCATGCTTTCCCACCAGTTACACATTGTAGCCATTTCAGGGTCAGCCATGCGTGCCAGATTGAATTAAATGCTTTTTAAAAAGTCTCCGGAGCAGGAAAACATCTTTCTCCAACTGGTATTTTTTTTTTTACATATTTGTTAATGAGTGTCTGCACAATAAAGATGTGGTCTGTAGCTTGTTTTCCAAGGAAGAATCCAATTTGGCTCTTGTAGATGTTGCTGCTACTCAGATATAGTTTAATTCTTTAATTGAAGCAGCTGCAAAATAGCTTGTGGACAACGCAATGTTCCGCAGGTTTTCCTGGAGCTGTCTGGGTGGAGGCCACCTTCATGTGTGTGTTCTGAATGCCTGAGCTTGTCAGAGAAGCTGTCAAGAAAATATCTCCTTTGGGGGTATTGAGCCTCGTGTTGGCCTATTAAAGTTGTGGTTAAGTCTGCGGCTGATTCCACAGGCTTGATTCTACTCTTTGTAGTCAGAAAGACTCTAGCTTGATGCCACCCTGGACAAAGGAGTCAGCCAACTTCTCTCCAGCTTCCCTGCCAGAGATTTCTGCCCTGACTCAGTTTCTATAGCCTGCCCAGAAGGCAGTGTATAACTGTAAAACCTATTCTCCATGCACCTTAAATACATCTTAATTTTTCTGACTTATACAGGTACTTTTGGTGCAGCAAAGCTTAGCTAATAAAAGAGAGAAAAGGTGTCCAGGGAGAGAAAGGACTCACTCAGCCATAGGGGCTTGCACTCTTCTGTCCACAAACATCAAAAGGATGAGTCGGTTAAGTAGGAAATGTGGGACCTCAGGGTTAGCTCAGAAACTCTGCTTAGAAACATTACTGGCCCTCCAAACCAAATTCTGAGCTCTTCAAGGTATCAGAATGGGTCTTAGTTGGTTCGGTGCATCACAGGTGCTCAGCACATGATGGGTGATGATGACAGTGATGGTGGTGGTGATGGTGGTAGGTGATGGTATCTAGCCAGAAAATCCTTCTCTAAGATATTATCTAGTTAAGGCCTAGCCTGACACTTGGATCTTGGGGCACACATCTAATGTCACTTTTTTTTTTGGTACTGGAGATTGAACTCAGGGGTACTTAACCACTGAGCCACATCCCCAGCCCTATTTTGTATTTTATTTAGAGACAGGATCTCACTGAGTTACTTAGTGCCTTGCTTTTGCTGAGGCTGGCTTTGAACTCTCAATCCTCCTGCCTCAGCCTCCTGAGCTGCTAGGATTATAAGCATGCACCACCGCACCCCACTACTATTCACTTTTAATCTTTGTCTTTTTTCCCCATTTTGTCTTTCCTTTTTCTGCATATGTCCCCTTGGACAGTTTATCCTCTGCTTATTCTCTTTTCATTAGTTAGCTGTTTGAATTCTGTCTTACCTGCCTTGAAGTTTGTTTTCTCCCATTATTCAACCTTTCAAGAATATACTCAGATACAATATACATGTACACAGGCAGTTGCAGAGAATGACTGTAAATGATGACATTAGTATTTCACAGTGTCGCCTGCTCACCAGGCATTGAGTTGCTCCCTTTACACATATTATTTTGTTAATCTTCACCCAACCTTATTAGATAGGCCCATATATTATCCTATATGAGAGATGAGAATACTGAGACTTAGAGGAAAAATATTTGCCAAGGTGGCATTCTCACCTAGAAAGTGCTGAAGTTGAACTAGAATACAAGTCTAACTTCCATTACTACCCACCTGCATGACAATTTTTAAAATGACTTGAAAAGGTATTCTGAGTGAAACAAAACCTTGACACCAGCTGCCCTCTGACATGCATGAGGACACTCTCCCTGAAAAGCCCTGCCCACCCAAGCCCAGTCTTTCATTTCTGCCTTCCAAGTTGCTTCTGAGCAACTCCAAGGAAATCTGTGAGTTACATTCAAGTGCTTTCCCTGATTACTAGCTACTTTTCCTCCACTGCGTTTTGAGGAGAGCTAAAGGAGTATTATGAGGCACTGGACACGGGGAGGGAAGCTTTCCCTCACTCTTACTTTGGGAGTAATAATCTAGCACCAAAGGAAGAAAACATTGATGGGCAGAAACTGGTTCTACCTTCCAGGACTGAGCCAAGCATTTCCCCAGGCCTCCTTTCTTCCATTGTTCACCATGATCAAGCAAGGAACTTGTAACTTAAAGCAACTGAGTGACTTGTGATGAACACAAATAAGAAAAGAGTTTAATTAACTGGATTTCAAATCCAGGTTTTCTGACTCCAACATTTATGATTTTCTGCCTCTAGTGGGAGGGAACACAAGTATCCAGAAACCCAAAGTGGTCCAGGAAGCCAACTCCATTGAAAAGACAAGATTGTCATACAGGCATTCCATGCTTGAAAATTTTAGTTGGCTAGAATGAATGGAAGGAAAAGTTCTTATATGAGCATTAACAAAATACTAGACATTCCCACATATCACCATTAAACATAAAATGCAAGTATGTCCATATGTATATTTATGAGATCCTCTGTGATGTTGTGTGGGAGGGGGATACCCTAGTGTTTTCCATTTCCCATACTCTAGGTCAGTGGCTCTCCAAATCCAAATGAGGAGGTAGAGGGTGTGACTTTTCTCCCCATGAGACACGTGGCAATGTCTAGAGACATTTTTTGTTTATTACAACTATTGGAGAGGTGTGCTACTGGTATCTAGTCAGTAGAGTCCAGGAATGCTTCTAAGTATCTACAATGCACAGGACATCCCCCTGCAAGGCATTACCAGGCCAAAGCTATCAGTAGTGCCTAGGACAAAAGACCTGCTCTAGGTCTTAGGATCAGGGAAATGGTAGACATCCCCACAGGTTCCTGGGATTCTAGAGAAGGGATTATTCCTAGTATGTTCCTCTGCATTCTTCATAACTGTGCCTAGAACTAGTAATCTCCCAGAATCATGGCAACCTGGTGAATCTTGGAAATCTGACAAATGCAGTGAGAAGCAGGAGATTCTCTATCATTTGCTGAATCCCACCTTGAAGCTGAGATTTTGGCAGCCTGCTCCTTTCCTCTTCACTACAATGCTCAATGGATTATCATGTTTGTCCCAGGTTGGCGCTTTGCATTTCAGGCCACCCTTTGCAATGTGGAGGTCTGGACAGTGACCTCCACAGCTGCGGCTCTGCCTCTGCTCAGGTATTCAAAGGGTAGCAAGAAGTAGTTCTGGCCTGTGGGGCAGTGCAGGGGAGGGAGAGTGCTTTCACCTCTGCTTTCCCTACATCTAATTCAGCCAGTGAAGGGTGCCCTCCTGTTTTACTGATTCTCACAGAAAGCATTCAGGGGAGGGAAAATGATGAGGCTGATTTTTATCTCTAAGCAACCATGGCTGTGAATTTTAAGGGAACTTCATGGTCAAATCACTAATTAGAGAAGATGTACCTTTCCCCTCCTTTGACCGCATGCTGACATTTTACCCATTTGATCAGGCTGGCACTTTTAGTTTTAGCAACACTTTTTATTTATAAATTCAGAGAACTGTACTAGTGAGCTTTATCTACATGATTTTAATACATCCATTCATTCAACAAATATTTAAGCACCTACTATGTTCCTAGACCATTGGGTCTTTTGCTGGGGCTACAGGTTCATCCCTTGGGTAAACTGCTCTAAACCTCAATGTCTTCATCAATAAAACAGAACAAACAATAACAACTCTTCCCAAGCTTGCTTCATGAGTTTGGTGGGGTAATACATACAAAGTGCTGAGCACAAGAAATAGTCACTGACACTGCTATTTGGGGGAGAAGCTCAGTCTTTCCACCAGACGGAATACAAGAGAAAACCACCCTGAACTCAGGAGTTGAAGGAGGCATTCTAAAGGAAGTCTCATTTAGGCAGAAACATTCAGATGAGAAAGTCAGCCAGGTAGGGAATGGACACAGAAAATGTACCCAGCCAAGGGAGCAGCAAGTCTAGAGAGAATGGCCATCAAGGAGCTGGAAGAAAGAAAGTAGTTTGGCAGCCGGAGGGCACAGGGGGAAAGAGGAAGCTAGAGAAGTCGTCAGTGCTCAAATGAGGAGAGGCCTATAGTCACAGGAGCAAACTCTGCCCTGAAGCACTTCTGAATAAGGTAGGGAAAGCATCCTAAGTGCAGTTTAGAAATACAGCCCCAAGGAGAGCAATTAGGAGGAAAGTGGTGCTTCAAATGACACCACTTGAAATAGGAATGAGAATAAGTAGGAAGGATTTTAGTAGAGATTTGTAGGAGGGAAAATGCGTAGAACATGAGTTTTGGTTGCATGTGAGTGAAGACTAAGGATGATGCAAGGGGTAGTGCTGGGCTTTTGACTTGGTGAGCAACCCCAGGTGAGTAGGGCTGCCACTCACTGGGATTGCAAACGGGAAGAGGCAGAGGTGCAGGAGCTGGTGTGGGAGGAGGAATTGATATATTGAGATTTTACAAATTGGGGTTGAGGTGCTTATAGAAACATAGAGAAGGAAATAATTAGAAACATAGATTCATTTTTTTAAAAATATACTTTTGAAATCCCAGAAATAGCCAGGCGCAAGTGGTGCTTTCCTGTAACCCTAGCAGCCCGAGAGGCTGAGGCAGGAGGATCCCAAGTTCAAAGCCAGCTCAGTAACTTAGTGATGCCCTAAGCAACTTAGTGAGACCTTGTGTCTAAATAACATACCAAAAAATGGCTGGGGATGTGGCTCAGTGGTTAAGTGCCCCTGGGTTTAATCCCTAGTACCAAAACAAAAACAAAAACAACAAAAACAAAACAAAACAACAACAAATAAACAGAACTCCTATCTTAAATCTAAGGAAGTCATCAATAGAAATATGAGTATACAGTCTTTAAAAAGATAAAAAAAATTTCTCATTTTGAAATATCCATTCTTGAAAGTTTAGAAAACATTCTTAAAAATAAAAATGATCTATGATCCTACTGCCAAAGATGATGACCATTTTCATTTAGAGGTATATCCTTCAGGTTTAACTGCCCAGAGAAACACTTTGTTTCCCCTCAGAAATAGGAACATTTTATTTTAGACTGCTTTTTTCTTACATATTTTAATGAACATATTTTGATAGCATTAAGTATTCTTATAAAATACAATTTTAGAGACTAGAAAGTATTCATAGTTGAATCTACCATAATTCGTAACTGGTTTATGCTTTAGTTTACTTATTGAAACTTGTCAGATTTTATCCCTGCTCAAAATAATGTCTATTGATGATGAGAAAAATGGGGAGGACGTCTAGGTAACTTAAGTATAGAAGAAAAGCCAAAATGCCCAGCTTGGAAAGGGTAGGATTCCAGGGAATTTAGGGCATCTAGATGGCAACACCAGTCAAGGGTCAGTGACCCTCTGTGGACTAAGTCTGCTCCAGCCTCTTTCAGTTGACTTGATCACACCCTTCCATTTTTAGGTTCCCTGGAGGGAAGTCCAGCCGGCCTGATATTACCACTTAAGGGAGATCAGAGAGCCTTAGTAAACACTAAAAAATCATAGCTGAATTGTTTCCCAAAAGAAAATCCAGATGCCATAACCAGAGGAGGAAGAATTAATATCGGAGCACAAAACTGACATTATCCACTATAACCATCCTACAGATGAATCTTTGCAGTATCTATGATTATTTCTTTGGAATATATTATGAGAAGTGGAATTATTGAGTCAAAGGGTAAGCAGCAATTTAAGGCTTAGGATACATATTGCCAAGTTACTCTCAAATAAGTTGATTTCTGGTAATTTCTTCATGCTTTTCTTTTTTAATTGTTGTAAAATATATATAATATAAAATTTGCTCTCAACAATTTTTAAGTCTACAATTCAGTGACATTATGTTCATTCACAATGTTTTACATCAGCTCCATTATTTATTTCCAAAATTTTTCATCTCTACAAATCAGTACTCTTTAACCTGGAAGCAATAACTCTCCACTCTTGCCTTTCTCCAGCTTCTGATAACCTTATTTTACTTTCCGTCACTATGAATTTGCATATTTTATATAGTTCACATAAGTGGAGTCATACAATATCTGTCCTTGTGTGTCTATCTTATTTCATTTAGTGTAATATTGTTGAACCATGTATCAGAACTTTATTCCTTTATATGACTGGATAATATACACTTTGTTATCCTAAGTAGGTGCTTCAGTAAATTTCTTCCTTTTAACTTTTATGAATAATGCTACTGTGAACGCTCATGTATAAGTATCCAAGTCTCTGTTTTTATTTTTTTTTTCATTATATATCTAGGAGTAGAATTGCTGGGTCATATGCTAATACTGTGTCCAGCTTTATGAGGAATGCCAAGCTTTTCCATAGCAGTTACATTATTTGGCAATTCATGCTGGATACTAAACACCAGAGCTGAGTATGGGGCTTAGTGATAGAGTATGTGCCTAGCATGCCTGAGGCCCTGAGAAAGAAAGAGAGAAAGAAAGAAAGAAAGAAAGAGAGGGAGGGAGGGAGGGAGGGAGGGAAGGACAGAGAGAAAAAAATAAAGGGGGTAGGCATACTATACACCAGGAAATGTTTCACTGGCATTCTAAACCTTCATGGTCTGCTATTCAAGTTGCTGAAACAAGAATAGTTCAGATGCATTTTCTTTTTTTCTTTCTTTCTTCTTCTTCTCCTTTTTTTTTTTTTTTTTTGGCCTGAAATAACTTTCACTGAAAACTTAGTTTGGCATTTTTTACAAGATACTTTCCAGTTCTACCCCTGACTTTTTGAGCCCAGTCAGCATTGCCTGCCTTTTCCCAGTGAGCAGATGAAGGCACATCTTTGTGCAAGCTCATGAATGTTTTCAGTCACAGATGCCTGTAATTCTGACTTCATATCCTGGTACTTCTGATGCCCCTGTGTGAGGACCCTCTGGACTGTGGTTCTGGGTTGGAGTCTGCATCGATCTCCATGTCACTCAATTGTCTGGTTTGGGCATCACCACCATTGCATTGGGTTAGAAGTTCCTCACTGCTGCCACAGAGCTCCCAAGAGCACCAATCTCCAACCCTTACTAAGGCCTAGAATTGATGAATCTGAATAAAGAAAATTTCTGTAAATTTTTTTCAAAGTAAATTACCTGAAATCCAGTTATAGATAAGATTGGATGAAAGAAGCAAGGGACCAGATTAAAGGGAAAATAAGTACCTTGAGTCCTCCTAGTTCCACCCATTTATTGAGTACTTTTATGTTCTAGGTGTTGTGTTAGGTTTCGGGGACCTAGCTATAAGAAAATATGGACCGATTATCATGGAATTCATAGTCCAAAAGAAAAGAGACATATGAATCAGATAATCCTAGCAATACATTCTAAATACAAACTGAGTCAGGTGTCCTAAGTAAAGGGAATGGTTCTTTGAGAACATGTAACATGGAAGTACAACTGCAGGGTAGCTCAGGAGGGCTTCCCTGGAAAAGTAGCCCTTGAGCCAATTATCAGTTAACAAAGTGTGTTTGTGTTGCATGGTGGGGAAACGGGAGGGGGGGTGGAATAGGAAGTCATTAGAGAAACAGAAAGAATCCGTCAGTTGTGGGAAGAAGGAAAAATCAGCCCTTACGTATAAAAGGCCAGATAGAGAAAGATGAAGTGGGAAAGGGCCGTTTCTACTAAGACCTCTGTTCTGTGGCCTACAAGCAGCGGGAAGTAGAATAGTCAAACGATGGATCGGAGGGAATTTCTTTCCCTGTAGAAAGGGAAGCAGAGAAAATTGTAGCTTTTGGAATTTCCAATTATGCCTCCCTTGCACGGGAGCTTTTTGGGTTTGGTTGGCAGCTTCCTCTCTGTGGAGGAAGTTGGAGCTGCGAGGTGGTTTTCCCTGCATGTTAGCTCTGGCAGCCCACCACATCTGGTATAAAACCAACAGTGATATTCCTTTCGTTTCTTCTTGGCTCTCCAAGGCCAAATATCTAGATGAAGGGCAGCTACTGGTGTAGCATCTGTGCCCACTTAGGATGAACTTGGTTTTTGTGACTTTGGGAGTAACACACGAGGTTCCACAAAGGAAAAATATTTGTAATTTTGCTCTCAAATCTCAAAAGCAGAAAATACTGAGATTAAACAAGCTGAGGCACCTGCAGCAGGGCCTGCCGGTGCTCAGGAGAACCAGGCTCTCTGAACTTTCCCCACATTATCATTTCACTCCCATTCAAACTTGGAAGCCCTCCCGTCAGCCCCAGGTAAATCCTAATTTGATTGTCCACTCAAAGAACACCAGCATCTAGGGCACTGAGGTTGCAAGATATCCTGGATCTCAAGGAGCTTCCTTCCAGCCATCTTTTACCTTCCCAGCACACACACACACACACACACACACACACACACACACACACAGTATGTTTTTGGGGGGCAACCTGAAATGCAACTTTGTACATGGAATATTTTCATGAAGCCAAAAAGTCTTTAAAGGAATAGAGAAAAACAAGCAACATTTATTAAATACTCATCAGTCACTATGATAGATGTTTCCAGGTATATTCTCTCATTAAATCTCTCAGAGGACATTGAGGTTTAGGGGCAATAAATAACTTTCAAGGATTTAAGTATATATTTTTCAGCTCTAAGTAAATTACTTTTTTACTTTTGTTTCTCTGTGATGCCTTCCTTGAATTTCCCAAGTCATGAAAAAAAAAAAGTTTCCCCTTCTTAATTCCCAAAATGCTGCAAGCAGTTTCTGCTCATGTGATGTTTACTTTAGTCAACTTCATTTTACAGAGAGTTGTTTACATGTGTCTTGGCCCATAAGTCCTTGGAGGAGAGAAAGATGTCTCATTCATCTTTGCATCCCCCAGGCCAAACAAAACACCTTGTACACTACTCATATGTGCTCATAAAATGCTTACAGTATGTATAAAAGAATCAGCTAATGTATTCACAGGTCTCACTGGATTGATCAGAGCCTAGGACTATAGCCCGGCCCATTCATTTTCAATCCCAACTCTGTAGTATATCAAAGATCTCATGGGCACACAGTATAGGCAACCCACTCCACAAATCCAAGCCCTGATCACATTTAAATGCCACCATTCAACCTATTGGTATACACCCCAGAGCTATGGTCCACCAGAACTCATGTTCCAGGTCTGAAAGCCAGACTACAGTTTGCAACCAATGCATGCTCTGCAAACATGCAAGAGATTATCTGAGCAGAGAACACCTGGGGTACTAGATACTCAGAGCATGGTCTAGAAGAAAGGCACTCTAGCTGGGAGGAGAGGGTTATGCCCTTGGCCTTGTGGGCCTCTCACTCACAGAAAGGGGCCCCATTGGAGAGCCAGAGCTTGACCTTCTGAAGCAAGGGTCCTCTTGTCTAGCACTAGTTTATTGGAAATAGTAAATGTCAGAAATACTGAGTGAAGTACATGGATAAAGACAATTTGAAAATATGCATTAGATTCACATGCACTAAAAATGATAAAATAAACCCAGAACTAAACTATACACACTGGCTCATCATTGCTACTATTCTCTTTGACCCTTCTCCCCCTTTTTGATGTTTTCTTACTTATCCTTGACAGAATTTGCCATCACTAAGTATTAGTGACCTAGGCCGGGTAAGGAGGAGGTGGGACTGAGAAGGGAAACCCCACGATTGCTGCTGGGCAACCAGTTGCTATCCCATCCTCCAGAGCCAGGATGTGAGCATTGGAAAGCTATGAATCCTGCCCCATGCTCGTTCTCTTTACCAAATCAATCACCAGTCCTGTCATTGTTATCTCCTAAGTGTATTTCAAATCCCTTTCCACTCTAATTTAACTTCCTCAACCAAAACTATCATCATCATTCTTTTAAATTAACTTCTTAAGTAGTTTTCTCCAATCCATTTTCTGCACAGCTGTGAAATTGGCTTGCTAAATGTTAAGTGGAATAATCTCACTTTCTCTCTCTAAAAATTTCAATGTTTTCCCATTTGTTTTAAGATGAATTCTAAAATCCTTAGGTCCACATGAACTGACCCACCTTTCTCATCTTGTCTCACTCTTTGCCTTGCTTGCTGAACAGCAGCTGAATTGGTCTGTTCACAGTATAAGGACATGCCAAACTCTCCCAGGGCCTTGGCAAATGCTCTTTTGCTTGCCCAAATAACTTTCTGTACCCACCCCTCTTTTCCTCAGATCTTAAAAATCACTCCATGAGAGACTCTATCCCCAACCTCCTAGACTGTTATAGAATTGTTATAGAATCTCTTAGAATCCTGCCCTCCTTCTCCATTACCATTAGCACCATTGGCATTAATTAAATTAATTGAAGCCAACCAAACCCATGTGGTTTCGTGCACCTGAAGTTCCAGCTACTCAGGAGGTTGAGGCAGGAGGATCACTTCAACCCAAAAGTTGGAGGCCAGCTTGGGCAACACCATGAGAACTTGTCTCAAAAAAAAAAAAAAAAGATATTAATTATCTAATTCATTGGCTTTAAGGATTGTCTTTCTTGCTGGGTTATAAGCTTCATAGTAGTAAGAACTATATTTGACATGTTCAATCCTGAATGCCTAACACAGAGCCTTAAACATTGTAGGCATTCTGTGATTGAATTATAGCACCTCCTTTAGGAACTGGGCTACAGGAATTGGTCCATTAGTTTCAGACCTCAAGGAATGAAGAACTCAGAAGTTAATTCAGTACATTCTGTAACACCTCTGCCAGTTTCTCTTTTCCTGTTTATTTTGGTTCTACTCACTTCATATACTCCCTTGTCTAGCTTTCAGACAGCAACTGAATTTTTGACAAATATTGAAGAAAAAGAAAAGATTTAAAACCTCTGTCTTTCTATTGTCATATGCTATTAGTTGTTCCTCTCCAACTAATAAATGGGCTCTATTTTTCTTCAGCTTCTCATGTCTGATACATTTAAGGAATGTCTGTCTTTGTCTCTCTTTGTCCCTTGAAAATTGCAATATATTCCTTCACTGGATAACTTTTATTATTGATATAAAAAGCCATTATATTTACTTTCCTTATTAATAACTTTTTTTTTTGGTCCCAAGGATTGAACTCAGGGGTACTCGACCACTGAGCCACATCCCCAGCCCTATTTTGTGTTTTATGTAGAGACAGGGTCTCACTGAGTTGCTTAGTGCCTCACCTTTGCTGAAGCTGGCTTTGAACCTGTGATTCTCCTGTCTCAGCCTCCCAAAGTGCTGGGATTACAGGTGTGCACCACTATGCCCAACTTAATAACTCTTATTGCCCGATAACATCTCATGTTCTTTCATTCAATATCTGTTGGTGTTATACATGTATGTGTGTTCATTTTTCCCCTTTCTGTTTTATGCATAAAGATATCATTCCCACTTTTTCATGTCTTTCCCCCAAGAAATATTCAGAAGTCATTTCATTCATTTAATTTTACTTATGATTATATAAATGGCATATATAAATAATTAAAAGAAAAAAATGAAGAGTGGGAAGAAGGAAAGGAAAAAAGACAAAAGGGAGAAAAGGAAGCAGAAAGGAAACAGTTTGATTCTGCTGAGAGCTGGCTTTAACAAGGGAGAGTTGAGAATAGAGAGAGGATGGAGTTTTTAAAAAGAAGCAGGATAAATGAGAAACTGAGGAAGAGCAAGGATGAAAGGGAGTATGAAAATGGTCTATGGCACTAAGTAAAAGTAACACTTCCACCATCAACTGGCTTACCAACAATCCTTCATCCCCCTGAGGAAGAGATGATGAGCTAAGAGCAAATGACCATTAACTCATCTCTCTTTGTGCAAAACAGTTAAAAGAGATGCCAGCCTATGGGCGGGTCATCAATATCATTTGCCCAAAGGAATGTCTAATGAACAAATCATACAAAATGTTTCATCATTTATCTTTTTAATGTATTATCTGGCACATACAAAAGATTATCTATGCCTGTATGTTATTTTTAAAGCAACATGATACAATCAGAATTGTGAATCCATCACACAACCCCAAAACTAAAACATTAGCAATAACTCCCCTCAATCTCTTGAGTCCCTTCACCATCCCATCTTCCTGATTTCTCCTCATACCCACAGTAACCGTTGTCCTAAATTTTATCAACCTATTGCATATATTCATATATAGCACACACAATTTTATTACAGCTCATGTATACTTTAAAAATATATTTGAGCTAATGGTGAACTGATATTTTAAAAAACAAAAGGCAAGTTTTTGCCTTCAATATGTGAAAAATGCAGTCATTACCAGATCACAGGCTTCACCTGGGCACGTCGCCTTTGAATTAGGGGGGAGGGGAGAAGGCAATGAGGCTTTTGCACAGTGATACACACTTTTGAATATAGAAGTGAAGAGATTCCACACAGTTTTCATTGACTATTGAATGGATAGGGAGAAAAGGAATGTAGAAGCACTTTGAAAGTGTTTTCTCTAGAGATGGAAAATCAGTGAATCTGCCAACAGAGAAAGTTTGAGGCTTAACACTGGGTTCTCTGTTTTGTTATGCTTACTACCAAGTAGTTACTAGAAAATGCCTAAAAATAAACTTTTCTGGTTTCATTCACTGAGATGAAAAGGTTTCCATGGCTTTTGTTTTGTTACAGATTTATTTTCATTATAAAATATCTATGATAATTTCTTAAGAGAAATTATATGATTGTGAACTTTTACCTTCAAGTAGAGGAAGTTTATGTTAGTTCTTTTCATATTTACGGATAAGAAGTTTTGATAACCTAAAAATGTAATTTCTCTTCATCTGAGTTATAAATGTAATGTGATTCCAAAGTCCCAGTAGATTTTGTTAAGACACTGAATAATCTGATTCTGAAATGTCTTTGAGCAAAGGCCCAAGATTGGCAGGGCCATTCCTAATGGATAGGACAGGAGGCCTTGCTCTGCCAGATTTCAAGATACATTATGAAGCAGTAAATAATACACTGTGACATTAGTGCAGGGCAGTACTGTATTAGAGAACTCAAACAGACCAAGGAATGTATGGGCATTATGTATCACTAAATAACAGAGACTAATTAACAAATGATGCTGGTATATGGAAAACATGAAATTAGATACCTACCTCATACCATACCCTAGATCAATTCTAGATTGATTAAAAACTTAACCATGAAATAAAAAAGTTTAAAATTTTAAATGAAAATATAGATTATGAGCTGGGCACAAAAAAGGAAATGGCTAACAAGTACAGGTACTTCTGGAAGTAAGTTGAAATAATTGATACCACTTTGGAAAGCTGTTAGGCATTACCCTGTAAAGTTGAATATTTGTATACCTATATATGGCACAATTCTGCTCTTAGGTATATATCTAAAATAGGGCTTCTCAAACTTTAATGAGCATCACAATTACCCAGAGAGCCACACTATTTGGGAGCCCCATCCCTGGAGATTATAACTCAATAGACCAAGGATGATTTCTGTGGATTTGCATTTCTTTGAGGTCCCCAGCTGTTGAGGTTGCTGCTGGTCTCCAATAACATTTGCTGTAACACTCCTCTAGGTTTCTTCATCTATTTATTAAGAAACAGGAACAAGAATTTCAAAGCGACATTGCTTCTATTAGCAAAAACTTGGACACAACTGAAATATCCATCAGCATATGAATGAATAGATAAATTGTGGAACGTTCACACAATGAAATAATAGACAACATTGAAAATGAATCAACTATTCATGCATATAACAACCTGGATGAGTCTCAAAACATTAAGTTAAAAAGAGAAAATTATGCACATCATGTTATCATTTTTAAAAAACTAATATTAAATATATGTGATACATACCTATAAACTTGGTATATGATAAAGATGGACTCAAGGATAGGTTATTCACTATATGATACTATAGTAACCATTTATTAAATTATTTAAAAATAATAAAGTTAGTACTATATATCAAACCATTTCCAATGAATTAAAAGGTTATATTTCTAAATGTTATAAAAAAGAACTAGAAGAAATTTAAGTGAAGATATATCTGATCCTTGCATGCGGAAAGACTTTCTAAGAATAAAAGCAGAAAAATTCAAATGAAAAATATTGGCACATTTCTGCACTTTTTTAATTCTCCATGAAAAACCATAAAAAGTAAACTAAAAATTTGACAAGAATGCTAGGCACGGTGAAGCACATCTGTAATCCCAGTGACTCAGGAGTCAGGAGCAAGAGGATTCGAGGTTGACCTGAGGAATTTAGCAAGCCTGTCTCAAAATAAAAAATTTAGAGGGCTGGGGATGTAACTCAGTGGTAGAGCACTCCTGTGTTCAATCCCCAGTACCAAAACCAAATTGAATATAATATTTTTTATCATTCAACTAAAGGATTCTTACCACTAATACTTAAAAAAATATTTTTGCAAAGGATTCTTGGAAGATGGTAGAATAGGAAACACCAAAAATCAATCTGTCTACCTAGATGGCAACTGCACTGGCAGAATCTGTCTGATCTATTTTGGTACTCTGAAAGCTTACAGCTTCCAAGAGAAGGCTTGAATGATGAATTGCAGTTAATTTTGTTCAATTTCAGCTCTTAGTTCATCAGTGACACTACCCATTCCTTATCCCTTAGTCCTGTGGCAGGCATCTCTGCACAGTTACTACAGCAGCTTAGACACAGCTTGCAGAAACAAGAGGTCAAAAAGACACTGTCCTCCAAGTATCAGAGATGTCTCTGTCACAGGCAAAGGGTGATCCAAAGTTCTAAGCCTCAGCTCTTGTGTCCTAACAAAATCAAATTTAGAGCTAGACATGAAAAGCCAAGCAAGAGAATTTTATTATAAATCAAATTAAGGTTCAAAAAAAGAACACCCTCAAGGGGGAAAGAGAGTGGGTCATCCCCAAACAGAGAACAACAAATGAAATTTAATGCTACTTCCAAATTTATTACCATTTGACATTCACCAGAAGAACTAGGGTTCATCTTTTGCATTCTTCTCCAATGCAGTGTTTAGCCCTGCTTCATGTTGAGCAGGGGAGTTTTTGATCCCAGTTGGTCCTTTCAGGAACTGTCATGTTGACCATCCCATTCAAGGGGCTTCACCTACAAGTCAGTCCTATGTTAATGTGGGTGCTGGGGTCAATTACCAGGCAAACTTTACCTTACTGTGCTTGTACTAATAAATAAATTTCCCCTTTTATATACATTGAGAAAAACACAGCCATAAATTCTAACTTTACAATGATCCAGTAGACCCTGTCAGGAGTTAGCCCCATAGATCTTTCCTTCTTGACTTATTTCTTAATTGGCTGCCTTTGTTTCCACCCATTTATTCTCAGGGTTAGTATACCTGTTGTTTTCCTAAAAGTTAATCTATTATTCATGAGTTTCAAAGACAATTTAAAGAAATCCCAGGTCCCTGCTACATTGTTGGATCACGTTCTACTGCTCATTACAAACTACTACCTAACAGCTCCTCTGATTGTTGATTGCTGCTTCAGATCTCTGCCCTGATGGATGATTGCTGCTTCTGATTACAGAGGTATAGACAGAGAAACAGGCAATAATTGGTTTTGTGTCATTGTTGTAAGCCCCTCCCTCCCAGCTAACGTGACTGCAAAGGATTTAAAAGGTCTGCACTTTTTTATTTACTTCCTTTATATTTTTTCTTTTTCCCTTTTGGGTATCCAGACATTCAAAAGCAACTGCATATGCAAAGAAAATTAGAAATTAACCACACATACCTAGGGAAAGGTATAGGATCGGATAAAAAAACAAACAAACAAGAAAACTTCAAGTTTATATTTCAGGCTGATCCTTGGCACAGAAACAGTCTACAATAATGTAAAGAAATAATGAAAACAATAAAACACACACTGTGGGGAAGAGGAGAATGTTATTTCTAGAATTACATTATTAGATTCAAATGTCTGGTTTTCAACAACAACAAAATCACAAGGCATGCAATGAAACACAAAAGTTGGCCCATTTAAAGAATAAATAAATACAAACTGTTCTTGAAAAACATCTGATGGAAGATTCACTAGACAAGGACTTTAAAATAATAGCCTTAAGTTTCCTAAAAGATGTGAAGAAAGTCAAGAAAATTATGTATGAAAAAAATAGAAATAGCAATAAAGAGCCTAAAAAGAAAACAAAAAGAAATTCTGGAGCCAAATAATACAATAACTAAAATGAAAAAAATCAGTGGAGAAATTTAAAGGCAGATTTGAGCAAGCAGAAGAAAGAAACAGCAAACTTGAAGATAATATATTGGAAAGTATCAATTCTGAGGAACAGAAGGAAAAAAGATTGGAAAAATGTGAACAGAGCCTAAGGTATCTATCTGTAGTATACTACCAAATGTCCCAACATATTGTGGGAGTTCCAGAAAAAGAAAGTAAGTGGTAGAGAGACTATTCAACAAAGTGATGACTGAAAACTTTTCAAATTTGATCAAAGACATGAACATAAACATCCAAGAATCTCCATAAACTCCAGGTAGTGAACCTAAAGAGACCCATACCAAAACACATCGTAATGAAACTTTCAAAGCCAAAGAGAGAATCTTTTCTACCAGGGATTGAACAGAGGAGTGTTTAGCCACTAAGCTACATCCCCAGCCCTTTTTATATTTTATTCTGGGACAGGGTCTTGCTAAGTTGCTTAGGGCCTCACTAAGTTGCTGAGGCTGGCTTTGAACTTACATTCCTCCTGACTCAATGAGAGAATCTTGAAAACAGTGAAAAGCAATTCATCACATACAAGAGATTCTCAATAAGATTATCAGAAGATTTTTTATCAGAAACTTTGAAAGTCAGAAGTCATTAGGCTGATGTATTCAGAGTGCTAAAAGAAAAGAACTATCAAAATTTGACATCCATCAAATTTTTCTTTCAAAATTGAGGAAGAAATGAAGACTTTCCCAGGTAAACAAAAGTTGAGGGAGTTTGTTACCACTAAACCTGCCATGCATGTTCAAAGAAATGTTCAAAGAAATACCATAAGTTGAAATTAAAATACACTAGATGATAACTAGAAGTCATATAAAAAAATAAATATCTCAATAAAGGTACTTACATGGCAATTCTAAAATTTAGTATTATTGTAACAACAGTTTTTAACTCTTTATTTTCTACATGATTTTAGAGATTAAAACAATTTTTAAAAATAATTATTAGTTGCAAAACTTGCATTATTGTAATTTTGGTTTGTAACCCACATTTGTTCCCACATAATTTTAAAAAGACTAGTTTTTAAAAGAATCATTAGCTTATGTTTTAGGAAACACAGTGTACAAAGTTATAATTTTGTGACATAAGCCCTTGAGTGATAGGGACAGAGCAGTGGAGGAGCATAGTTTTTGTGTGTTGCTGAAGATAAGCTCATTTAAATGGAAATAAAAGTGTTGTAATTATGATGTTAAATGTAATACCAATGGTGACCCCACACACACACACACACATTATAGAATATACATGAAAGGCAATGAGAAAGGAATTTAAATATTTCACTACAAAAAGTCAACAAAACACAAAAGAAGATAGTTCTGCAGGAAATGAGAGACAAAAAGCTATAAAACCTATAGAAAATATTAACTAAATGGTAGAAGTTATTCTTCATCCATGATTACTGTATATATAAATGGATTAAACTCTAGTCAAAAGACAGATTGGCTGAAAGGATTTTACAAAAAAACATAATCCAATTGTATGCTATATACAAGAGACTCACTTTATATCCAAAGCCAAGCAGATTGGAAGGCTAGAAAAAGAAAATTCCATGCAAATGGTAACCAAAAGAAAGCAGGGATGGCTATAGTAATAGCAGACAAAATGATTTTAAAGACAAAATGATTTTAAATCAAAAAAGTTCATAGCAGACAAAGAAGGACATTATGTAGCAATAAAATTTTCAATACATCAAAAGGATTTAGCAATCATAAACATTCACACATTTAATAACATCAAAATTTATATGAGGGGAAAATCTGACAGAACTGGAAAGAGAATATATAGACAGTTCTACAATAGTAGTTGAAGACTTAAATTCCTACTCTCAGTAGCAGTTAGAACAACCAGGAGGAAAATAATTAAGGACACATATAAGCAACACAATAAACTAACTAGATCAAACAGAACATTCTATCCAACAACAGTAGCATACACATTCTTCTCATTGCACATCGGATATTTTGTCAAGATAGACCACATGTGAGGTCACAGATTAAGTCAAAACATGGAACATAAAGAATGGAAATTTTGATATATGGTAAAACATGGATGAACCTTGAAGACATTATGCTACAAGAAATAAGCCAGTCACAAAAAAAGTAAAATATGGTATTATTCAACTAATATGAGGTACACAGAAAGTAGGATGGTGGTTTCCTGGGGATTAGGAGGAAAAGGAATTGGAGAGTTTAAAGGAGTTTATTAGGAGAAAGAGGAATTGGAGAGTAGGTATGGAGTTTGAGTTTTAAAATTGGTCAAGATAGTAAATTTAATTTTATGTGAATTTTAAAAATTCACAATAAGAAAAGCTGGGGGAAAATATTGATCATTAGGAATTAACTCAATCAGCTTTTTTTATGTGTCTTTTCAAAACCTCTTTAGAATTGTACCCAAGAATCCTCAGCTCTTCTTCGAAAATATTCTGGCACTTAGTTGTCCCATAGTGGAAAGTAGACCAGTTTCAAGTTAATAAACCTGAATGAAAACTCAACCCTACCACTTAATAATGATGAAGAGCATTCATATTTATTTGTCTGAAATATATATTTATCTTTACAAAATTATTGAGAATTAAACATAATATCTCTTTTTCCTAACTATGAGTGTCTGCTACAAATGTGTCTTAAGTGAAAATTGCCATGATGCAAAGTTCACAGCCATTCCAAAATGCAAGTTTGAGGGCAATCCTTTAAAGCTTTGTCAAATTTCCTAAATAAAAAAAAAAAAAAAAGGTGTTTGTACGACATATAGTACAAGTGAGTCAGAATTGGAAAAATAGACGTGTTTTGTGCTTTCACGTTTCTTGTCTTCTGAATGCTCTGAGAATGTAGTAGTCAGAAATTGACTTACAGTAACTTCTTATACTACACATTACGTGTCCCCTCCAGAGTACATAAACGTATTGTCCAGTCACTGGGGGCAAATCGATCTCTGCTTTCATAGGTTAGCACTACTAGTTTTGTGGCCTGAGATGCACATTCTGAGCCCATTTTCATATCTCTTGAACAGGAATAGTAATCCCTAACCAGAGAAGCTACTGAGAACACACCAAGCTAGTAGCAACCAATTTAACATTAAGTTTATTAAACTTTTATAACTTTTATTATTTTTTAAAAGGCATGCTGTGAATCAGTAAGAAAAAGGTGGAAATTCCATTGAAATGCAATAGATATTTCACAAAGTAATTTTAAACACAAAGAAATTATAACCAAATCAGAGTAAATTAAACCAATGGCAGTTTCTCCTTCTATATGATTGACAGTAATTGAATATTTGTCATTTTACATATTAGAAGACCATATCTAACAGCCATCCTAGAGCCACTTAAAATTAATAAATGTAAACAGTTGTGCAGGGCTTAGAGCCCACTACTCAGAGAAGATTTGGAGGTATTCTGGGTGACAAAAGAGCTTTGAGAATTTGTTCTCATTTATGCAATTCGCCAGACATTTTTGGGCAACTGATGTTATAGATGACCACACAAGAAAGAAACAAAGATCATCAGGAGGCATCTGCCTGGAAAGATGAAGGCAGAGAAGATGAACATGGTGTCTTTAACACTGAAGAGTATGCACTGAATAATATGTTCATTGAATCCCAAGGTGGGTTGGGGCAAATGAATTAGGAAGCCGTATTTACATGATGAGTTATAAACACTGAAGTCATTACTCCATAGTAGTTGTTAAGAGCTTACGCAGTAAAAATATAATATAAAATATAAATTTTACATGTGATAATAGTAAATACAACTGAAATTAAGGTGGTAATAGATAGGCTTTTCTAAGCTCACACATGCCCCAAGCTATAGAAAGAATATTTATTAAGCAGTTGCATATGGAACCTGAAATGGTAAAATTATCATTCTTTTTAGTTGAGAATTATTCTTTTTATTGTAGAATACAAAAGATAACCAAGAATTGCCCTCACAGTATGCAAACATGTTTCTGTTTGCCTTTCCGGCTCTGGAATCAAGGACTCTGAGCTCCTTTCTGGAGAAGCTTCATCTCTCTCCCTCTATGCTAGTGGTCCCTATTGATGATATTTGCAGAATAATATTTTGGATTCTCATAATTGGTAGCAATCCTAAGGTGAGAATGCTTCCATTCTTCACTTAAACCAAAGTCATAAACCACATAAAGCCATAGGAAACAAAGTTGAAAACGTTAAGGCCCTAACTGGTTATTTGATATGTGAAAAGCTTTGAATTCATCTATTGGTACACTGCTGTGGGTCCACTCCACTTACTCTTCCTCATTTAGTCAGTGAAAAAGGCCACTTTAGACAGAACCCAGTTCATTAGCAACCCAGAACAAGCACTTCAGTGACTGACCATGCTGGACTCCTGGTAGGAAGTGGTTTCTGATGTGTTTTTCATGTTCACTCAGAACACCTAAATGTGAGGTCTCTCCCTGACTCTCCTCCACCTCTCTATTCTCCTCAGGACTACTGGCTCTCTCTCCTTTACAAGCGCCTGATCGGCCCCAAAGTCTTGGCTGTGCATGTGGCTGGGCTCCAGCGGAAGCCAAGGCCAGGCCGAGTGATCCGGGACAAACTAAGGATTTATGCTCACTGCACAAACCACCACAAGTAAGTCTTCACAGAGAGGAAACAGAAAGCCACTGTGGCCCTCAGCCCCCATTTGGGATACCTTCAAGAAATATCTGTATTCATTATTCTTAGTTAAAAACTGCCTCTAGAATCACCATAGTCTACAGGTTTCAAATGACTTTTGATAAGTTGATTTTTCTCCAAGTCAATTCCCCTTCTCATATTTACAGGATCTGTTCATAAAAAGTTCATGAAGTACATGCTATTCATTCATTTGCTTATTCGTCCAATAAATTTTATTGGGCATTTTCTCTGTGCCAGTTGATATAATGCCCACAGGTTTTTTTCGGTGTGCATAAGCCTGAGCCAAGGTGAGTGGCCAAATCTCACCCTATGATCCACCAGTAGAGCTTGAGAAAATAAGCCTCCATTTCTAAGATGCATGCTGGTGAGCTACACCACGGGAAACCTAGCCCTAGACCAGATTGTCTCAAACTTGGGTCCCCAGAACTAAAGGAGTATCTCAAGGTTGTCATGCTAGCTTTAGAGCCATTTTCAGTATTTCAAAACTCTTCTTTGTTATTTCAAGTGTTAAGAGGCTAAATAAAATTTAAACTTCCTTTTTGGGGGGAATGCGGGTACTCATATGTATAACAATCCAATACGGTAACCTCATATTACCCTTCTCTTTTTGATCAGAAACGCTAGTTGTCATTAGAGTTGTCTTTAAAATAAACAGGAAAATTAATTACCAGTAAATAAAGTCTGTCAGATAAAAATTTTTTTAAACATTTAGACCATAAGGGAAAAACATAAAACTGGGCCTAAAGCAAAACCCAGCTGGCCAAGTATGTCTTTCTGACATCACTTCCTGTTTAAGGCAGAGTAAGCTGCCCTGGACAAGAGAATTCTTTCTCTTATTGCAGAGAAAAACTTCAGGGCAAGGACAGGTAGCCTCCTGCTAGACCTCAGTTCCTGAGCCTATCAGGACTGATCAAGTGGAGGGGAAGCACAAAGAGCTGCCATGGTCAGATTACACCAGATGCTACTTCTCTGTCCTTGATGAGACAGGAGCCAAGCCAGTTAATTCCTCATGGTGAGCTATTTCAAAGAAGCACTCTGAGCAGAGGGGGTTGGGGGCAGTTGTCGTGCCTATAGATACAAGTGCCTATTGTAGGTGAGGGGAGGCTGTTTGGGCAGAGGCCAGAGGCTTTCAACATCCCTTTTGCTTAGCAGGAAGCTCCATCCCATACCTGACAGAGAGTGACTGCTTTTTATGGCCTTGGCCTGAAGTTATCTGATCATCACACAAGGCAGCATTGTATTCCTTGTCTCTGCCTATCCCTGAGGTCACCACCCAGAGGTGGACCCCCAGCCTCAAGAGAGAAAAATTGCTCCTGGCACCTTCTGTCCCTGTTGGAAAACACACCAGTCTGTGGCCTTTGTACTACTGGTCTGAAGACACAGGGGAAAACTGTCAGTAGCCTTATGGATTGAGTAGGATTTGCATGTCCTCACAGAGGGCTCCTCACATGGTCTCAAGTCAAATGTTCATTCCGGTGTTCTTTGACATTCTCATGGAAGTTGTTACTAATATTCTTGGGATGCCATGAACCCAGGGCCAGTGTCTTGTTCATTTTTATAAACTTGGTGTTGAATATAGTACTGGCATGAAAAGGGTCTTATAAATATTTGACAGATGAAAGAATGACTGAGCAAATGTAGAAATAAGGCTTTGAGATATTACTGCTGGTTGATGGCTCTTTCCCCTGAGGTGTCACCACATCGGCCAGAGAAGGTGGTGTGGTAGAATGGTTAGGAGTTCTACCATTCAGTACCATGAGATCAAACAAGTGAGTAAAATCATCAGGATTTGGACACTCTCTCTACATCACCAGCTGTCCTCCACTTTCTATGGGAAGTCACTGCAGAACCTCTCTGGGGAAGTGGTGCCATGGGGTCTCTATCAATACCTCTTCCACTCCCTGTTAAAAAGAAGGAAAAAAAAGACTTTCATAATCCATGTTACACATGACCCTAGGGATAAAAAACATGAGGCAAAGGTCTTCTTGTTTCTGTTAGATCCATAAGGAAAGACCACAGAGGACTCACTGATCCACTGAGGTTGCAAGTCTCCTCTCTGTGATGAGTGCAGGTGCCTGGAGAGGTAGACATGCAGATAGAAGAAGTGTCTGCTCTCCTCTCTGGGAAGCCATGTGTCCTGTTTGTGCCCCCATATCCATCTTCCACAATCATTATAAGGAAGCTCTACTGATTCATTTAGTTCAAGTATAGCCAAAAAAAAAAAAAAAAAAAAAAACCAAAGTCACAGAATTATCCCAAAGTGAGCATGTTGCTTTCATGTAAATCAGCCTTGACCAGTACTCTGAAAATAAATGTCCTGGGACAAAACAGTGATTGGTTGAGAAAGTTAAACTTACTAGTAAAACAATCCAAAGAAAGTGCCTATTAAAACAATTCCTGCACTCCAGGGTGTATTGGACACTTGCTCTGTGACAAGCATCCTGCCAGATATTTTCATTTACATTATCTTCTTGAGTTTTTAGGGTTCTGTGGTATCACCCTAGTATGTGAATAACAGCATTAATGATGCAAAGAGAATTCTGAAAAGTCATTTGGCCCAGTGTGCTTTTGAACACAGGAGTCCTTTTGTCTCCCTGAAAGTCAGACATACAACACTGACCTTGACACCTCACCACCTCTGAAGGAAGCCTCTTGCATTGAGGATCATTTCTGACCTAGCAGAACCTTGTCTCATAATTGATTTAGGGAACAGTGTTGCTCATATCAACACCAGCAGGTGCTTTCTGCTTTCTGTTCTGGAATTAACAAATTAGAACACAGGCAGAATGTCAGATCTTGTTCAGAGAACAATAAAGGGAAATCTTTTCATGAGCCATTCTGCTGAGACAATGTATGTTTCTGGGCTGGAACTGAAGTCTTTAGCCAAATTTAGAACCAGTTGGAACTTGGTGGATGTTGAAGCAAACTTGAGCCTTTTGGGGTTCAAGTTCGTTTATTATTGGCAAAACACAACTTCCTGTTTTTCAGAAGAAATTTTTTTAAAGGCTCATAAAAAAAGGTTCCTGAGGCTTCTTGGACATCAAATGACTGTTACAAAACAATATTTTGATGAGTTAAGTGTAAATGAATCAGAAACATGTGGATTAAATTTCCCTTAAAATACACAGGGGCTTTGAAATTAAGGGGAAAAATGTTTGGCAAAACAGGCCTGACTTTTACCGAACCCAAAACCTTTGAATTAGATTTGTAGACAATGGACCAACCCAGTTTTTAAGCACATTGCCTTTCACTGGGAATGACCATGGACTGCAGAGCATCATCCTCTCTTCCTTTTCCCAGACTCCCAGCTTCACTGGAGATGTTTCTAGAACACAACTGTTTTCTATCTGGAACTCAAGATGCACTTCCCATATGACATCTCCCACCTCTTACTTTCAAGATATTCTGAATACAGCCTCCCTTCCCTGACTCACTTCCCCCTCCTCCCATGGTAACACAGAGAAGATGTCAGGCAGGAAAGGCACAGCTAGAAAAAGATGAACTCCAGATACATGGATTGGCTGCTGGAGAAAAGTTTCACCATAAATGAGACATGGAGCAACAGAGATGTCTATAGAGATAGTTTCTCTCCAGAAAAGGGCATTTACTAAGAAAACCAAAAGCCACCTGGACCTGACAACATTAGGAGTCAAAAATGACCTGTTGACCAAGCCTTCAGACACCATTTTCTTAAGAAACAGATACTCTCCAGGGTTAGTTTTCTACAGCAAAGAATATGTATTCTTCAAGAATCTGGATTCTCCGCACATACTGTCAGGTTGATGCTGTAATCCCCAGCCAAGGATGTGTCTTTGTAGCCAGATGCCCTCTGCTTCATGCCCTTGCCCATCCCCCAAGCAGGGTGAGGGATGGCTGAGGCAGTGCCAATTCCTACCTGAGGAGGCTCCATGAGTTCTGTGAGAGCCTGTGCTCTAGTTAGTCCCTGGGCTGTACTGGTTTGTCTTCCCCAGGGGAACTATGTAAATGGAAATGAGACCATTGCCAAGCAGCTTGAAAAGACAGCTTTCCCTGCAACAATGCTGTGATTTCAGGTCTCCCTCCCACCCACCACTTCCCCACATTCCCACCCTTCTCTCTGAAGTCTCCAAGGGCTCGTTCTGCCCCAGCTCTGCAGAGGAGAAACTCATAAATGCAAGCATGTGGCTCTCTCCAACTCCAGTGCTGGCTTTTGAGAGTATTTTTTGATAGTTTGCAAAAGGGGATTACTGCAATCTGGCAAAACTGGTACCCACTCATGCCTATTTTGCTCAAACTCTAAAGCTCAGAGCACCTGCGGTTAATGATGTCTTCCTCAAGTTTACATGGAGCTAAGCTAAGCTGGAAGCCCACCAGTGGAATCTAGTTGGTATTCTTCTTTAGTGATGGTCAGCCCCAACACAGGCCACCAACATCTTTCTTTAGAGTGTGGCACAAGTCTGCTCACATTATTGATAGTCTCTTCTAACTCATAATAGCTACAAAAGCTAGTACATGTGCCACAGAGGATTGGGAGAGACTGGCGGAGGAGGGACTATGTAGGAGAATTGTTTAATAGTTTATCAGAGAATAAATGCAGGCATCCAAAAAGCCTTGAACACAATAATGTACCCTTCTACGAATGCGAAAAGGATCATCTGATGCACAACCAGTGGAATATTCTGGGAGTTCTCTCATAACTTTAAATGGAGTGTTCTAAGTAAGTGTAAGTGTCTGGCACACAAATGACAGAGGCCAGGAGCAGATCTCAGATCAGCAAACTTCTCTTCATTCAGCAACAGGGTCCATCAGACAAACACCCAGACAAACACCCGATGTGCCTCATTTTCAAGGATAAAATGGCTGCTGGCCACAAGGTTCTGGGCTTTAGATACAGCCTTAGCAGAGCCAGGCCGTGGGAGGAGTTAATTACTTTTGAAGGGCAGGGGGCAAGGCCAGGTCATGGGAGGAGTTTTGGTGGCAGGATCACTTAGGCCCAGGCAGGAAGACAGGTAGGTAACCATATCCTTAAGTGAGAGGTTCCCAAACCCAAATCATTAACCAAATATCTCAGAAAGAATTTTTAAAATACAGGTTCCCAGGCATAAAGCCTAAATGAATTGAATCAGAATCTCTAGGGAATAGCCTTGGAATCTGTAAGTCTTTTAAAAATTCCCAGTTATCATACTGACCTGCCCTTGGCTGCTTAACTCTTAATTAGCACCTTTAGAAGCAGAGATGAATGACCCAGGGATCCAGGGGTGCTGTGTCTGCAAGGAACAATGTTTTCCTCTGGGAAAAGTTGACTTAGAGTTTCTCTGAACTCCTTTTTTGAAGATGGGGCTGGGTCATTTTTCCTGTTTCCTCTCATTAACCCATCCAGATGGGGCCCTAAGGGACCCCTGAGAAGCAAGGCTTTTTAAAAAATTTTTCTGCAGAGAGAAGGAAATCATTACAGTTTTGTCAATGCATTGTGGAAAGTTCTTACACATAAGCATATAGTTCTCTTAGACTTCTGGACATCCTGTGCTGGTTTAAAAGAATTCCAAAATGGCAAATAGTTTATAATCTTGGGTCAGGTAAAATAGTAAAAGCAGGAGTCAAAAAAAATAAATAAATTCAACTATACAAAGTTTCTTAACTTTCAAGTATCAGAATACAATGTAAACAAAATGAAATGCTCAAAGAAAACTGGATTAACTTTTGCAGTATACTTGTATACAAAAGTTTGCTTTATTTAATAAGTACATAGTTTTTATAAATGAATAGAAAATGTGCAAAAGACATGAATAGGCAGTTTACAAAAGAAGAAAGGAGATGGCAAATGGGCAAATGAAGAAATGTTCCACCTCAGTATGAATTGGAAAAATACAAATTACTATAACATCGAGATCCCGTTTTTACCTCTCAGGTTGACAAGGGTATTTTAAAAGGTTAATATCTGATACTCTTAAAATATGAAGAAATGGGTGCTCTCATACAGAGCCTGGAAAAAGCAAATGGTTGCAAAATTTCCAGAGAGTTAATATTACCAAAATGTGTGTATCCGTCAGGATAAGTGAGGTTATGCTGTGATAACAAAGGACCCCCAAAATCTTTCAATAAGGATGATTATTTCCTATTCATACTATTTGTCCATCATGGCTCCACTGTAGCACTGTTTTGCATAATCTTTATTCCAAGGCACAGCCTCTGTCAAAACATTGTTAGTCTTCTGGCAGAGAAAAAATTAAGGGAAAAACATAGACTGGTTCCTAAAGCTTCTGCCCAGAGGTTTTAGCATGTCCACTCACATTTCACTGGACAAGGCAAATCATGTGATCACTTTGAGGTTCAGCACAGCAAGGACATAAAATCTTCTCATGGGAAGGGCACCACTGGAAATAAACTGGAACTTGGTGGCAAAACATACAATGTACTTTCCCTTGGCCTAATATTACAACTTCTATGACATTTATGTATTGAAAATAATAATGATGTCCAAAAAGCTTATGTACAATGAAGGTTTTCATGACATAATTTATAATGGCAAGAAAATTGAAAACAACATAAGTCCACAAAAGTAGGGGATTAGCTAAATAAATGATGTTACATTTCTATGGTTGAAAATTTACAAGTAGGAGAATACATAATAGCATGAGAACATGTTTAAGATTTTTGTTAACTGAAAAAAGCTGTGTGAATAATGTGATCCCAATTACATAAAAACTGAATAATATATTTATATGTGTCAATGTACTTAATTTTTCACACTCAAAAAATGCTGGAAGAATATTTTCCAAAATGTTATCATATCTCAAGATTATATGACTATAGGGAGTTTTCTTTTTCTTCATTGTGTTTCTCTATATTTTTCTATGTTTGTTTGTTTGCAATAATCATGTTTTACTTCCATACTAAGGAAACATATATATTTCTATATATGTATTTCTATGTATAATTGTTTTCTAAAATCATTACAAAACATTTGGAAAAAGAAAAAAACAAGAAATGTGGTAGGGAGCAGATATCTTCTCAGAAAAGCACAATATCAAGGCCTTCCTTCCTTGAAGGTCTGTTGTGACTAAAAGCCATAAAGCATACTTTTCTGGGGTGGCCCTGTTTTGTGTAGCATATAAATTATTTAGGAGCATCTAACTGACCACTTCATTTCCATCTTTTCCCTTTTGTCTTTCTGGATCTCAGCCACAACTATGTTCGTGGCTCCATCACACTGTTTATTATCAACCTGCATCGATCAAGAAAGAAAATCAAACTGGCTGGAACTCTCAGGGACAAGCTTGTGCACCAGTATCTGCTGCAGCCCTATGGGCAGGAGGGCCTGAAGTCCAAGTAAGTGCCAACCTGGAAACAGCTTAGGAGCAAGTATGGCAGGAGCTGAGTGGGAAGGAAGCTGGAGTCAACCTTTTGCTGATGGTACTAGTTCACTCTGGGGCTTAGTGGGATAGAGTAGCACAAAGAGTGGTCTGGAGTCAGAAGACTGCTGATTCCCTTCAGTGGCCTGGGTCAAGCTCCTCTCTGTCTCTAGGTTTAGTAAAGTTGAGGCAAGTGGTGGACAAAATATTTATCCACGAGGATATTCTTGAAATTTGAGCAAGGCAATTCTTTATCATTCCAGGTTATCACACTGCCAGCTACTTAGCATCCTTGGCACCTGCCCACTAAATGCCAGTGGTGCCCCTGGTCATGTGACCACCCAAAGTCCTGGTAGTTTATTGCAATGCCCACCTCCAGCTGTAATATTCTCTAATGTTATGACTCCTTTTCATCATCATCTACAAACTTCATGAGGGTTAAAGAAAGAAGCACTGGAAAAGAGGTCAAAAGTTCTGTCCCTAACTTTATAACTTTGGGCACATCACTGCTTAATCTCAGTTTCTCCATCTGAACAATGGAGATTATATATAATATAATATATGTATATATATTATATAGCAGGGAGATTACATTCTGGAGACTCTGTGGCCCTTTCAAACTATAAATATAAGATTCCACGATGCTTCCTACCTCCCTCAGTCTCTACTACAGAATATTGACAACACTACTCTACCAACAGAAAGCAGCTGTCCAACACAGGGAGAAGGACCTGGTCAAGGGCAAGGCCACCCCTAGCTCCCCAAGCAAGGCCTCTCAGGAAAGTCATGGGATGCTCTGCAGACTGGGGGCGTTCCTGTTCCATTTTTAATGTTTACCAAGTTTAATAAAGCTGTAAACTTGGAGCAGGTGGCTTGCACTCCCACAGCTGCCCACAAATATTTGTGCTATAATTGTTCACTGTTTCACTGCAACCTTGGTGGCTTGCATTTGGCTTCCAACTGTATGCGCAATGGGAACAAAACACAATCTGGGAAGTCACTTACTGAGTCTCTTTAGCCCACCCCAGATCTGTGTTTTCACATCCTGGCTTTTTCCCCTGGTTGCATGTCCATGGCTTCTACTTTTCCTTCTTCCCAATCCTACCACATCAGTAGGACTCCCGAGTATTTAGTCCCTTCTCTCTCAACTTCCCAGTAGTTCATGACTGGCATGCTGAATTCCCAACCCGTATCCTAGGCACGAGACCCAGTTTTAGTCCCAGTTTTACCACAAAATAATTGTATGACCTGGGCAAATCCTAATTTCTTGGCCTCAGTTTCCACATCTCCAAAATTCAAAGATTACTATATAGTTGGAAAGGTCCCTTGTAATCCTAAAACTCTCATCCTGGGTCTGATTTTTCTGAGGGCTATAATGCATTAAAGTTTCCTGCTACCATTCAATAATGACCCACAAAGCCATTTCTGGCAGAAAGACTGACTCATCCGCAGTGATTATAACAGGTTAAGGCCGCCTGAAACCAAAGAGCTTAGGAACTGAGCCTGCCCTGTGTTAGGAAGACCATGTACACTATATGGAGGCAACTGGCCAAGTGTTTCCATCTAACAGGCCAAGTTGTCAATCCCTGCTCTGCACAAAGCAAATTATATAATCTCTATAAGCCTCAGTTTCCTCTCACGTGGAACAGAATAAATGAGGTAATCTGTGTAAAGTTCCTGACACCTAGTAAATGCTCAATAGATGTCCACTGCCTTCTTTTTCCTCAACTCAGAACTCTAGCCTGTTGAAAAGGGGAAAGGGTTGCCCTCTCTGAAAATGTTCTTCAAAAAACAATCATCTCATATTTTTAAGGTACGCGTTCACATGATATTTGTCAAGATTGTGGTTAAAAAGACCTGCTGAGAATAAAACCAAGGGGAGATCATGGTCACAGGGCAGCATCTTTTATGAGCTTATTTCCCTACCAACCAAGGGTACCGGCCTCCGACCTGTTTACCTCGTTCCTATGCCCCTGCCTCTGAGATTATTCCCCTGAGGTTTGAACCTGGCATACCTTGACCCTGTCCAGCCTATACCTGCCCTTAAGAGCGACTGAAGTGACTGACTCTCTCTGGCTAATGATGTGCAGGGGGTTTGCATTTTGCTGTCCTGTATTTCACCTTGTCAGCATATCAGGGAGAAGCTGTGTTGTTCCAACTTTTTTAAGAATGTAGGAAAGGGACAAGGACAGGGAAAGATTTCATTTTAGAAAGATCCTGAAGAAGAACTTGGCAACACCTACTGAGATGATGTCATATGATGTCATATGATTGGGAAAAAATGAATCTGGAGTCAGAAGGGCTGGGTCTGAATCCAGTTACTGCCATTTTTCTGTGTAATCAACCTTCAGTTCCTTTAGTCAAATAGGATTATTGTGAGAATCAAATTAGAAGACATGGGTGAAATAAAGCCTGCTCCAAATGTAAATCCTGCACACTGTACATACACATACACCTACAAACATAAATACAGATACACACATATGATTTTTTTGTAGTTGTAGGTGGACAGAATGCCTTTATTTTGTTTATTTTTATATGGTGCTAAGGATCGAACCCAGTGCCTCACACTGGCTAAGCAAGCACTCTGCCACTGAGCTATAGCTCCAGCCCCACACGATTTTATAGATGTTGTATTTGAGAGTTTGGAATCAAATGTAAAGAGAATCGGATTCCAGACTGATCTTACCCCTTATTCATTGTGAAACTTGAGTCCTAAACTCACATCTCTAAATCTGTTCCTCTCCTACAAACTACTAACATATCACTTCTCCTATTCTAGAATGCAGTGGCTTGACCCTGTGCTGTGCCATCTTGGACTGTAAGCTTCTGGGGAGACTGTCAAGTGCATGTCCAACACCACATCTAGTGTTCTGCTCAGTAACTACTGAAGAGCAGGAGCCTTCAGTGGCTCTGGCTGGGGATCTCTAGAAAAGGTGTGATCTCAATGAAACAGACTATGCAGAGAAGAAAGAAAGGAAAGGAGACAAAGTGGTTTCAGTCTTGGGTGTCTCTTGCTTTGATAAGCCTCTGGGGCCAAACTCTTTGTTCTACATCTGCTAGTTCCTTGCTACATCCTGAAGCCACATTACTTCAGAAGTGGATGGAAAGTTCTGGGAGTGAGGAAACCTATAATTGCTCCTATCTGGAGGCACCAGGAAAAGGATATATACCAAAGCAGTGCCCTATTCAAGCCACCAGTTAGTCATTTTGGACTGGAATTTCAGAAGCAGGAAAATGCCTGAAAATGTTTTTGATTGGTTGAGGTAAAGTGATTCTCATTTTCTTAGAATTGTCATCCAGGCTGTAAAGATTTGAAGTCTCTGAAAAGGTTTCTACATGTGAACTCAGAACTGAGGTATGTCAGCTATCCCACAGGAAGCACCCTGGGCCACTAATCAGACACAGGCTAGGCATCTGGGTTCACAAAGAAGGTCCCTGCTTCCTGTCTCAGTAGTGAGCCAATCCTAAGACCTCACACACAAGTCTCAACTCCTTTCATTTTTCTCCTTCTAGGAACCAGATAGAAGGTGGGTGCTCTCTACCCTAGAGGATAGAGGTTTTAGAAACTGCAATAATGTATGCAAGAGAAGGGTATTCTGCATCTGGAACACATATTTGTCAAGGAATGGCTGAAGGAAATGGGGATATTTTGTTCCAAGAAGAAAAGTAAGGTGAATCGTAAGGACTTTTTTCAGATACTCACAGGACTGCCAAGCAAAAGTAAACAGATTTGGCCTAGAATACTCCAAAATGGCATAAAAACAAGGAGTTCAATTTAAAAGAGAGATTCCACCTAAAGATGAGCTCATTTTCCAAAGGCTCACCTAGTCTGACCGAGAGCAGGATAGGATTTCAGGAGGTGACAAGGACGGCAGCATCCCCAGAGGTGCTCTGACTCCTTGCTGGGTGGGACGCTGGGTAGGAGTGCCACTCCCTTCCAGCTCTAATTCTATAATCTTCTCTTCTATTCCCCTCTACGCCTGCTCCCAGAGGAGTGGTCTGTATGGTCACCAGCAAAGGAGCTTCTTCAAGCCACTAAAGGACCACCCAAAGAGATTGTGCTACAAGAGCAAATTGTAGTAATATCTGGCTAATTGTTTTTCCAGAAAATCCCCAACTGTGAGTTCCTCCCTGGCCATGTTCCCTGTTTCTCACCTTTCTGGAAGATGGACCCATTTGCACCAGGACAGTTGTTTCATTCTGGATGAGTCAGAGGAGAGGAGCACCTTTGGGGCAGTTATACCACATACAAAAGAGAAAATCTGCCCATGGCTTCCTGTGATCACAAATCAAGAAACATTATCGTCTAGGGAATCAGTTCTATCTGAGACATAAATATCCTCTATGTCTTTCAACAACCAGAAGCAATATGAAGCTGTGCGCCCCCCCCCAAAAAGCCAACTTACATCCAAAAATAATAGGGCTCACTTTTTCAGGGAAAAGTCAAACCCAGAAAAGGTGGTAGGTCAGATCCTAGGGTTCTTCCCTGTGTGTCTTGCCCAATCCCATTTGGAGGGAAAAATAATCCAAAAAATAGGGTAAAAAGGAAACAATGTTTATTACATTAGCTGTTCTAATACCTGACCTTAGCAGGTGAAATGACATTTGAAGCAAAAAGACATTTTGAGGTAATTTGGTTTATTCCCCTGCCCTCAGACAACCTGTGACAAGCCATCTGGACCAGAGGATGCTCCTTGTGTAGAGACCTCTGGGAAGGGAGTGGCCACAATTTCATATAACAACCCAGGGGCCTACTATCCCTATGACTGTGACTTTATGGATACTAACTTTGATAGTCAGTATCTCACTGAACCGTCTAAACAACGTCATGAAGTGTGTAGAATAACTCCTGCCTCCCTTCCAGTTAAAGAAACTCAGTCTTAGACCATTAAGTGACATATTCAAGCATCCAGTTCTCCTCACTTCTAATCCAGAGCACTTTCTTCAACAGTGTGTTACTCCAGCAGTCCAGTAACAAAATTATAATTACAGAGGACACATACAGTGTGGATAACTGAACTCTGTCACCACGCTGTACGGGTTCATTTTTTGTAAACTCTTTGTAGAATGAACACATCGGAAGAGTATAAGATTGCCTAGCAGTTCTCTCCTCCGGGCTAATTCATTCTAGTTCCATTAACTTTTCTTCTCAGGTCCTGGTTTCTGACCTTTCTTAGAAGTTCTCTGAGCTGCTTCTAAAACTATCTCCCAGTGATGGAATTCTAATACAAGTAATTTTTTCTTCAGCACAACTGGGGAAGTCCCTTCTGTTTCTTCTATTCTCTTAGACAAAGGGATTATTAAATACCAGGACTCACTGTAAAACAGTTTAATATGAGGTCCATAAAAATCAATCTCAGTGTATTATACTCCAACCCCATACTCACAGGTACTGCCAGCTCCCCTACACCTGTTGGAACCCACCCTCAGAGGTATATTTCTGAGAGAAAGACACCCATAGGGGAGGCTTTGTAGGGAAACTAGAAACTATATATCTTCATCCATTTCAGTTTTTATTGAGATCCTGAGCTAGACATAGTTTGTTTTCTTTCAGCAATCTAACTTGCAGTGATAGTTATTCTGACTACAATTTTAAAAAGATCAGTGATCTTATAACTCTAAGTGCTCAGGAATTATAAGTAGAAAAATTGGGAGAAATGTCTGAATGTCAAGTTCAATGTGAATGCTCCAGATCAGTATGTCCTTTGATATTCCTAATGCTAGACCACACCATCACCTGATCTGTAAGAGCTATTTAATGTGTAGTGTTGAGGGGTGAGGCTGGGGGAGTGGACTCTGAGGTCCCTACCTTCAAAGAACTTATCCCTATTATTAGAAACAAACACCTAACAGGAAGCAGCTTGTGGGTGGTGCCATAACAGAGGTGCAGAATTTCTGCTTTGGGGCTAATAGGTTCCATATTAATGCTTAAACTTGCTACCTGCTTGAGCCTCTTCTTCAGCCACCATGAGTTTAGCTGAAAGACTCTCAAGGCCTCAAGGAACCCAGCGCCTATTCTGTGAAGAAATGAACATTTTCTTTTTCTTCTTTTTCCACATACTGCTCATTTTTTCCATGTCTCTGAGATATGTAACTTTTGCTTTGATTTCATCCTCATTAAATTCTATATCAAAGAAAAACATTGGCATCTAACTACATGCCATTAGAGAGGTGTCATGTGATGTTAGCCAAACAGAATGGTTCTGAAAATACTCAAGTAATTCCCAGGTGCTAAAACTAAAAATATCTTTGTGTCTCCGTTGGAACAGGGATATTATGATATTTCATTTCTGGATTCAAAACTTGGCCATTGTGAAAAGTCCTGAGAGCTGAACTGGTCACCACCTGACCCACTACAATCTCTCACTAATAAGAGGAAGCACCATCTTTCATTTTTGGACATGGACAGACCTGGCAAAAAAGCTTGGCCATTAGTCCATTTATTTCTGCAGATCCAAGACATCTACGTGCCTGCATTCTGTACTGCTGGTAGTAGTTGGTATCTGGATCATTTGAACCGTGGTCAACCAGATGTCCTCCCTGCAGGTTTCCATTATCTTCACTTGTCTGGGATCATTCAAATGGGTTTCTTTTAAAAATAGACCTATTAAAGTTCTTTAGTTGTTAAAAGACAGCTTTCTAGAGGAAAAAATTTCAAAGGATGCCCACAGGTCAAGATGTTTCTTCTACAATGTCTCTGCCAGAAAGCCTTTCAGCTTCTGTTTGATGTTTCTGAGCCGGCCCACTTTAGGACTAGACAGCTCTGATTGTAGGGAAGGTCTTCCTTACATAAGGCCAAAGGGTGTTTTCTTGCCATTTCTACCCCTCCTTTAGAAAAACTAAGCAGAGTAAATCTATCTGTTCTTTATAACAAGTTTTCACCATGTCTCCCCGTAGAGTGCTAGTCTCCATGCTAACTGCTTCAAGATCTTGCAACCATTCCTCACATGGTCTAGTTTCCAGCCTACTCACCTTGGATTCCTGATCACCCTGGAATCCATCACATTATAGGATCTTATCTCACAGGATTAAGATTTCAATTGGTTTACCTCAGCCAGGCTAGGTTGAAAAGGTCAGAGAATGAATAGGAAATGTAGACATTTTCGTATAATTCACCTCACCAACACAGTAGAGAAACATTTTAACATCTCTGCCAACTTCATAGTGAAGAATGGTATTCTTATTTTAATTTATATTCTTGGGTATTTTCGAGGTTAAAAGTTTTTTCATGTCCATTGGTATTGTTTTGCTTTTATGAATTTTCTATGCCCTTTGCTTATTTTTCTGTGGGAGTGTTAGTGTGTTTTATTAATGACCTGTAATTTTGACTGTTATCAGGTGATTTTCCCCTTTGATATCTATTATTTGTATTGAAATGATTTTTCCAGGATTTTATTTGCTCTTTTTCCAACTATTTTATTTTTTGGTTATCATCTTGACATAAAAAAGGTGTTCCTTTGAGCAGGGGATGTAGCTCAGCATTAGAGCACTTACCTAAGTTGTATGAGGCCCTGAGTTCGATCCCCAGAACTGAAAAGAAAAAAACAAAAAAAAAATTTTTAATAGTTAAATCTATTTATCTTTTGCTTTGTGGTTTCTTCCATTCCACTTATATGTGTATGCATTTATATTCCTGAAATCAGATAAATATGCATCTCTCTCTCTTTTTTTAGTTTCTTTTTGTTTCATTTTTTATATCTGTCTCTTTTATCTATTTGGAATTTGTTTGATGTACAGTTAAGAGGTAAGGCACCTCAATAGTTCAATAGTAGTGATGTTCAAGCTGAGAGTGTGTGAAGACACCTAATAACCCACGCAGGGCTTCAGGTATTGGTTTTAAAATATCAGGAAAAATAAGAGAATCCTTTATTAAAAAGCAAGGCTTAGATTAAAGACTTCTTTTACCTTAAGAGAAAAAAGCCCTGCTGGGGCAGATGCAACCATGTCAGCTGCAGCCCTTTTGAAAGGTCATTCAGAGCCCTCTGGAAGAAAGACAAGCCTCACAGACGGGAGAGCACTGAATGGCAAGAAAAGACCAGGAGATTTACGAGCTGGCTGTGAGTGAACAGGAAAGTGGTACTTACTCTAAACACTAACATCCAAGTTCGTGTTCCAGTTCAGAGAGCCTGAAATAGACACTATAAAAAGCAGGAATATAAATATATGTGAGCATATATATTTCTAAAAAATGCTTACACTTAAGGTTCTGAGGCAGTCTGTAGGAAAAAAAGAGAAGTAAATATGTAAAGAAATGATCCTTAAAAATCTTCAGATAATGCAAGCTTACTCATTGGAACTTAGAGGAGTCCAGATCTTTTTAACTCTGCTAATTTGGGGGTGTTTTGTGCTCACAGCTAGTGGTTATAACAGTGTATATGATGTTATCTAAGTAAATAACTATATGCATATCTGGAAAACACAGCGAGGGTGCCAAGGGATACATTCTTCTCTGCCTAAAGAAATCTTGAACCACTCTCTATACACTCTGTGACACATCCTAGGATTTGGGAAAAATCTAAGAGGATTTTATAGAACTTGCCTGTCCAGAAAGAAAAGTTTTTATTTTCAGTGTTAAAGAAACTCAGTTTGTTATCAATGCTAATGCTCCCTCTGACTGGGTTCTTAATTCACCCTGTGAAGTGCTGCCACATATTTCCCTGGTACATGTTGAGCAAATTCATCTCACTAGTGTGTGTTGTGGGGGGGATTAAATGAAGCAGTTCTACTACAACAGCAAAAATTCTCACTTCAGTCTATTCAACCAAAAAACAAAACAACAACAAAAAAACCCTTGTCTTCAAAAAGTCACATCTTTCTTCTGGGTTAAAAAATGAGGCCCCCTAATCTGGTACTCTGAAAGAGTAAGTAAAGCACTTTTTCTTCAAAATAAATTCAGAAGGTAATGGTTAGAAAGTTATTTGATTTCCTTCCATCCCCAGCTGCAAATATATTCCCACCCCTTCTTCCACCAGTGCTACTCAACCTTGGCTGCACTTTGAATCACCTGGGGGCTTTAAAACCCCAATGCCCACGCTGTACCCCAGACCAATTAAACCAGAATCTCTGGGCTGGGACCCAGGCACCAATATTTCTTAAAGCTCCCTAGGTGATTCAAATATGTGGCGAAGGTCAAGAACCACTGTCCCTCTATAAACTGCTGGAACAAGGTCCCAGATGATTTGCATCTTTGATTTCCCCCAGATTTTGTTCTTCATTCAGGCACCAAGCCATTTTGCCAAAGGTGTGAACATGCCATGAACCCCTAGAGTTTTCTATGGCTGAGTGGAAGGATAAGTGTTGGCTTCCCAGAGGTTTTATTGTTTGTGTTGTTTTAACTTCCAGATTAGTAATGTGCAGATCACTGTGCAGATTAGAAGATTATAAAATGCTTTTATATTTTACAGAGACTTAACATCTTAAACCAAGATGTTTAGGAATTCAGAGTTTTCATTCTTTTTTTTTTTTTTTTTTTGAGTTTTCCATTTGTTCTCAGCCCCAGAATATATTTTCTTCTAGCTCGCTCCACCAGCTGGAAGCTCTCTGCATAGCTGTCCGTCAAAGTTGTGGTCTCTTATCCTCAACCTCCACTCACTTGGGGACCCTCTTTAGAGGCAGGATTTCCCTTCTGTCCCAGATGACCCAGATAAACACTGGCAAATAAGCATTTTAGGGCACAGCTAACATGTTTCTGCACGATTAATTCTCAACTGAGGGGTAGGGAAGCAGAAAATGTAAGCAGTTCTTGGGGACTGAGAAATGGCCCTTGTCTTCTTTCTCTGCACCTTCCAGAAGCTTTGGTTTGGTGGTGGACAAATGCAAGCCTCAAGGAAGTACAAAGTTCTGATGCAGCTCATCCCTATAGCAAGGCCTGGGCCCCAACCAATGTTTCTTTGGCTGCCAGGGCAGGATGTGGCTCATTCCAGACAGGAGGCCTGGAGCACAAAACTGTGGACCAACTGCCAAACATCAGCAATCACTTTGCAGACCACCCCTTCCTTGATAATCCTTGCAAGAATGGACCAGAGTCACCACACACTTTAATCTTTGATAGCTATGAACCCTGGAACAGAGCCGGTGCCACCTGAGACATCTTGTTTTTTACTTTGGAGGGTATACCAAAGCATATGATGTTATAGGGAACACTTTGTCAAAAGCCAATAACACAAATGTATTTATCTCCTTTAACTGATTGGAATAGGTATCCTGGGAGCCATGGCCATAGAGTAATGGAACTGGTTTGGGATGTAGCTTATGGACTACCTCATATGCTTTCATGTGGAAAATCTATTTGCACAATGTACACAAATCTTCCCTCCTCTCTTCACACCACCTGTAGACTGCCTATAAAGGAATGCTGCTTCCCCCACCCTGCCTCTTCCTGCTCCCTGCAAGTGGGGCTGGGGAAACCAGGTCCCTACCCACAGAAGGCACATTGACTCTTACCCCATGAGGGAGGGTAAGTACAGGAGACTGGGCACAAGGGAGGGAGAGACAAGTTCTGACTTGGGAATACCGCAAGTTCTCGGGGCTGAGGGCCCTGATGGAGCTGGAAGGATGCACCAGCTTCTAGGAAATGCTGTAGGGAAAATCATTTGAGGCAGTAGAATAAGCTTACTCCAGGTTTGGAAGTACACAAGTTCAAGGCTCATTTTGTCTTGGAGGTGAAAAATCATCTCATATGACGGGAATATAGGATGCTTTGTGGGGTGAGAAGAAAGGCCACAAAGATACACTGGGGCCAGACTGCTGAAGGCCTTGAAATTTGGGCTAAATTTGATTTTCCTTGTCTTCCAGCTTTTTGTGTAATGTTTATTATGGTGTGTTTGGCCATGCATCTGTGTGTTTTAGCGTTTTCTGTCTTAGAGAGCAAGGACTAAGTCTGTTATAATTGAATTTGTACAGCACAATGAAGAGTGGGATATGAGTAATGCCCCTTGAACACTGTTTGTGAATGTTGGTGATCATGGCACCAGTTCTTCACAATGGGAAGGGGACAGTTAACCACATACTAAAGTCTCCATGGTTTTTATAGCTGGTTCCGATTGTGTACTGTGGTTTGAGCATGATATGCCTTATGACATGGAGCTTTGAGATGGTTGCTGAATCAGATTTCTTCCCAAACTGCCCCCAGATGATTCCCTCATCTGTTGGGAGTTAACAATATCAGTATAAATCCAGGTTCCTTAACTAGGCTCTCATCTTGTCTGCCAAGTGTGCTAAGTTATTTTAAGCCATTAGAAGCACATGGTGGAATCCCATTATGGCTTGGACCATTATTACACAGACTTGGATAGAACACAGATCAAATCATGACCCCTAACCTAACTACATACAAGAAAAGCCTATATCCCTACAACTTGCCTATAAACCCCCCAACTCTGCTTAAACAAAGAAGTCCTAGTATTTTCTCTGGTCAATGATACAGAAGCTAGATCAAAACTCTTCATTATTTTGGTATGCCACTCAGGAGGTAGAATGCAGGGCATTTGATTTCATCAGCTCAAAATGTCGCAGTGGCCAGGAACTTTACATAGGGTTTGGGCCACTGGAGAGCCCCGGGGGCCCATGAAGCTTGCTTTCTTCCCTCTTAGAGCCTCCTTTCCTTAACAGTGGTAGGAGACTGGAATGTCTAGCCAGCCACATTCCCTAGAGTGAACTCAAGTGTTAATTGAACTAACTGTGGTAGGCAAGTAGGCAATGAGCCAAGTACTATTGAAAATTAAGAAAACCAGTCAGTCTGGCGGACAAAATGCCTCAAGCACACAGATAAAATAAGGCTGAGGTGGCCCTTAGCTGCAGATAATGTGCCCCTCTCTCTTTCACCTGGGCTACAAGATAGGCCCAGTGGAGGAGGTTACATCTGATGGCTCTGGAGGGAAGAATCGGCTTTTTGGTAGATTGTTATTGGCTTGAAGAGCAAAAAGTACATAGTACATACATAAAGGGTGTAATACTCCCCATGACCCTTGAGGAGGGGGAGCGAGAGGCTCACGAGCGTTTGCCCTAGCGGGGCCTGTGTCACCGGACTGTAGTCTTGAGCCAGTTCTCCTCAGCATGGTAGCAAAGGCTCATGGCAGTTTCAAATGAACTTCCTCCCTAAGCTGGCCCAGATGCGCAGCCTCTCCCAGGGCACAGCCGAGAAAGGAGCAAAGCCCCTCCGTCCTGAGACCTGGCTGGGCCCCCTCCGGGCTCTAACCTGCCCCTGACCCGAAGGAGAGCAGGGCAGCTGCACATACCAGCTTCCTAACTCAGCGAGGGGCCTCGAGGCTCGCGGGCCTGCAAAGCACAAACAGGTGCGGGCGTCGGCGGCGGGCCCCGGCCGGGAGAGCCTGGCGCGGAGTTTCGCCGACGCCGACTCCGCACCTGCGCCGGGACCCCCCTCTCGGCACCCAGGCCGGGAAGCAGGCACCCCGGCAGGATTACAGCCCGGCTTCCCATGTTTCCTTAGTTTTAGCCCCCATCCCAGGCAGGGCCCCTGCCAAATGGTCCGCAAGGAAGTTTTGGTTAGGATTTGATGGATACGGTGATTTGCTCCTCGGAGAGACCAAGCACAGGCACACTCCGGGCCTTCCCGGGACCGCAGCGAGCGCAGCAAGGACAGAAGGACCGCCTTCCAGTTTCCCGGGAGCCGCCGTGAAGGCGCGCTCTCCAGGCGCCGTTAAGTAGGACAAGAGTGACCTCTAGTGGCTCACAGGAAAGGGCACTGGCACTAGAGCAGGAACTAGGAGGGTGTGCAACCCCAGTCCTCTCCACACACACAGTTATTCATATTCTTCTTCATCCTGGGGTTGGTAACCAATCTACACCAGCATATTTTGTCTGGAATCTGAACTAAAATTCATTTTCTGGCCTTCTGGTCAGTGTCTTTTCCTTCTAGGTTGCAGTTCTTCTACCCACGTATTTATTTCCAGTACGTCTTTTATGAATTCCCACTGTGTGAGTGGGTGGACAAGAGATTGAAGGGAAGACAGTCACTTGCTCTCCTACCTAGAGGACAGTCTGTCAAGCAGACATGATATTGGTGATGGGTGCTGAGGCCCAAGAAGTACTGGGTAATAGGAGAACACTCTGGAAGAGCACTTAGTCCTGACCTGAAGGACAATTAAGAGACAGCTAGGAAAAGGGAGCTGGGGCACAGTGGCAGAGTATGGAGGAGGTTCAGGAAAGTGGGAACAACTCAGACAAAACCCCGATATTAGAGACTCTGGCTGGAGGAGCTACAGAATGGGAGAAAGGAGTGACAGGTGGTAGGGAGCTGGAGTAGGGGGAAGCCAGAAGAACTTCTAGGGGCAGCCAGAAGTAGACAGAAGGTCCTGCTCAGGGGCACCTTGGACAATGTTCTAAGAGCAACCCAAAGCCACTGAACATTTAGACAGGTGAATATCATGATCAGATTTTTTTGTTCAGAATCACTGGCATTAAACTCTGCCACAGTCTACCTACTAGGTGTGGGCTCCCTGACTGAAACACAGTCAAGCAAGAAGGGATCTTAAGATTCATCTGGTGTCACCTTTCCTCTTACAGATGGAGAAGCCTAGGCCCAGAGAAGGCAAATTCTACATGGCTGAGGTAGAACTAGATTTCATTTCCCGCTCAAGGCCTCCAAATCTGCCAGCATGTACCAGACATGAGCTCCCAATAAAACACACACTTCCTTACAATAGTCGCCCCTGGGCCAGACCAGAGTTCAGCAAATTATCTTCAAGATTGGGACAGGACCTGCTCATTAGACTTGCACCCCTGAGACTCAGTACAGTTGAACCCTTGCTTAAATGTTCCTAGTTATTGAGAACCATGATAAGACATGAAAACCAGAGATTGTAGACAGGTTAGGGGTGGGGTGAAGGGAGAATGGCCCGGCCAAGAGGCTCCCATGGAGACTTGGAGAGCAGAGGTCTTGACTCCAGATAGACACATTGAATCCCCTTTTAAATAGCATGGAAAATTAAGAAAACAAGTTTAGAAATTGGAAAGTAACTCAAACTTTGTAAAAACAGACGATGATAAAATGCAGTTGTCCTAATATTTGGATAATTTAAGTGCCCTCAGCAGCTCAGGCAAGCTTGGGAATTGAGAGAAATAGTTCAACCTAGGCTGGATCGTTTAGCATTTGGTTTGAAAAGTCATGAGCCAATAAGGAGATCCAGACATATGATGAAAATGTGATAAGAAATGTTTTCAAAGAAAGAAACATGATCCTGGTGAACACCACCTGGAACTGGAGAAACAACATGAAATTGTAGCAGGAGGTGGTCAGGAGGCCAAAACTGAGACCCTAGCTTAGCCACTTATTAGCTATGTGACCTTTCCTTAGGCCACTTAACCTTTCCGATATCGTCTCAATAGTGAAGTTACAAAAATTTTAGCATTGCCCTACAAATTTCACAGGACTCTTAGCAAGTACATTTGGCATGGAGGCCAGATAGCACTGCACTTAAGGGCATCAATGCAGATCTCAGCACTACCTCCTCCTGGCTGTGTAACTCAGGTGAGTTCTAGACACCTCTAGACTTTGAGTTGCTCATCTGCAATCTAGGGATACTAACACCTGGACTGAATGAGATAAAGTCATAACATAGTGCCTTTCACATAAGTGGTGCTCCATAATCAGTGACCTTTTTTTAACACTAACGTGATTGTTTGCAAGCTTACAAACTGTTCAATGTATACAAAGAATTCTAGGCATATTTAGTATGATATGATTTCACCAGGTAACCAGATAAATATTGAAAGAAAACTATAAGCAGGAAGAATAGAGTGGAGACTATAAAGCACATTGTCTCTCTTTAAAATAAAGGTATTTGTAGATAAGGACATATGAGGACTTAAGGTCTCACACAACCTTACTCACAAAATTAACTCACATTGGTTTAGCTAAGAGATGATTGGATAGATCTTTTTTAAGGATGAAAAACACTAGCTAGCCATGATCAATGGCCTTGGGTCAGGTTTGGATAAGGTATCTAGTGAGTGATTGTGGGAATCAGTGATAATTCAGATTTTATCTAACACCTCCACTGAATGCAAGAGTAGTTGGTACATTAATGAAATCTGTAAAGATACTCAGTGAATCTCCAGGGAGCCTCTTCAGAACTGGAGAATTTAACTCAGAAAGACCAGAAATAATGCAAAAAAGATTCAAAAGTTCATTCACTTATTCACAAAATATTTAGTCCCTTCTCTGTGCTTTTGGGCACTGAGGATTCACAGCCCAGTGCAGGGTAGAGCAAGCAAATCACTACAAAGCAGTGAGAGAAGGGCCTGTGTATAGGTAAGTGGCACCTATACACCTATATGTGTTGGTGGTGGGCACCAAGACAGCCCAGATATGGGGCTTCTGACTCAATCCAGAGGTCAGAGAAGGTTGTCCAGAGGAGGAAACCCCTGGGCAGACTCTGCAGACCCTTTGCAGCTGGTCTGACAGAGGGGTACTGGCTGCCTTCTCGGTAGAAGGAGCACCAACCCCAAGGGCCCAGAAGCCAAACTGCAAGTCATTCCTTTTGGCCATTGGTAAGGCTGCCAGCCTCTCCAAGTGTGAGGGTTCCTTTGAAATGTCAGTAAGTGTCATGGCCTTCCCACTTCACAGTAATTGTCCTTTTAAAATATTTATTTTATTTTATTTTAGCAGTACTGGGGATTGAACTCAGGGGTGCTCTACCACTTAGCTACATCCCACCATTTTTATTTTTTATTTTGAGAAAGGTCTCTCTGAGTTGCTGAAGCTAGCACAAATTTACAGTCCTCCTGTCTTGGCCTCCTGAGTTGCTGGGATTACAAATGTGTGCCTCAGAAAAACCTTTTTTTAAAAAAGGATATGATACATTTTCCTCCCCCCAAAAATACTCTATTAGTAATTTCATAACAGTTTTAAAAGAACTCATGTCTTGTTAATCCCAAATAGTGTCGACTGGCATTTATGTTAGAAAAATATTTACTGTACTTTTAAATGAATGTGTATATTTTAATCCCCACAGTATATAGCTACTTAACATTTCATTTGAGAAATAATTATCTCATTTATGTGAAAGACTTTTTTCCATTCTAATCTTTGCATATGGAAATCCTTACAATTTCATTGATATAACGATGTGCAAAGATTAGAATGGAAAAAAGGTCTTTCAGCAACTCTGGAGGAGGATTAAAAGTTTAAAGCCAGCCTCAGCAATTTAGCGAGATCCACAGCAACTTAGCAAGACCCTGTCTCAAAATAAAAAAATAAAAAAGAGCTGGGATTAACTCAGCAGTAAAGCACCCCTAGTACAAAAGGGAAAAAGAAAGAAAGAAAGAAAAATCCTGTGACAACTGCCAATTCATCCCATGCCTACTGCTGAGGTCTGTGGTCCAGTTAGGTTGGAGCAGAGGGATTGACAGGATCTGAGATTGGGGAGGTGGAGCCAGCTTCATCACCCATAGTGAAGTAGAAGGGATGGGCAGTTGATGAGGAGTTTGAGGCAGTGCAGTGACAACAGATTGCTCTGTCAGCAGGATGGCACAGGGATAGACTAGGAGGCAAGTTCTCAACTACCATCATTGCAACGAATGAAGAAAACATTAACATTGAAAAACATTAACAGAAGTGATTTGCCTTAGTGAAATCAACTTTATGACTTGGGTGATTAGGTAAATGGTGGTACCATCGCAAGGATGTTTTTAAAAGCAGAGATAAAGACAAGGCTTGAGGAGAAGATTTTGAATTTGGACCACATGACTTTGAAGTTCCCATGAGACTGCCAAGTAGAAATACCTAAGTCTGGAAGGAGGATGTAGGCTAGAGAGATGGCTATCAACACGTGGATAATAGCCAGAGTCACTGCACCCAGGGAGGAGTACACAGCGTAAGAAGAGAGTCCAAGAGCAAAGTTCTGGAAACCCCCACATCTAAGAGGCAGGTAGAGGGGAACAACATCCAGAAATGAAGGAGAAAAACCTAGAGAGATCATGGGAACCAAGGGGAGAGAGGATTTTCAGAAAGAAGCCATGAAAAGTGTTAGTTCTGCAGAGCAGTCAAGGACCAAAAAGTGTGTCTGTCTATAAAATGAAAAGAATAACAACAAAAACACATCTCTTACTTACCTAGCTCTTTATGCTTCCGTATTTTTTTTAAATTTCATTTCATTTGCACTATAGCCTATAGAACATGCTTACAGACGCAAAAGCTGTAGGGCATTGAGGTGAAGGGATCTGCCAAAGTCATCTAGCAAGTTAGTGACTTGGCTCCTGGAATTAGAGATTTCAGTCCAGGCTCTTGAAGGTGCTCCCCAGCCACCCACACTCAGTGACTTTTTTACCACTCAGGGAAGAAATCAGAATAGGGCCTTTTCCAAAATAACTACTTGTTTTTAGTTACTAGATTTTTAAAGATTTGCTTGTCACATTGTTTTGCACATCCCAGAACCCAAAGATGTCAGTGTTCTGGGATCCTCTGGATCTAAAAGGGCATTATCTAATCCCTTGAGCCTAACTCTGTATGGGAGAGACCATTGAAGGTTTGCAAGCAGAGAAGTGACACAAATTTGAGTGTGTTTGGGAAAGGCTAATCAGCATTATTGAACTTGCATTTGACTGTGCGTATGCCTGATTGTTGGATATTCATATCACCTGAAACAAACTATAAAGATGCAAACTCTCTGGGGTTTTTTTTTGTAAGTGAACCCTTCTCTTCACGCTGCTTCCCACTCCAGTGACAAGGAGGGGAAGCAGAGCTTCCTCACATTTGGGAGCAAAAGCTCCTTGCATATTTGATGATGCTAATGCTGATCTTCAGATCTCAATTCTCCCACACCACACTGTCTGGAGGCAGGCCCAGGAGTCTCCTGCTCACTCATTCATTCCTCAGTCATTCCAACAAGAGGAGGGGGGCTGCTCCCTCTGGCCTGGCAGGTCTGGACCCAGTCCAAAGTTATCCAGGTGGGACGAGGCCTGGAGCTCTTCTCTGCCTAGCTCTCCACTGGGAGAAATTTATAGCACACTTATCTCTGGAAATTCACCGCTCTTTTGGGCATGGGTCTGATTATCTCTCCCTAAACCTGTCTATCATCCATAGCACAGAAGGAACACCAAACAACGGCCTTTATATCAATCTATGATTTTTTTTCTCTTTACGGCTCAGATGATATCACTATAGTGTTACCACCTTGGAGGTTGGGCAAGGCCTGCAGACAGATATCGCTATGCAATGTCGATTTTCTGAGGGTGACTCACAACCTTATTTCCAGCTGCTGGCCCGAGTCTGGCCTTTTCTACTAATCCATAAAGCTGAGATGCCACCTGGGTGCATGGCTGTCAAGAATTTCTGGGAAACTGTCTGGATTCTGCATCATAGGCCAATGACAGGTGGCATTTCCCTCCCATCCAGCCTAAGATGAACTGTTTCTTTTCTCCCCAAGTTTGAAACAGGTATGCTCTCCTTTCTCTGACTTGAACAATAGCAAGCAGGATAGGTGCATTGTGACCACCGATGTCTACTTTATCACCTACTTCTTTGTAGTCCTAAAATGAAAACACCTGTTAAATATTAAATATAAAACTCATTCTTAGATTAGAGAAAGTAGAGGTGCTAGATATGCCTCTGTCCCCCTTAAGAATAACCCTATGGGAGCTGCGGTTTGTGGCTCAGTGGTGGAGCGCTTGCCTAGCATGTGTGAGGCACTGGGTGTGATCCTCAGCACCACATAAAAATAAATAAAAGTATAAAAAATACAATAACATTATTTTAAAAAAAAGAAGAACCCTATGCCAGTGATATGTACAAGCAACGTGATGCCAGTTATCCAACTTGTCAAATAAATTAATGAAAGATGAAGTCAATGGAAGATTTCTGAAATCATCTGAAGCTTGTTCATCATTCCACAAGGGAAAACTTTTTAGGTAGAAGTGACATGC